>SJYQ01002066.1:835259-857665 GCA_006410935.1 Redunca redunca
GGGAGGGAGGCCCGACAGAGAGCGGGTATATATGTATGAGTATGGCTGATTCACTTCTTTGTCCAGCAGAAACTAACGTAACACTGTAAAAGCAATTGTATTCCAATAGAAAATTTTAAAAATAAAGTACACTGTAAAATTTCAGAGCACTCTGTCATAGAAATGGTCAAAGGACAGTGAAAATCCATTAGAAGTTGAAGACATTTGAGCTGAGTTTTCAGAAACCATCTACTTATAAAACATGGATTAGAAACATGCTCTCTAAATTAGAAAAACAATCTTATCTGAAAGTTAAAAAAAAAAAAAAGAATAAAAAACCACCACCACCAAAAATCAATGTATTGTTTAGTTTCACTCATTGTTGAACTTTATTAAAAGGATACGTAATGCTCTGAAACTTGCTTTCCAGTTGTTGCAAAGATAAATCACAGTCTGTTCACTCTCAGCCCTGCCTTGTGTGTTCGTGCTAAGTTGCTTCAGTCATGTCTGACTTTTTGAGACTCTATGGACTGTAGCCCTCCAGACTGTCCATGGGATTATCCAGGCAAGAATACTGGAGTGCGTTGCATGCCTTTCTCCTGGAGATCTTCCTGACCCAGGGATCGAACCTGTGTCTCCTTATCTCCTGCATAGGCAGGTGGGTTCTTTACCACTAGCACTGCCTGGGAAACTCCAGCCCTGCCTTCCTTATGGACAAACCGGAGGTTCTTTCTGACTTTAGTGGAGAGGCAGGACAGAGCAGGACTAGCCATCATTGTCTTTGTGTGGACATGTCTCTGAGTATTTCTAATTTTTAATTTAATTTTATATTGGAATATAGTATTGGATGAACAATGTTATGTTAGTTTCAGGTGTAGAGCAAAGTGATTCAGTTATACATATACTTGTATCTATTCTTTTTCAAATTATTTTACCATTTAGGCTATGACAGAGTATTGAGCAGAGTTCCCTGTGCTGTACAGTAGGTCCTTGTTGGTTATCAGTTTTAAATATAGCAGTGTGTACATATCAATCTCAAACTCCCAATCTATCCCTCTGTCCTCAAGTCTGTGAGTCTGTTTCTATTTTGTAAATAAGTTCATCTGTATCATTTTTTTTTAGATTCTGCCTGTAAACAATATCATATTTATCTTTGTCTGACTTACTTCACTTAGTGTGATCATCTCCAGGTCCATCCATGTTGCACATGGCATTAGTTCATTCTGTTTTGTGGCTGAGTAGTATTCCGTTGTACATATGTACCACATCTTTATCCATTTATCTGTCGATGGGCACTTAGATTACTTCCACACGGTGCTATCACTGGCCTTTCATCTGGGCAGTGTTCCCATTTCAAGGGACTTTGCATTCTAGCTCCCCCAGGAAAATCATGAGCTCTTAAAGTGAGATCTGATTCTCTGCCATGTGCCAAGGGAGCATTCAAAGAAAACTAATATTCTTGGATAAATTCAACCCAGTATTCTGAGTATTGTTTCAATGTTTGTTGAAAATTCTCTTGTTAAAAGAGTCTCCTTTAATCTCCTAATGGTAACACATCAGGTGACATGCCTGATCTCTCCAGGCTCTGAGGTCTCCCTATTGTACATGAGCTCAGAGAGGTAGAATTTTGACAAAAACTCTGGGGCTGGCAGAGGAGGAACCATAGATTTTTCTCTTTGGAAAGATCACAGTATTTTTCTGTAGGGAAAATGTCTTCTTAGCCCTTGTTGTTGTTCATTAGCTAAGTTGTGTCTGACTCTTTGCAACCGTGGACTGCAGCATGCCAGGCTTCCCTGTCCTTCTCCATCTCCCGGAGTTTGCTCAGACTCATGTCCATTGAGTTGATGATGCTTTCCAAACATCTCTATGTCCTCTGTCATCCCCTTCTCCTCCTGCCTTCAATCTTTCCCAGCACCAGGGTCTTTTTCAATGGGTCAGTTATTTGTATCAGGT
The DNA here is from genome assembly GCA_006410935.1 of Redunca redunca. NCBI lineage: Eukaryota > Metazoa > Chordata > Mammalia > Artiodactyla > Bovidae > Redunca > Redunca redunca. Next base: position 837,192 of record SJYQ01002066.1, read on the forward strand.
GGCCAAAGTATTGGAGTTTCAGCTTCAGCATCAGTCCTTTTAATGAATATTCATGGTTGACTTCATTTAAGATTGGCTGGTTTGATCTCCTTGTAGTCCAAGGGACTCTCCAGAGTCTTCTCCAGCCTCACAATTCGAAAGCATCAGTTCTTCAGCACTCAGCCTTCTTTATGGTACAACTCCATGACTACTGGAGAAACCATAGCCCTTAGCCTTTACCCTTGAGAATAAAAGGCAATGCTTGTTAAGTAGCTTGAGTATCAGTGAATTTTCCATACAGTAGGTCCCCTATATACAAAACTTCAAGTAGTGAACTTTCAAAGATGGCAAACGTGTTCACATGTCCAGTCACGTTAAGTTAGTTCACGTGTCTGGCATACATTGTCACCCACGTGCCTCTACAAGTGGCTGTGCTTTTGTGTGCCTTACTGTACAGTACTGTATAGAGCAGAATACCTTTATTTCAAGCCCAGGATGTACCAGACATCACTGGATCATTTTTTCAAAAGAGCAGATAGAACTGAATCCAGCACAGAATCAGAACCTGTGCCATCCACATCAGACATGAGTGAAATGGCAACTTGCCCGCCATCTCCCATTGCTGACCATCCTTCAGCTCTACCATCTCCCACCTCCTCTCCCTCCGCCAGTCAGTAACTCTTCTCACCTGTTCACTAGATGCCTGTGTGCCAGCTGTTGCACTAGGGGCTGTACTTTTTTAAGGTACTGCACTGTAAGATTAAAAATGTTTTCTTTGTGTTTGTTTTTGTGTTTTTTATGTAATTATTTGTGTGTAAAGTGTCATAAACCTGTTATAATCCAGTACTATATGGCCAATTTTGTTAGTTGGGTGCCTGGGGCTAATTTTGTTGGACTTAATGAGCAAATTAGACTTACAAACATGCTCTTGGAATGGAACTCATTCATCTGTCAGGAACTTACTGTATTTGACTTAATTCCCCAGGGGTCAGAGGTACACTGCTGCTGGTGCTGCTAAGTCGCTTCAGTCGTGTCCGACTCTATGCGACCCCATAGACCCCATAGGCAGCCCACCAGGCTCCCCTGTCCCTGGGATTCTCCAGGCAAGAACACTGGAGTGGGTTGCCATTTCCTTCTCCAATGCATGAAAGGGAAAAGTAAAAGTAAAGTCGAGACTGATTTCCGCCTGAGTGAGTCTCAACCCCTGCCACAGCCACTGCTAACAGTAAACATTTATTGCGTGTTTACCTGCATTCATGAGTATTCAGGGTTTCTGTCTTCATGACGACCATATGAAGTAGCTATATTCATCTTCATCCCACAGAGGGAGAGGTCAGGGTCAGGCAGTTTGTTAGGAAGGACTCCTACTCACTCCCACCTTTAGGAAAGCCATGGACACTCCCCACCTCCACCTGACAGTTTGTCACAGTTGGACTCAGCCTGTGAACAAACTGCAGAACCAAGGAGCTTTGGCAGCATCTCCTGGGTGGAGGATGGGGGTTGGGGTGGGGGGTGGGTAGGGAGAGGGATGGCAGGGTGGTTGGATGCTGCTGCTGGCAGGTTATCAGATGCCAGACTGACCCCTGGGTCCCTGGCCCCACCCCTCTTTGAAAGGTGAAAAGGGTGNGGTTAGGGTGGGGGGTGGGTAGGGAGAGGGATGGCAGGGTGGTTGGATGCTGCTGCTGGCAGGTTATCAGATGCCAGACTGACCCCTGGGTCCCTGGCCCCACCCCTCTTTGAAAGGTGAAAAGGGTGTCAGTGACCAACATTGTTTTAATTAAAAAAAATTGAGGGGACTTTCCCATCAGTCCAGGGGGTTAAGACTGTGCTTCCAGTGCAGGGGCCACAGATTTGATCCCTGGTTGAGGAATTAACATACCGCATGCTGCATGGTGCAACCAAAAAAATTAAACATTTAAAAAAATATTGGTAAACCTTTTTTCAACCCAGCTCTGGGCCTCGAAAGCTTGTCCCTCATTGGAGGAGGTAATGACAGAACAGGAGGAAAAGGTTCAGATAACAGTAGTCACTTGGCATTGGCCCTGAATGGCTCCAGCAGTTTCTGAAGTCTTCACTGTCTGGCCCTTCCCCCTTGAGGTCCCAGTCTAATCAGCCTGATGAAAGGTGACTGGCAATCCTGTGCCCCCTCCCTGGCTGAGCCTTCCCCTAAAGGCATAAGTGCAGCGCCGCCCCTCTTCCCACGCCCCACCTCCGGCCCAAGAGACTGAATAACAGCCACGTAAGCACCTGTCCAGAGGCTACCCATCATCCTAATGTTTGATTCGCTGTCACCCACTTGCTCCCAAACCTGCTGTGTCATTTGAGGGCTTCCTTAGCACTAAGCAGATTAACCGCAAGGCAGTCATCAGAAGAGAGAAAATGAACCTCTCCTGGCTGAAAAGCACAAAGGAAACCATGTCCCTCCCTGCCCCCGCCCAGCCCCACAGCCCTTTCCCAGTTTCTTCCTTCTTTTTATTGTCTGTTAGGTATTGTTCACTGTGAATAAGATTTCCTGCAGCAACTGGCCTCCAGAGGCCAGGTCTCCACTTAGAACCTGTTTACCTTAAAGGGTGTGTGTAACATTTTGACTATCAATTTCACTGCTCTTAGCACCCAGCCCTAGTTCTCTCTGAAATGTGCATTTGACTCTGTGGCTGTAGGAAGGTGCTTTTATGACCAAGCAAGACTCTGCAGCTGGTGAGTGCAGAGACCAGGAGTTCTATGGAGCTTTCCCTTCCTGTTTACCAACATCATCATCCTGAATTTATTAAGTCTGTCTGCACATGACACCACCCTGGAAGTTACCTTTACCTGCCACCTATGAAGAGGTGCCCAGGTCTCTCCTCTGGGATCCTCTAATTTGTAAACCATTTGCTGAAGATAATAACACAGGAATCTGCCAACAAGTGATGGTTAAGGAATGGTTGATAGACATTGTTGAACTAATTGAGTGTTCTGGAAAATAAATTTGGCGTGACCATCAGAACAAATTTTCAAAGAATTGGAGTTCCAGACATAGCAAAAGTGTGCCAGAGATCGTGCACCTATTCGTTGATGAAATCAGGAAACATTTGCAGAGCTTATAAAAAGCAGCTTTTTTTTTTTCCCCCACAAGAGTGTAGCTGCAGAGTGAGCTGACAGCAAGGTCAGTGATTGCTCAGAGCTTAAGGATGACCATCAAGGAATAACTGATGAGGGAGACATTTGGGGAAGTTTGGAGAAATGTGATCAGTCATCTTAGATTTTATAATTGCCAAGAACAGGATGTGGTATGTAAGCCATTCCAGGAAATGGGACCGGAGTCAGAGCCTGGGCTGACCATCGGACCAGGGCAGGTATCCAGGGGTCCCAGGGGAAGAAAGGTTGCAGGAGGAAGCAGTCAGGGCTGCAAGGGAGCATCTCACGAGGAGAAAGAAACCTGAATTGTTAGGGAGCCCCTCCATGAGCCAGGCTCCATCCACATCCTGAGAAAGGGAGTGGTGGGCAGTCAGGGCCACAGTCCCGGGTGAGCAGGGACACTTGGACGGGTTAAAGGACAGAAATACAGGCACAAGGGAAACGGGCTAGGGGGTGGGTGTCACCAGGTAAGGCGACTGGTTACAGGATGGCCAGGGAGTAAATGCAGTCTAGAAAGGGGCCTAGGGCAGACACAGGAGCTACGATGAGCACACTTCCTCTCCAGAACACCAATGGCTCAGCCTGACCCAGAGTAGAGGCTGTGCTGTGTCATGCTGCTGCCTGAACTTCTCCCAACCGGGTCTGCAGGGGCTTTTTGGGTGGGAACTTCGCTGCTGAAACCAGCAGCAGGAAGGCAGGCGAATCGCTAGAGAAGAAAGAACACCTGTCACAAGAGAACTGCCCCCCCCCAACCCCCACCCTCCAACCCCAGCCTCCAGCACCATAAACAATCCCCTGGGTACATCTGAGAAAGAGTGGAGCCATAATAAAGTCCCCAGCACAGACTCAGGCGAGGTCACCAGAGCTTAGAAGTAAGAAAGTGCTCAGAGAATGATGGAGAAATGTCAGAATGACACAGGGGCCAAACTTCAGTGGCTCCCACTGGCCAAATCTGGGATATCTTGATCATCAAGATATATAATGACATTAACAGATCATAAGTGAGTGAAACAAGAAGGTGTGAGTCCACACTCACGTAAGTAAATGATCGCGGGACAAGGAAAAGCCCTCCTTACCATAAAGTGCTGACTCATCGATGCAAAATAAATGATGGGTTTAGAAAAATCACCATTTGCCAACACTCACAGTAATGATTTATTCAGGCGAGGATCATCCATGAAAGCTTAAGGAAGTGGTGAAAGTTTGAGGCAGAGATTTACATAATCTAAAAATATCTCCCCGCAAATACCTTATTAATTACTAAAGGGAAAAGTGATATCTTTCCAGTGGAAAACCTGACGGACTCCATGTTAACCAAGGCACGGGAGTGAACACACCCCGAATCCAATAAAACAGAAAATCCTTCAAACCATATCCAGGCAAACCACCGTCATCCCCACCGCAGGGTCGCCAGTCCCCTCATCATTGTGGCCCTGCCTCCCTCTGTCCACACAGAGGTCACTGTCAGCGTGGTAGCCTGAGGGGTCCTGTTAAAATGGGACTGTCACCCGATGACTTCACTTGTCTGAGCAAACCTTCTCACACCCTCGTCTTGCTCACAATCAAAGCCCACGTCCCCACAGTGGACTGAGGGTCAGGTCTTGTGTCTCCGCCTCCCACTGCTGCTGTCCCTGCCTCCTCCAGGATCAGTAGCCGGCTGTCCCTTTAACGCATCAGGCACGTCCCCATCTCAGGGTCTGGCCCTTTCTGCCCCTTCCCCTGCAACAGTCTTCCTCCAGATTCCTGTTGAGGCTGCTCCTTCATTTCCTTCAAGGTGTGGCTCAGCCCAGACCTCTTTCAACACTGCTTTCCCTGGAAACTATTTAGAATGGCATCTCCCCTGCTTCCCACCTGGGCAGTCCTGCGGTCTCCCTTGCTTTCCCTCCTGTGTATCTGCAGACACTTTCTAATGTACCAAGTGATTAGTTATGTATTTCTGTTAACACTCCCACGCATATTTATTTATTATTTTTGGCTCTTCTGGGTCTTAACACTGCTGTGAGAGCTACTCTCTAGTTGAAATGCGTGGCCTTCTCACTGCGGTGGCTTCTCCTGTTTCGGAGCACAGGTTGTAGGGGGCACGGGCGTCAGCAGTTGTGGCTCTCAGGCTCTAGAACACAGGCTCAATAGTTGTGGTTTAGTTGCTCCTTGGCATATGGGATCTTCCTAGACCAGGGATCAACCCTGTGTCTCCCGCATTACAAAGCAGATTCTTTACCAATAAGCCGCCAGGGAAGCCCCTCCCACATTAGCATTTGAGCTGGGAGAAATATATTCTGAGAAACTAGAACACAGTGGACATTTAATCCACACTTGCTGAAATATTGAATGATTGTGTTCCTACTATAGGCTCACCAGGACTGTGCATGTGCACAGCATGGGATACAAGATAACAAAAACTGAACAAAACCAAATAAGAAACATTTGCCTTGGTCTCTAGGTCTGCAGAAGCTGAAGATTTCATTGGAGAAGTGGAGCAAATACAGACTAGCATCAGGGCGGCGGCATCAGGTGTGAAGTTCTTGGTCCCTTGTGCCCGTGTGAGCTGGGTTCCAGGAAAGGAGTGTCCCTGGGCCTGGTATTCTAGAGGGGGCGGGGGGACTGTCTGGGGGAGAGTCAGAGAGAGGGACATCCCAGACACAAGGAGACATGCTGAGATGCTGCTTCCAGAGCCTATATGGGGGGGTGGAGAGGGAAGGCCATGGGGAATGCAGGCACTGAGTGGCAGAGCTCGAGTGAGGCCAGGCTGCAGAGGGACTGCAGCTCCCAGGGCTCTTCACTCCCAGCCCTGCCCGACTCAGCCCATCCTGCCTGTCCTGGGCCAGTCTAGCTTGTTAGTTTGCATCTCCTGGGAGCACACCTGAGACAAGACGGAGGCACGGGCTGCCTTCCTGGGAGTAATCCCACGGACAGTGAGGCAGGGAGGAGAAGGAAGCTGAAGCTGGTACTCAAATGAGCAGGCATCACAGGGCACCACTGTAGCCACGAGGCCAAGCCTGCTGGGGCTGTGCAGGGAACAGAGCTCCGGGGATTCTCTCTCCGTTGTACCTGTGCGGATGCTGCTAAGATGCAAGAGCACTCCCCCAGCACTTCCAGCACTGCCCCCAGCAGAGCCCAAGACAGCCACCCCCAGAGAGCTGTAGGGTGTGGGGGCCCAGGGATGGGGGAGCAGCAGCAGGGACCAAGGAGCTGGAGGAGGTGCCAGAGCACTGGCTCATGTGGTCCATGCATTTTACAGTAAGGAGACGCATAGGCTGTAGGCACTGTGGCAGGGCTTTTTTTTTTTTTTTAAAAAGAGGGTAATAAGAATTCTCCATGCATCACCACAGTGCCTAGCCCAATTCAGAATTCCTGTGAACCTGGTCCCTGATACTCTATAAAGACAGGGAAAGAGCTGGCCCATCTAGTAATGCAGATGGATGGGACTTGACCATCCTCCTGTCTAAAGACTGTAAATAAGAATATCACAGAGCCTGGAAAAAGCATTCTCCCCCATGATGACTGACTGGGGCAAAGAAGCACCAGACACTCCCCAATTCATTCACAAGGGCAGTGGCACTTGTAATTAGCATTCAAATTTCAACTCCATAATTTTCAGGTAAAAATCTAGAGCCAAACCCACATGACTCCTGGCTGACTGTCCTTGTTGTTCAGTTCCTCAGTCATGTCTGACTCTTTGTGACCCCATGGAATGCAGCACACCAGGGTTCCATGTCCCTCAGCATCTTTTGGAGTTAGCGCAAACTCATGTCCACTGAGTCACTGATGCCATCCAGCTAACTCATCCTCTGTACTGGCTGACAGTACATTTTCTTTTTTTTTTTAATTTAAAAAACTCGTTTCTTTAGTTTTGGCTGCACTGGGTCTTCGTTGCTGCATGCCGGCTTTCTCTAGTTCTCTAGCTGGCTGCTCTCTAGTGGCACTGTGGCTTCTCTTGTTGTGGAGCAGGAGCTCTAGAGCTTGTGGGTTCAGCAGTTGAGACACACAGGCTTAGTTGCCCTGTAGCATGTGGGGTCTTCCCAGATCAGGGATTGAACTTGAGTCTCCTGCATTGGCAGGCAGATTCTTACCTACTGGACCACCAGGGAAACCCCTGACATTTTCAGGAGGATTAAAGAAGATCACAAGGCTCCAGGAAGCTTGGTGCCTGAAGGGAAACTAGGAATCTCAGTGCAGAGGGGAGGAGAGGGCTCTGAGAGCTTTCAGTGTCCTGGCTGGTAGACTCTGGGGGCAAGGAGCTTTGACCTCATGAGAACCAGGTCTCCAAGGGAAGAACAGTCAGCATAGCAGCCTTGCCAGCTGAGAGGGAAATGTCCTTGAACTCGGGAGGTCTGTCCAAACCATTTCTATCAGGAGCGGCCCCACCTTCCACCTGCTGGTAACTGGAGAAGACAGGCCCTGCTGGTAAGTTCTGGAGGATTTTTCTGGATTCCTGGACCTGCCAGGAATGTGACTTTGAGGGGCAGCCAGCAAGGCCTGCAGCGTGGGAGGCTGAGGCATTTCAGCAGCTGCTTGGGGGCGGTAGCACATTTTCATCGTCTTGGGGCAATTACTATGGAGTTGAGTTCCCCTCTAACCTTTATGGTCCTGTTTGGGAATTGGGTGAATGAGTCAATGGCTGGGAGGAGGGAGGAGCCACAGTTTTGTCTCTTTCTTCACGGATGCTAGGCCAGGTCCCGCCCAGGGAGCACCCTCCTGTCTTTGGAGCTCTGCGCCCAGGGTGCCCAGAAGGAAACCCTCTATTCCTTCCCCACAGCTCTGGGCACAAGATGAGTTCCCTGAAGGGAATGGTGCAGCGATGCCTGGTGGTGTGCATCAGCTGGCCTCTGCACCCTATCCTGGGCTGTGACTTGAGGCCTCCAGAGGTGCCTCCCCTCCAGGCAGCAGCATCCCCTCACACACCGACCCCCAACACCGCAGGACCTGGTCTGGACTCTCCCACACTCTGCTGGCCTCCTTGGTCTTGTTACTGTCCATCTCAGAACCTTGCCTTCCCTTCTTCAGCCTTCCCATTCGTATTCAGATAAACACCCCTTCACTGGTCCTCATGGAAGCTGGTTCTATGGGGAAGGACAGGGAGGCATAGAGAGGGTTGCAGGTTGGCGGGGGACACATAGCTGGTGAATGCAAGTGATAAGATTGAGAGTCAGGGCTCTGACTCCAGTCCTACCACTCTTCCGGTTTCAAGGGTCCTCCTCACAGCCTCCCACTTAAAACGGCTCTCACATATGTATTAGGGAAGGGATGGGCATTCCCCTCATGCATCCCTGTGTGGGCCCTGTTACCTGAGGACAGTTCTCAAGATGTGCGGGAGGGTGGGGGTGGGAGGTTGGAGGGGCATTCCCAGGTGGGAAAGATGATGAAGACAGCAGTAAACAGCAGCATCGCTGACCAAGCACCCATCACAAAATTCAGTGAGTTATAAGCACATTTTTCAGATTAATTCTTTGAACAACTCTATGGTTTGAGTAATACAGTTGTCCCCATTTACAGGTGAAGAAGCTGAGGCATACTTAAATACCATGCCCTGGGTCCCCAAGGGCACACACCTCCAGGGCCGCACACCTCCAGGCCCCTACTCCCGAGTCAATGCTCTGAGTACTGTGAGGTGCTGGGCACTGACCTCATACGTTTACCCACAGTCGTTCAGTGGACTCTGTGCTGTTTCTCCCCCATTTTACCGGCACAGAGTCTAAATAACTCTCCCAAGCACGCAAGCCACCAGAGCGAGCTGGACTCTCAGGGCCATGTCTAACCACTCACATTTGTTGCTCTGCTGCAGATGTAGTGAGTCACGTGCCTCCTTTCATCCTCAAGGTCAAGGGTAGGGTGGATCTTGTTCAATCGACGCCCTGTTCAGAAATGAGGTCCTATTTGGATTGTTGATGATAATGGTTTAAGCAGAGGGTTTGCTTGGAAGGGATTTGAAAGAGCCTTTGCTTGGTCCAGCCTTCGGATCTTCTGAGAAGCACTGTGCTTCTGGAACTGTGAGAGAGGAGGCTTCACAGGGGCCTGCTGTTACCACCTTTAAAGAAAAGGTGAAAATGGAAGAGAAAAATTTACTCACCTCTATTTCTCTAAGGGGCTTCCTAGGTGGCTCAGTGGTAAAGTCTCCTGCCAAGCAGGAGACTTGGGTTCAATCCTTGGGTTAGGAAGATCCCCTGGAGAAGGAAATGGCAACCCACCCCAGTATTCTTGCCTCGGAAATCCCATGGACAGAGAAGCCTGGTGGGCTATAATCCTCAGGGTTGCAAAAGAGTCAGACACAACTTACTGACTTAACAACAACAGAGATTTCTAGGAGTGTTAATTTCCATGTGGTTATTTAGTCACTCAGTCATGTCTGACTCTTGTGATCCCATGGACTGTTGCCCAATAGGCTCCTCTGTCCATGGATTCTCCAGGCAAGAATATTGGAGTGGGTTGCCATTCCCTTCTCCAGGGGATATTCCCAACCCAGGGATGAACCCAGGTCTCCTGCACTGCAGGCAGATTCTTTACCAACTGAGTCACCAGAGAAGCCCAATATTTCCATATTCCAGTCAACAAACAATGGCACTGGGTCAGTCCAGTCGTTATACATTGGTTATTGGGTCAAGGCTGCTTTCAAAGGGTGGTTTTGGACCTGAGCTGTTCCTTCCACAGTGGGGAAGCAGTGCTGCTCTCCCTGGGTACAAAACTCTCCTGAAAGACAGTGGTTTTCACAGAAATCAGAACATTTTCCAACAGCATCAATAATTAACTTCTATTCCTCGCCCTCATCCCCCAAGGAGGATGCTTTTAAGGGAAGATTGTCCAAAGAAAACAGAGATCCAGGTGGTGATGACATCACAGGAGTCCAGGATCTCCCTGGAGAAGATGCCCCTTGAGGTTAAAAAGACATTAGTCAGGTAGACCCACTCTCAGGATCACACCTATCAATATTTGATAAGAGCTAAAGCTGAGAAGTACAAATCGACAAAAAGTTCATCTTGATTGCTCACTGCCAAAGCAGCGCAGAGAGCTACGGCCACACTGGATACACCCAGACAGGGGTTCATCCATCCATTCTTACCCTCAGTCAAGAGACTTGTTTAGCTACACATAAGATGCTCTTCTACGTGCTGGAGCTGTATCAAGGAACAAAACAAAAACCCGTCATGATGGTATTTATAGTTTTGTGAGTGAGAAAAAATAATATATTTTTTATATATCAGTTCAGTCACTCAGTCATGTCTGACTCTTTGCAACCCCATGAACTGCAGCACACCAGGCCTCCCTGTCCATCACCAACTCCCAGAGTCCACCCAAACCTATGTCCAGAGTCGGTGATGCCATCCGACCATCTCATCGTCTGTCGTCCCCTTCTCCTCCTGCCCTCAATCTTTCCTAGCATCAGGGTCTTTTCAAATGAGTCAGCTCTTCATATCAGGTGGCTAAAGGATTGGAGTTTCAGCTTCAACATCAGTCCTTCCAATGAACATCCAGGACTGATCTCCTTTAGAATGGACTGGTTGGATCTCCTTGCAGTCCAAGGGACTTTCAAGAGTCTTCTCCAACACCACAGTTCAAAAGTATCAATTCTTCTGTGCTCAGCTTTCTTTATAGTCCAACTCTCACATCAATACATGACCACTGGAAAAACCATAGCCTTGACTAGACAGACCTTTGTTGGCAAAGTAATTTCTCTGCTTTTGAATATGCTGTCTAGGTTGGTCATAACTTTCCTTCCAAGGAGTAAGCATCTTTTGATTTCTTCCTTCCAAGGAGTAAGCATCTTTTGATTTCATGGCTGCAATCACCATCTGCTATTTATATGTATATGTTACATACATATGGCATGGCTCAGATGGTAAAGAATCTGCCTGCAATGCAGGAGATCCCAGGTCGATCCCTGGGTTGGGAAGATCCCCTGCAGAAGGGAATGGCTACCTGCTCCAGTCTTCTTGTCTGTAGAATTCCATGGAATCACAAAGAGTCAGATACTACTGAGCAACTAACACTTTCAATCTATTATATAATAGTATATACTGTAATATTATATATATGATTTAATGATAGTGGCTATATTAAATATGTTTATTAAATCAAATTATTAACTATAAAATATAAATAATATAAATATTAAATTATATATACATATGTATGTGAAATCTCAGATAGTGATAAGTGCTATGAAAAAAATGTAGCATGGAATAAAGCAGCTAGGGGTGAGCCAGGGGTATTATTGTTTAGTTGTGGATGGTGTCGGGGAGGCCACTGTGATAAGGTGACATCTGAGCAGAGACCTCAAGGAAGAAAGGGAGGGTTGTGCTGCTCTAGGGGAAGAACTCTCCAGGCAGACACTCCAGGGGCAGAGTCTCTGAGGGGAACAGGCATTGTGTGTGTCTGAGGAGCCTCAAGAAAGCCCTGAGGCTAGCACAGAGGGAGCAGGGAAGAAGAGTCAGCAGGTGAGGCCAGGGAGGTGACCGGCCCCTGTATGGCATGCTGTGGACCAGTGTCAGGACCTTGGCTTGTATCTGGAATAAGCTGAGATGCTTTGGCTGGTTATTACCCCAGGGGTGACAGGACCCTATCTACTGAAAACAAAACAACACAGGGGCACTCTGATTGCTGAGTAGAAAACAGACCCAGGGCAGCTAAACAGAGCTGAGAGACTGTTTCAGAACACTTGCTGATAATTCAGGCCAGAGGTGATGCCAGATGCTGCTGACAGGCCAAGTCCCATGCAACCAAGAACTGACCACTGGATTTGGCCATGGGGAAGCCCTGGTGACATAATCAAGGGCAGTTTCAGGGGCGAGGATGCAGGGCTGACCCAAGTAGTTCAAGAGATGGGAGAAGAAGAACATGGCAGTAACAGAAGAGGGGACATGGGGCCAAAAGAGGATACTGGGGGGGGGTGGTATATAGCAGGTTCTTCGGGTGCTGAGGACAGGATCACATAAAGAGTAACTTCATGGGAACAAAAAGAAACAGAAGCTGGAGAGATGGAATGGGGCTGGTCCTCTGTTCCTCTGAAGGGGCAGAGCTTAGATAGACACTCTCAGAGATGGTTTGCAGATATGGGAGAGAAGGCAGTGTAGATGAGTGGGTGGGTAGGTGAGATGGTAGGATGTGAGGAAGCCCTCTTCTGACTGTCTACTTTTTCACTGGAATAGAAAGGTCACATTCACACAAAATCAGCAAAGGGTGAATTTGGAGATCTGGAGAAAGAGGATCTGATGATTTCCAAAGAAAAGTGGGTTCCCTCATAGCTCAGTTGGTAAAGAATCCACCTACAAATGTGGGAGCCCTGGGTTCGATCCCTGGGTTGGGAAGATCCCCTGGAGAAAGGAATAGTTACCCACTCCAGTATTCTGCCCTGGAGAATTCCGTGGACTGTATAGTCTATGGGGTCGCAAAGAGTCAACACAACTGAGAGACTTTTAGAGAGAAAAGAGATTGTGAAACTTTCTCCTAGGAGAGCAAGAGGGTGAAGGGATCACGGAATCCTCTTAGGGATTTGCAGGCACACAGAGATCCTTCCTGAGTCTCATGGTTGGTTGTGTGTTTTTCCTCCACCCACACTCAGTCCTCGGGTTCAAGTACAAAATAGGCAGAAGGTTGGATTCAATGAGAGTTGGGATTTTTCTCAGGGGAGCAGAACATGTGGAGTGAGATCATAGGTTATAGGATCAATGGACTACTGTAGGTCAGTGGGGTCAAAGCATTGCTAGATGGACTACTGTAGGTCAGTGGGGTCAAAGCATTGCTAGAATTGAGTACTAGAGGGTGTAAACTGTATAGACAGGAGAGTGGATTGCCTGGAGGCAAACTGGACTTCATTTGCCAATGGAAGGAAGATATGCTGGTTTCCTATTGCTGCTGTCATGCTGCTGCTGCTAAGTCACTTCACTTGTGTCCGACTCTGTGCGACCCCATAGATGGCAGCCCACTAACCTCCTCTGTCCCTGGGATTCTCCAGGCAAGAATACTGGAGTGGGTTGCCATTTCCTTCTCCAATGCATGAAAGTGAAAAGTGAAAGTGAAGTCACTCAGTCATGTCCGACTCTTAGCGACCCCATGGACTGCAGCCTACCAGGCTCCTCCGTCCATGAGATTTTCCAGGCAAGAGTACTGGAGTGGGTTGCCATTTCCTTCTCCGATTTATTGGCTTAAAACAATATAAATGAGGGACTTCCCTGGTGTTTCAGTGATTAAGAATCCACCTGCCAATGCAGGAGACATAGGTTCGATCCCTGGTCAGGTAACTAACTCCCACATGCCATGGGACAACTAAACCTTCACACCACAGCTAGAGAGTCCCACATCAATAACAAAGATCCCACATACTGCAAATAAGAACCAATGCAGCCAAACAGATAAATAAATATTTGAAAAAATAAAACAATATAAATGTATTATTTTATCATTCTTAGAGGTCAGCATTCTGAAGTGGGTCTCAATGGGCTGAAGGCACTGTGTTGGCTGAGCTGTGTTCCTTTCTGGAGGCTCCAGGGGTGAGTCCACACCCTGGCCTTTTCCAGCCCACAGAGATCACCCACATTCCTCAGCTCATGGTCTTCTTCCTTCATCTTCAAAGCCAGCAATAGTGGGTCACGTTCCTCTCACATAGCATCATTCTGACATCCTCTTCGTCTTCCCTTTTCCACATTAAAGGGTTCTTGTGGTTGTCTGAGGCCCATCTGGGTAATGCAGGATACTCTCTCTGTGAGGTCAGCTGGTTAATAACCTTAATCCCTCTTTGCCATCTAATGCGCCTTATTCACAGATTCTAGGAATCAGAACATAGATATCTTTTGGGGTGTGTGTGGCGGGGGAGTGGGGNGGGAGTGGGGGGCGGGGAGTGTCATTATTCTACCTTCACAGGAGGAGTGTAGACAAGATAAAGACAAAGTCTAGGTATGCCCATGGGAGTGAGGGCATGAGTGGGGGAAAGAGTCACATCATTGGAGGAGAGAAGGTTCAGGAAATGAGAGGCTAGGCTGTTGCAAGGAGTGTCTGAGAGAGTACTGAACACACCCAGAATTAGAATGGGAATAGTATTGGAGAGAATGAGAGTTAATAAGGAAATAAAAATCATTAATGAATGGAGAGTGAATTAATGAATGCTTCACCTGGTGAATTGCTTCATATCAAGTTTCCTCTCTGACATGCCACCCTCCTCTCTGTATCAAGGGAAAAACATTTTCCAAGCTCTGATTCTTTGGAAGAAGTTTCATAAAAGGTAAATGAATGAGAGAGATTTTCATGAATGCAGAATTCCCATATTCCATGTCTCAAGGGAGCTCTCATAATTGTTTTGTACTTTTCAAAATGTTTAAACATCTATTATCTTCATATGTGCTCAACTGTGAGATGGAAACAGACAAACCATGTTGTTCCTTTTTCTTAGTTTGGAAAAGAAGAGATTGATTTATAGCAAATAAGTGGAAACATTATATTGACCCTGTGCCCATTCAGTTACTGAGCTGAGTTATTGAATATATTGCAAAAAATACAATAAAATGTATCATCTAGTTTCTGTCCTCCAAGAGGTGGGACTCTCGGATCAAAAACCCCTTGGAGAATCTGATAAAGGTCATTTTTTGCCCCTAAAAAGGCACATAAACACAAACTTTTACTTATAATTTCATGACATCCCCAGTTTCCCTGTAGTCTTAAAGGGTCTAAGCATCCCAGGATAAAAACCTCTTGTCTAAATGCTGGAGTAAAACCATACTCAGTTGAAATAGAGTTAACAACAGTAAGTCACAAGGGAAGGTATGATAAGGCACCAAATGAGTGGTACAGAAAGCAGGAGTTGTGAGTCCTGAAACCAATGCATTGCTGAACTGGGGAATAATTAAAGAAAGACTGCATGGGATCATAAAGAATTGAGATGATTACATGAAAAGAAGAGAGACAGAATTTTAGGCAGAAAGAGGGAAAGGAGAGAAATTGGAAATAGTTTAGAATGCTTGGGGGACTGTCAATAGACCAGTCTGACTATCTGTGAAATGGGAGCAAAATGGCTTCTATGGTGTATTTGTGAAAGAGACATAAAATTCTTGGTGGAAGGAGCCCCCTAAACATTATTAATATGGTAGATGGATTTGTTTTGGGATAAATTAATGTTGTCATTGATTCTGTAGGGATTTCTAAATGTGTGCTAAACACTTTTAAAAGGCCTCTTATCTTTAAAAGAAAACACTGAAACAGAAAAAAAGTAACTTTCTCCTAATCCAAGTGAGAAGGTTCTCCTAAGATCATATAAGAGCTCCCTGAATGTTACATTTTTTCCTATGACTTTCATGCATCTTTTAAATGTTCTTATCTTTATCTGAAAAACTGATTTATGAATTCAAACAAAGGCCTTTGTTTTTAACCAGGGTAAACAATGCTTTCATTGCTTCAAGAGTTGGGGTAAGATCTGAAGCTCATCTTTTGTTCCTCTTTCCCCCAGCTTTCTTTTGCTTTCTACTAGATAGGAGCTGCCATGTGGTCAGGGAGGAAGTAAAGTGGTCAGTGCATTTTGGCTACTTTGAAGAGAGAGTCAAATCTTTGATGAACACAATATCAAATGCAAAACAGATGGACAATGGTTAATAATTCTATCTAGAGCTCTGAGGTGCTGCACTGGAATCTCGATTGGAAGCATCACAGGGAAGAATCCTCTACAGGATTCATCAAGGGACTGAATTACACTAAAATGAGATCCAGTTTCAGAATGTGGAAACAATGGTGAAATCCCCTAAAAGCAGGTTTTTCTGAGCTAAATTCCCCTCTAGCAGTATAGCCATTAAGAGTAATTACAAGCATCAGAGAATCATAGAATGTTAGGACTGGAATGGATCTCAGTGTCCTCCAGTCTGTCTCTATAACTGATGCTTGAGTTTCCTGTCTGACATGCTAGCCTCCTCTCTGAATAGACATCTGGAAAAGGGTTAAGTCAGTGGTGTGCTGGGAAATGCTTACCAATTGGATCCCCAAAGGAAAAAAAAAAAAAAAAAGACCGTGACTTGTAGCTTTGCCAATTTCCATGGTGTAAATACTCCCTCTACGACCTATTCAAGCTTCCAACATGGCATCACCATTATATTTCCGCCATACACATATGATAGAAATAACCTCAGGAACATAGGTAATAGTAAAACATAGTAAAATAATCAGGAGGAAGTGATAAACTTGGAAAAATTTTATCTTTTAAGAAGTATAATTATAATGTTATAAGATTTAACTTATAATAATGTAATAATTTGGCCCTTGGAGCCAGAACAAACTGGCTCCTTTGCACCACTGATAAGAGCCCTTAAAAAGGATGGCGTTCACCCTCCCGAGGAAGGCTGTCAGCTGGTTCTGATCCATGGCGACTCCCCATTGCCACTGTCCTGCATTCTCTTCTCGGCCTGTCTTCTCTGCCTCACTTCCACTTCTCTATAGTTGCTTCTAACAACCAACACCACTCAGAAGAATAAACTCCAGCTGGATTAGTGATCTAAATGCAAAAATGTAACTCTTAAAGAATTAGGAGGTAGTTGGATGTTTTTATAAACTTGGGGGCAGGACAGACATCTTAAGCATGGTATAGAATTGAGAAACTATGAAAAAAAAAGGATGAACAGACTTGATTTAATAATTTAAGACCTTTGCATAAGAAAATATATCATTACTCAAAAGTTCAAGGAAAATCATAGAATGGGAGAAAATAAAAGTAAGTACTGTATCTAGCAGGTTAGTAGCCATACCTGATATAAAAGCACTTAAAAACTAATTAGAAAAGATACATGCACACCCATGCAAATTACAGCATTATTCACAATAGCCAAGATATGGAAACAACCTAAGTGCCCATCAAATAATGAATGGATACAGAAGATATGGTATACATATACAATGGAATACTACTCAACCGTGGCATTTCCCAGGTGGTCAGTGGTAAAGAATCCACCTGCCAATGCAGGAGATGCAAAAGACAAGGGTTCAGTTTCTGGGTCAGAAAGATCCTCTGGAGGAAGAAACAGCAACCCACTCCAGTATTCTTGCCTGGAAAATTTCATGGACAGAGGATCCTGGCAGGCTACAGTCCATGTGGTTGCAAAAAGTCAGACACTGAGTAAGCACACTCACATACATAGCACTACTCAACCATAAAAAAGATAAAATCTGACATTTGCAAAAAAGCACGGATAGACCTTGATGGTACTATGCTAAGTGAAATAAGTAGACAAAGTAAGACAAATACCATATGATTTCACTCATAGGTCGAATTTAAAAAACAAATAAAATAAGTAAAGAAATCAAACCAAACAAAAACAAAGGTTGATACAGAGAACAGAGTAGTGGTTACCAGCAGGGAAAGGGTGGTGTAAGGGGGTTAGGACGGTGAAATGGATAAATGGGGTCATTCATATGGTAATGGCTGGACACTAAAATTTTGGTCATGAGCTTGCTATAAAGTACACAGAAGAGGAAATATAATGTTGTACACATGAAACTTATGTAATGTTGTAAAGCAATGTTACCTCAATAGAACATTAACTAAAAGCTCTTAGAAATCATAAGGAAGACAAAAATACAATTAAAAAATGAGTCAAGGAAATGAACAAATAGAAATCACAATAAAATGATGAGATACCCTTTTCACCTCACAGATTAGTAAACATTAAAATGTTTGATAACCGCAGTGTGGGGGAAGCCATGGTAAACAGACGTTTACACACTCTTGATCAGAGTGTAAATCAATGCGATCAACTTGAAAAGGGGAAAACAGTAACATCTAAAACAGAAAAATAAGTATAAAAATATATATCCCTTGACACAACAGTTTTTTTATGAATTAATTTAAAATTTTAAGATTGAGTTAAGGTCTGTGTACAAAATATTTTTTTCACAGCATGGTGGTACATTCATAATATTGGAAACAATAAATGTTCTTTAATAGGAGACTTGGGCTTCTCTGGTGACTTAGACGGTAAAGAATCTGCCTGCAATGAGGGAGACCTGCATTCGATCCCTGGGTCAAGAAGATGCCCCGGAGAAGGAAATGGCAACCCACTCCAGTATTCTTGCCTGGAGAAATCCCATGGGCAGAGGAACCTGGCAGGCTACAAGTCCATGAGATCACAAAGAGTCAGACATGACTCAGCAACTATCACTCACTCATTAGGAAACTGGTTAGAAACCTATAGGATTGCCACAGAATAAAAGGCCATTAAACTGTTATTTAAAGATCTGCCTGTGCAAATAAAACTGGTTTCCAAGACTATGTCATTAAGTGGAAAAAAGATGCCAGGCATAGTGTTTAGAATTACTCCACTTATGTAAATTTAAAAGGATATGTGTACATATTTGTATAATCATGTTTTTTATCTGGAAAGAAATAAAGGGTACTGTCAATAGGCATTACTGCTGGGTAGAGAGACTAGAAGTTGGAAGGGGAAAGATGTTTACCTTTCATTTTCTATCTCTGTATATTTAAAAAACACCAGGATCATGCATCACTTTTACTTAGAGAATAAACTCTTTTTTCCACCCAGAAATAAGTGAGTGTCTTAGTTCTGACTTTCCAGAACCAGACACCAGGACAAAGACTTGAGTGTGAGGGTTCATTTGGGAATTGAACTTGAAAAACCTCAGTAGGGGATGGAGGAAGGGAGCCAGGAAAGGGAAGGCTGTCAATCAAGAGTAGGCTGTCAATCAGGAGTGTGCTGTCAATCAAGTTACAACTGAGAGCCAAGGAATGGCTGCGATCCAGTGAAAAACTCAAAACAGAGTTAACCTTTCAACGGGTGCATGTCCATTAGCTTCTGTGGGTCATTGATTGAAATCTGCTTTGGGGTATTTGTTCCATCGCTTACATAAAGACAGAGAAGCTCTGGTGGCCCTGGGAAGCCTCAGGCAGAGGTGTGGCAGCCTGCCTGGTGATGGTGAGTGGAGGGATGTGAGTGAGGCACTGGCTACATCGGCTGCAGAGACCACAGCCACAGGACCAGGTCCTAATACATCAATTTGTTGTTGCCTAGAATGGGGTAGCCTGGCGGGCTGCCGTCTATGGGGTTGCACAGAGTCAGACACGACTGAAGCGACTTAGCAGCAGCAGCAGTTGCTCAGTCATGTCTGACTCTTTTACCCCTGGAATGTAACCCTCCAGGCTCCTCTGTCCATGGGATTTCCCAGGCAGGAATACTGGAACTGGTTGCCATTTCCTTCTCCAGGGCATCTTCCCAATCCAGAGATCAAACCCCCGTCTCCTACATTGGCAGGCAGATTCTTTACCGCTGAGCCACTGGGGAAGCCCAGTACATCATTAGTATACGCATATTTGCTGACCTAGGAATTTTGTCTAGAATCTCCCTCCTAATACGTAGTAACGTACCTCAGCCTGATTGAAAATATAGGGAGACAGATTTTTATTATAGAATTGTTTTTGATTTTTTTAAAACTTGATTTAAAATGTTGTGTTAATTTCCGCTATACAGCCAAGTGATTCAGTTATTTCTTTCTAAAATATTCTTTTCCATTATGGTTTATCACAGGATACTGAATATAGTTCCCTGTGCTGTACAGTAAGACTTTGTTGTTTATCCATTCTATTTATACTAGCTTGCATCTTCTGACCACAAACTTCTACTCCGTCCCTCCCCCACTCCCCTTGGCCACAACAAGTCTATTTACTATGTCTGAGTCAGTTTCTGTTTCATTGAGTTTCTTTGTGTAATATTTTAGATTCCACATAAAAGTGATATCATATAATATGTCTTTCTCTTTATGACTTACTTCACTTAGTATGATAATCTGAGTACATCAACGATGCCACAAATGGCATTGTTTTATTCTTTTTTGTGGTTGAGTAGTATTCCATTGTGTATATCACCACATCTTCTTCTTTATTTTTTTTTAAATTTTTATTTTAACTTTAGTTTACTTTACAATACTGTATTGGTTTTGCCAAACATTGACATGAATTCACCACGAGTGTACATGCGTTCCCAAACATGAATCCCCTCCCACCTCCCACCCCATACCATATCAAGCTACCAGCAGTATTTTTCACAGAACTAGAACAAATAATTTCAAGATTTATATGGAAATACAAAAAACCTCGAATAGCCAAAGCAATCTTGAGAAAGAAGAATGGAACTGGAGGAATCAACTTGCCTGACTTCAAGCTCTACTACAAAGCCACAGTCATCAAGACAGTATGGTACTGGCACAAAGACAGAAATATAGATCAATGGAACAAAATAGAAAGCCCAGAGATAAATCCACACACCTATGGACACCTTATCTTTGATAAAGGAGGCAAAAATATACAATGGAGTAAAGACAATCTCTTTAACAAGTGGTGCTGGGAAAATTGGTCAACAACTTGTAAAAGAATGAAACTAGATCACTTTCTAACACCACACACAAAA
>SJYQ01002066.1:858249-888571 GCA_006410935.1 Redunca redunca
AGCTGCAGGAGTTGCTTGTATATTTTTGAGATTAGTTGTTTGTCAGTTGCTTCATTTGCTATTATTTTCTCCCATTCAGAAGGCTGTCTTTTCACTTTGCTTATATTTTCCTTTGTTGTGCAGAAGCTTTTAATTTTGATTAGATCCCATTTGTTTATTTTTGCTTTAATTTCCAGAATTCTGGGGGGTGGATCATAGAGGATTCTGCTGTGATTTATGTTGGAGAGTGTTTTGCCTATGTTCTCCTCTAGGAGTTTTATAGTTTCTGGTCTTACATTTAGATCTTTAATCCATTTTTAGAGTCTTTAGGGTATTCTATGTAGAGGATCATGTCATCTGCAAACAGTGAGAGTTTTACTTCTTTTCCAATCTGGATTCCTTTTACCTCTTTTTCTCTCTGATTGGTATGGCCAAAACTTCCAAAATTATGTTGAATAGTAGTGGTGAGAGTGGACACCCTTGTCTTGTTCCTGACTTCAGGGGAAATGCTTTCAATTTTTTACCATTGAGGATAATGTTTGCTGTGGGTTTTAATTTATTGTAAAACCCACATTATATTAAAAAGGGGGGCTAGAAATAGTATATATTTCATAGATCATTGCAGAGACTAACTGAAGTAATACATGTAAAATGCCTAGCACAAAGGCCCACATGTAGTCAATCTTCAATAAATGATTGGTGTCAAAGGAGATGACTTTTCCAGGCTGGAGAAACCTTGGGTGTGAAGTGAGTCAGACATTCTCTACCTCCTCCCACATCTCTTTATTGGCCCATCATTCGGAACTACTATCAGAAGCCTCCTGCCAGCCAGGTACTGGGGATGCTTCAGAGAAGAGGATCAAGCCCTACCTTCACAGACTCACATTCTAATAATCAAATGTGCATCAGCCACATGGTAATTGATGCTCCGGAAGAAGATAAAGTAGGCAGAAGGGGTAGGGGTGTCCAAGGTGGGGTTGCTATTGTTTACAGATAGTCTCTTATGAAGTGGTGTTTGAGACTTTGAAGATGTCAAAGGAGAAAGCTTTGACTATCTGAGGAAGATCCCCTGGGGGAGGAAATGGCAACCCACTCCAGTATTCTTGCTGGGAAAATCCCATGGACAGAGGAGACTGGTGAGCTGCAGTCCATGGCGTCACAAAGAGTCAGACACAACTGAGTGACTGAGCATGTGCATGTGCAGGTGCTCACACACACACACACACACACACACCCCTGAGGAATAAGCTATCTAAGAAGAGGGAAGAGCAAGTGCAAAGGCCCTGAGGCAGCTGTACTTGGCCAATTTGAGGATGAACCAGGACACTGGTGTGGCTGGAGTAGAGTGGACCCAGGGGAGAGGGGAGAGGTAGGCAGGGAGGTCTCACAGGTAGAAGGTTCTAGAATGTGTGGATTTGGATGGACTTGTGGCAAGGCAGGGTATTTCCACAGAATGAGATGTAAAATGATCAGGGGGGTGGGTGGGGATTAAGCTTGCCTTGATGTTTTCACATCACTGGTCATAGTGCACAAAACGGATTGGCAGAGGGGCAGGTGGGTGCAGGAGATTGGATGAAGGTCCTGCTTTACAAGGTGAGAGAAGGAAGACCATGGCAGCAAGTATGGAGAAGGAGGGGAGGGGATCTCATGAAAAAGAGCTAAAAGGTGAAACCAGCAGAACCTGGAAATTCATTAGATGTGAATTATAAAGAAGACCTTTTAAAAAAAATGGAGCCAAGAATGAAGCTTAGTGACAGAAACTGCTGCAAGAATGGCTCTCAGTCTTGGGGGAAAGGACTGCCCAGGATAGAAGTCTCCAGACTCTTGATCAACCACATCCCTTTCTATCTAGCACACACTTGAATTCTCCAGCTGCACCAATTACTGAGTTACTCAGAATGCCTTTACCCTATTTGGCTGCCTAGGGAACTCCTTTTCATTCTTCAAAACCCAGCTCAGGCATCACCACCACTGTACAGCTCAAATGAATCATTTATTCTTCTGCATCACTTTGGGCCTCATGCACAACCTAGTGCAGAGCTTCCCAACCAATGTGAAGTAGTACATTGTGTGAGCAAATAGATCCCAGGTGTGCCCTTGAACTATCCAATTGGGCCTAGAGTAGCTGGAGCCCCTAGCCAGTCCCCTTCAGCTACCAATAGCACATCCATGGACCCTAGTTCAGTTCAGTTCAGTCGCTCAGTCGTGTCTGACTCTTTGCGACCCCATGAATTGCAGCACACTGGGCCTCCCCATCTATCACCAACTCCCAGAGTTCACTCAAACTCATGTCCATCGAGTTGGTGATGCCATCCAGCCATCTCATCCTCTGTCATCCCCTTCTCCTCCTGCCCCCAATCCCTACCAGCATCAGAGTTTTTTCCAATGAATCAACTGTTCGCATGAGGTGGCCAAAGTACTGGAGTTTCAGCTTTAGCATCATTCCTTCCAAAGAACACCCAGGACTGATCTCCTTTAGGATGGACTGGTTGGATCTCCTTGCAGTCCAAGGGACTCTCAAGAGTCTTCTCCAACACCACAGTTCAAAAGCATCAATTCTTCAGCACTCAGCTTTCTTCACAGTCCAACTCTCACATGTGTACATGACTAATGGAAAAACCACAGCCTTGACTAGACGGACCTTTGTTGGCAAAGTAATGTCTCTGCTTTTTAATATGGACCCTAGAGTACCTCACAAATGCTACCATTTTCTGTACATGCCATGCTCTGGGGGAAGAAACGGATGCACAAAGGATGTTATGTTGGAACTTTGAGTCTCAGTTTCCAGTAACGCCACAAGTAATAGATAAAATATTCCAATGTGCATGTGAGTTCTTCAGTTTCACACTTATCACCAGGGTCCTGTGTAATAAACTGCATGTGCAATATCAGAAATAAAGCCATTTTCTTTGTTTAAAAAAATCCAAAATGAATTGCAAGATATGCAAGGAATGCTTATGAAAACCAGTTTTCTACTGTCAGTCTACCACCCACCTCCAGACTATACAAGATAACTAAAAGGCCAAGAAAAGAACTGCTGCAAACAGAATTTGGAGGAAGAGAGCTAACCTGTGGGTTCCACCTGGAAAAATGGCATGTCTCCCTCAAAACAACATGCAGGGGCTTTGAAGAAGCATGTGGAGGTTTAAACTATGTCCCCGAAGCTGGGGGACACAGTGGGTTGAGGTCTGATGGGAGTCTGAAGGGAGAGCCTGACGGGTCAGCCACTCTGACAGCCAACTGGGAGAGGCAGCCACCTGGGGCCTGGCTAGCCCTCAGCATTGAGGGGCAGAAGGCTCCCAGGGTTTCCAGAGGGCAGGATGAGGGCCAAGCAGACACCCACCACTGGAAGGAGTCAGAACCACAGCGGGGGGTGCACTGGTGGGTAGGGACTTTTTGCTCCTGCTGATCTCAGCCTGGAGTCCATGCAAGGGGGAGAGGCAGGCGGAGTTTTCTGGGTGAAATGAAGTGTGACACTTTTGATTATCACAGGAGATTGGCCACATTAATTACTAAAATGAAGTGATGCTTTGAGATTTAAGTGACTGGGACATTTCTCACATCTAAATGATACCAGGAGAGTAATGGGCACCTGGTTTTTCACCCACCAAATGCTCTAAAGGGAGACTGCAGCGAGAATAAACTTCCCTTCTCGCTGCCCGCTGGGATCCTGGCTCATCCATCCTCACAGGTGTGGCTCTGTCTGCATCCCCTCCCATGTCTGCATCAGCTCCTTGAGAGTAAGACCCATCCTTACCTGTCAGGCCCTTGGATTTGGTGCAGTGCTGGGTGCACAGGGGCACCGTGGCATTTGGAAGATGGACCCAACTGCCATCCCGTCATGTGCTGCATTTCTGTATCCTTCTTCCCAGTTTTCTTATTTGGAGCTCCTCACCTCTGAGCCTGGAAGGAGTTGTGGGTGAGGACAGAGTGGTCATCCTCCACCCTCAGCTCAGCCCTTGTCCACCAGGTGAGTCCTGTGGGGCTGACACCCAACACCAGTTCCCTTCAGCCACCAACTCCTCTTCATTGCAGCGTGCCTTCCAAAGACCATTCCTTCCTGCTTTCCTGCTTTGAAGTTTATTTCCATCTCTCCCCAAATGTCACCCGCTATACCACTGCTTCCCCATCACCTGATGGAGTGTTAATTCTTCCTTACCTGTGCCAGTTATGTGTCTTTCCTTCTTCATCTTGGTTCACTTAGAATTCTTCGCATGTGGTGACACCGGTGTCCTCATGTCTACATCACTACCTTGCTACGTCTGTTACAGGTGTCCCCATACCTACGTCATATATCACTACGTCTGTGTTACAGGAGTCACCACAGCCACGTCACATGTCACTTCGTCTGTGTTAGGGCGTCCCCACAGCTACATCACAGGGCACTACATCTGTGATACGGGCGTCCCCACAGTTATGTCACTACGTCTGTGTTAGGGCATCCCCTCAGCTACCTCATGTGTCGCTGCGTCTGTGATATGGGTGTCTGCACAGCTACCTCAGTCGTCCCTGTGTCTGTGATAGGGGCGTCCCCACAGTTACATCACAGGTCACTACGTCTGTGACACGGGCGTCCCTACATCTATGTCATACGTTACTATGTCTGTGACACAGGCGTCCCCACAGCCACCTCAGACGTCACTGTGTCTGTGATACGGGCGTCCGCACGGTTACGTCATACGTCACTAGTCTGTGACACGGGCATCCCTGTATCTACATCATACGTCACTACGTCTGTGACGCGGGCGTCCTTACAGCTACATCATATGTCACTATGTCTGTGATACGGGCGTCCCCACAGCTACCTCATACGTCACTGTATCTGTGATACGGGCGTCCCCACAGCCACCTCAGGCGTCCCTGTGTCTGTGATACGGGCGTCCCCACAGCCACCTCAGGCGTCCCTGTGTCTGTGATACGGGCGTCCCCACAGCAACCTCATACGTCACTGTGTCTGTGATACGGGCGTCTGCACAGTTACGTCACACGTCACAAGTCTGTGACACGGGCATCCCTGTATCTACATCATACGTCACTGCGTCTGTGACATGGGCATCCCCACAGCTACATCACAGGTCACTACGTCTGTGACACGGGCGTCCCTACAGCTACCTCAGGCGTCCCTGTGTCTGTGATACGGGCGTCCCCACAGCCACCTCAGGCGTCCCTGTGTCTGTGATACGGGCGTCCCCACAGCAACCTCAGACGTCACTGTGTCTGTGATACGGGCGTCCGCACGGTTACGTCATACGTCACTAGTCTGTGACACGGGCATCACTGTATCTACATCATACGTCACTACGTCTGTGACGCGGGCGTCCTTACAGCTACATCATATGTCACTATGTCTGTGATACGGGCGTCCCCACAGCTACCTCATACGTCACTGTATCTGTGATACAGGCATTCCTGCATCTACGTCATACATCACTACGTCTGTGATACGAGTGTCCCTACAGTTATGTCATACGTCACTGCGTCTGTGACGTGGGCGTCCCCACAGTTACATCAGAGGTCACTACGTCTGTGACACGGGCGTCCCTACATCTACCTCATACATCACGGAGTCTGTGATACGGGTGTCCCCAGTTACGTCATACGTCACTGCATCTGATATGGGTGTTCCTACTTCTATGTCATACGTCTGTTATAAGCATTGGTGGGTAATGAGGATGCTTACAACCATCACCAAGAAGTGCCTCATGCCTCCCTCCGAACCACTGCCACGTGTGTCATCCACATGCTGCTCGGGCTATGGGGCTGGCTGAGCTCTGGGACCAGCCAGCCTTCAAGGTGGGACTCGATTTAGCGGCAAAGGAAGAGGTGTAGTAGCGACAAGCTTAGTCTCCAGCTCCACCCATTTGCAGGCACCCCAGGCTTTTCCCAGCCCTGCCTCTCATGCCCTTTGGTTTCCACTCAGCTGCATCTTCACTGTGCAGCTTCCCAGCCTTGGGGTCTTGCTTCCCAGGCCTGATGCCAAGGCTCCTGGGCTCTGCTTCTCCCAGCTGGGGCCCTGGTCCCCACCTGTACCCAGCGGCTCTGGATCCTCGGAGCTGTAGGATCTGCTGACTGAACCTCTACTAATGGGTCTTTCTGGTCACCCCTGTTTGGCTGCATCCCAAACCTGGTGCGGTCTTGTTGGTTATGAAATCTGGAAGTAATTCAGGTTTTATTAGAAATGGTAGGGGCAAATGACATATTATAGCACTTATATGGGGAATCTAAAAAAATGATACAAATGAACTTATTTACAAAATAGAAAATAGACTCACAGACATAGAAAACAAACTTACAGTTACCAAAGGGGAAAGGGCAGGGTCGTGGGGTATCTATAAATTAGAAGTTTGAGATTAAACAGATATGTATTACCATATATAAAATAGAAAACCAACAAGGTCCTACTGTATAGCATAGGGAACTATATTCAGTATATTTTAATAAGCCATAATGGAAGAGAATCTAAAAAGAACCTTTAATGGAAAATAATCTAAAACTGAATCATTTTACTATATACCTGGGACTAATACAACATTGTTAATCAACTACCTTTCAATTTTTAAAAATGGTAAAATAAATGATAGGGACAAAGTTAGGAGGTGGGAAAAATTATCCAATGCCAAAGATCACAGAATGACAACTCACTCCAGTATTCTTGCTTGGGAAATTCCATGGACAGAGGAGCTTGACGGGCTACAATCCATAGGGTCATGAAAGAGTTAGACACAGCTTAGCTACTAAACAACAACAAAAGATCACCTGCCCCGAACTGGAAAGAAGGTGTTTCTGAAGACTTCAGAGAAACGTTGCAAGCCGTCTTCTGGCTTAAGTTGTCTGTCTGCAGCTATGACACATGGTCATGACCACCCACACCATTATTTGGAGACTCAGTTAGTATTAAAAATGTCTAATAAAGTATGCTTCACATTGGTAAAACTCTGGAAACAAGAATAGAATTATATTGTTTAGTCTGGCAGAAATTACTAAAACAATCATAAATGAAAACCACGTTCCTTGATTCTTTGAGCTACGAGCACAAAACGCTCTTAATTCCAAAGCTTTTGGTAAACAGGAGATTACTTGCAGTATGTGAATGGAATGACTTCCCCTTTGCCAAACTACACACGAGGAAGTCTCAGGTACCCACTAGGCATCTAAGCATAATGACCAGTAGGGAATTAGGTACCCTTCTGAAATTCAGGAGAAGAAACTTGGCTGAATACATCCATTTGCAAACTGTTAGCTCATGGATGGTGTATTAGTCATAAGTCAGGGCGAGATCCCAGAGAAACAAATTAAGAGTTCAGGATTGGAAAACCGGGAGTACAGAAAAAAATGTTTTATTAAGTTAGAAAACCGTACACTAGGAAAGGAGATAACCTCCCTTATGAAACATTTGCTGCGTTCTCCCTCTATGGATGGGCCCACTGATATTCCTTCACTTTCTCCTTATCAAACACAAACCCCATCATGCTCCTCGCCTGGGGCATTGTCCTCAGAGATCAGCAGAGGATGGCTGTAGGCAGGACCACAGGAGAGGCAGACACTCCCAACCCACTTTTCCCAGATCCCAGTTCTAGGATCCAGGCTCTGCCCATGGCCTTCTCACAGAGGGAGGGAAGGTGCAGAGTTTAGGAGCTAAGGGTTCTGGGAGCAACCCTTCACATCTCCCCTGGCACAGGGCAGGCACCGGAGTGCCCCCTTCTACTTGAGGCACCTGCCAGAGATTCCCAGGCCCTCACAGAACCATCGTCTTCTTCTTCAGGCCTCGCACCACCTCTGCTTTCCACCGCAGGAAGGGACATTGGCACCATGACCTCAGGGCCACCCCGAAGATGCCTGCCCTTCCCTATCCTTCAATGAGGGACAAAGGCTTTCATCCTCAGAGATGTGGATGCACTGTGAACTAGAGCTTCCCAACCTCTGTGCCAGTTGTCAGTGTATCAGTAAACTGATCCCCTAGGGCCTTGGGCACCTGGGCACCCGGAGCATCCCTCACCACCCCTCAGCATGGTCCCAGCAATGGTATAAATGTGCCCATTCCCTGTGGCAGCCATGACATGCAGATAGTCTACACGAGAGCAGATCATCCTAGTGAGTAGCTTCTGCTGAGGATGGGTCCAGGTTCTGCCAGAGGCATCTCCACCCACTCAGCTTTAGCCAGAGCATCACTACCTGCAGGACTGGCAGCTGGCATGGAGGGCTGGAGACCCTAATCCGTCCCTGGTGCTGGGCCAGCCTGAGTCTTGTGGGGCACTCTGAGCTTTTGAAGTGGAAGATTTCCCCATCAATCTAACCTTCCAGAATCCTCCCTGGCTCCTTTTTTTTCTCTCTCCCATTTTTACCCAAGGTTAGAGTCTACCTCAGCCAGCATCATACCCTTCCCCTACTCTGACCCTATGCTGGGGACTCAGAAGCAGGGTTGGGAGTCTGGGGCTATGCCCTTAGCCCTGGTCACAGGTGACACAGCCTCCTGTTAATGCTTAGCAGGAAGACTTCAGAACTGACAACCATGCTCAGTTTTAAGAGGTTTATGAAACATGTCCCCCCACCCAATAAAAAAAATGCAGGGATATTTTTAAATGAAAATGTGCTGCATTTCTATTTCTAAGCAAAAGCTATATTGCTTTCCCAAAAGCAGTTTTCAAACATTTCAAAAATGTTAGCTAGTGAGTCAAAAATCTTTTATTCTTTCTGTTTTCTCTCACTCTGAAAATACATACATATATATGAGCACACATTACCCTTGGAGGCATATTTTCTAGGATGTAAATAACAAAGGGAAGAAAGCGTGTGGCAGTTGGAATCCTGGTTCTTGAAAGAGATGGATCTGTGCCGAGCATTTCAGCACAGCGTTTAGCGCCCTGTTCCCTGCAGAGCATCTGTTCCCTTCATCTGCATCCTCCTCATCCTCCTATGCTCGCTGACCTGACCTGTGAGGCAGTTGGGCCAATACCCCATCCTTACACCACATGCTTGGAGAGGTCCCAGGGCTGGCAAGTCAAACGTGGGGCCAGGTCATTGCCTATTCCCAGCAAAATGAGTTCATATCCATTTCAGGCTCATTTTACTGCTGTTTGTTTTTTGCTGTCCAGAAGAAGTAAGCAGGTTTGGGTACCACGAAGCAAAATAAAATTTGAAATTTTAACGTATGTTTATTTCTTAAAATCATTAAGAAACAATGTGGTATGAAGACTTTTGTACTAGTCTTCAGTCCTCTCCCATGAAGTCCAGGAGGACTGGGTGCTCTGGCCTTGCCCTTGGGGTGCCTGATCTCTCTCCCTGTGCACAGACGCCGTGTCCTTTGCCTACAGCGGGGCTGTGTGGAGGATCCCGGCTCCTGTTGCTTGGGACATTCCATCACAGACGCTCTCCTAGCAACATGGTGACGCCAGCAAACCCAACAATGACCTTTTGTCTTTAGCTCTATAAAGCCTGTGGCCATGAGTCTCACCAGAAAATTCAAAGGATTTTCTTTGCAAGTGAAGAGTGATTTCTAGCGGAAGCTTTGAATCCATTGCTTTCCTCTAACCTGGAAATACAAAACTGTGCCCACACCGGATTGTCGCTTCAGGTGCAAGGCGTACCCAAAGAGGTGCCCTGGATGGGGAGAAGATGAGTCTGGATGGTCCCAGTCCTGGCTCTGTTTAGGGACCCACCTACATAGCATCAGCAAGCCGTTTAACTCTCAGATCTTACTGTCTTCATCTCCACAGGTGAGCAGTTACTTCTTAACAGTTCAGGATACTTCCTGTCTACATTTCCTGGGCTGACGCTTGTTCTCCTTTGGAATCACAGTCTCTGGGACTGTACTCCTCACGTGTGACTTTTAACCAAAGACAAACAGATGATATTAGCCAAACAACTGTAAAAACACTTAGGTAATTAGCATTCTAATTTTGCTTACTTGGCACAAGAGGACATAGGCACACCTAGAATTGATGTTATATATATGGTAGGGAACATTTTTTTTCCCTAATAAATTTTTTTAAGGAACTAAACCAACCCGTTTTCTTTGTTGTTTCTCATTAGCTCTCCTCTACCCAAGACTGTAAATCATGCACCCTTATTAGTAAAACCCTTTTGAGCATGTGCTTCCAGTATTTTCACTTTAAACATATTTAATATTAATGTTTATGTTTATATATTATATTTTAGTATGAACACATTATGAATATACTTCTAATACTAAAACAAAATTTTAAAAGGAAAAAAGTTGAAATAAGATTTTAAAATTTTGATTAGAAGCAAGCCAGCAGCCCAGTTATAGACTCGTGTTAGAAGTCTCTCCACCTTCTAGTGGAGTGGCGGTCAGTGGCAGTGTGTGCTGTGGCGGTGGCAGTCAGTCCACTGTTTGTAATTTTCTTCCTAACACTTTCCTTCTGTCTTCTAAAGGGTTTTCCAACTAAAGAGAATAATTTCATTTTTCATCATTGCTTTATGTAAATTATTTCTCTATTGCAGTTTCTCCAATGGCATATTTGCTATTAGGTAAGAAATCTCAAAAGTGGCTTCTAAATATGTATAAAAATTCAGGACATTATTTAAAAATACTGGATGGAGAATCACACAATTCTTCACTTCAAACAAAACCATAAACTTGGTTGTTTTTAAAAAATATATTCTGACATTTTCATTTCAGATAGTTTGCTAACCATGATAATTTTGTTTTTATCATCTCCTACTATAGCAACTGTTTGTCGCTCAGTTGTGTCCGACTCTTTGCAACCCCGGGGACTATAGCCCTCCAGGCTCCTCTGTCCATGGAATTCTCCAGGCAAGAATAATAGAATGGGTTGCCATTCCTTCTCCAGGGGATCTTCCTGACTGAGGGATAGAACCCAGGTCTCCTGCATTAAGGAATGCTGTCCATTTAGGTCATTGTTTACTGTTAACAATAATAGATGTAAAAAGCTATACTTCAAATACCTTTTGTTTAAGAACTTTTTAAGAGAATTTTAGAGTTACAGAAGGATCCCTAAGATAGAATGAAGAATTCCCATTACCCTTCATGCAGCTTCTCTTAGTGTGAACATCTAATATAAACAGAGTAAATTCATCAAAACTAAAACATTAGCATTAATGAAATATTATCAGCTACAGACTTTATTTGAATTTCCCAGGTTCTTCCATCAGTGCCCTTTTTCTGCTCCAGGATCCCATCCAGGGTACCATGTCAACAAAACAGTAGCCAATGCCATATCATAATTTTGTGAAGATTTGTTTCAGTCAGTTCAGTTCAGTTCAGTCACTCAGTCGTGTCCGACTCTTTGCGACCCCATGAATTGCAGCATACCAGGCCTCCCTTTCCATCACCAACTCCCAGACTTCACTCAGACTCACGTCCATCGAGTCAGTGATGCCATCCAGCCATCTCATCCTCTCTTGTCCCCTTCTCCTCCTGCCCCGAATCCCTCCCAGCGTCAGAGTCTTTTCCAATGAGTCAACTCTTCGCATGAGGTGGCCAAAGTACTGGAGTTTCAGCTTCAGCATCATAAATGATATTATTTGGCATTCCAGTTCATTGAGGAGCCCACTGTAAGTGTTATAAGCTACTGAAAGCAAGAATAGCTTTGTCCTTATCTTTCCTACTGTGGAATTAGGGCTCTGTTTTCTAATGGGCTAGAAATGAGCCAGTCTAGCTTGTGAACTGAATCAGGGGCCAATCTCTGTCTGTTTATTAAATATTGAGGAAATCTTTTCTTCTTCCTTGCTTTTCCTTTTTTAAAGACAAGCATGTATCTGTAAAACTTCTCAAATTTCCTCTCCATAACAAATGTCCCTACTATAAAGAGAAGGCCAGGGTCTTTTGTACCCCCTGGAGCACCTATATCCTGTTTTGGTGAACACATGCTCCTTTGGCCGTCCAGAGACTCTATCCCAAACTCATGCTGATATTGTTTTATTTTGGCCACACTGTGCAGCATGCAGGATCTTAGTTCCCCAACCAGGGGTCGAACCTGTGCACCCCACACTGGGAGTGCAGCATCTTAACCACTGGACAGCCAGGGAGGTCCATCATGCTGATATTAACAAGGGCTAAGATAGGAAAACTGGACAGTTTCAGTGTCTTATTCTCCCCTAGTTAATTCACGTGTGTCTGAATTATTGGTCTATAATAAACAATTATTGAGTAACCTCTTAAGGCAGTGAGTACACACAAGTTTCTCCCAAAAGCACCTCTTAAACCATCCCTCAGTAAACTGTTAAAACTTCTGGTACTTTTGGCAGGGTGGTGTGGAGTGGGAAGTACAATAGCCCTCAGGCATCCTGTAAGTCACCACAACCTATTGAGACTGGAAATTAAATCCCTGTCCTCTATGTCATTCACTTATTGAAGGAACAGCTAGTGTTGTGGATACCGTTCTGTGCTGTCCGATCCCTCCTTCAAGAAGGAGAAACTTCTCCCCGAGCTGCTGACAATGTGCCAGAAGTCCCTTACCATCACTCTCCTCAGGGATTGCCTCTGCTGAAGAAAACTGCCTCACCCCAGGTCCACTTCCTTCGAGGACCAGCCAGTGTCTGGTGCCTGATGGATGACGATATGATGGCTTGGCCCCTCCTCCCATCTTGGGGCAGCTCTGAGGGGCCATCCAGCTTCTGACTCTCCCTACCCCTCAGGATGAGCTTTGCTGGGATTCCATCACAGACGGACTTCTGCCTCCCTCCAGTCCTGCTTCCCCCACTCCCTTCCACAGGCATACCTCCTAATAAATGTTCTGTACACAAGAGTCTCAGCTCAGAATCTGCTTCCCAGAAAAGTCACCTAGGCTAGTCCAACAATCCATAAACAGGGTGCAAAGGAAGGTCAATATCCCCATGCCTGAAGATGCTTCCAGAGATGGTCCTGTGTGTGAGTGTGCACATGAAACTGCTAAAATACTGGGTCATGGAAAAAGCAAGAGAGTTCCAGAAAAACATCTATTTCTGCTTTATTGACTCTGCCAAAGCCTTTGACTGTGTGGATCACAATAAACTATGGAAAATTCTGAAAGAGACAGGAATACCAGAGCACCTGACCTGCCTCTTTAGAAACCTATATGCAGGTCAGAAAGCAACAGTTAGAACTGGACATGGAATAACTGGTTCCAAATAGGAAAAGGACTATGTCAAGGCTGTATATTGTCACCCTGGTTATTTAACTTCTATGCAGAGTACATCATGAGAAACACTGGGCTGGAAGAAGCACAAGCTGGAATCAAGATTGCCGAGAGAAATACCAATAACCTCAGTTATGCAGATGACCCCACCCTTATGTCAGAAAGTGAAGAGGAACTAAAAAGCCTCTTGATGAAAGTGAAAGTGGAGACTGAAATAGTTGGCTTAAAGCTCAACATTCAGAAAATGAAGATCATGGCATCTGGTCCCATCACTTCATGGGAAATAGATGGGGAAACGGTGGAAACAGTGTCAGACTTTATTTTTTTGGGCTCCAAAATCACTGCAGATGGTGACTGCAGCCATGAAATTAAAAGATGCTTACTCCTTGGAAGGAAAGTAATGACTAACCTAGATAGCATACTGAAAAGCAGAGACATTACTTTGCCAACAAAAGCCTGGCTAGTCAAGGCTATGGTTTTTCCAGTGGTCATGTATGGATGTGAAAGTAGGACTGTGAAGAAAGCTGAGCGCCGAATAATTGATGCTTTTGAACTGTGGTGTTGGAGAAGACTCTTGAGAGTCCCTTGGACTGCAAGGAGATCCAACTAGTCCATTTTGAAGGAGATCAACCCTGGGATTTCTTTGGAGGGAATGATGCTGAAGCTGAAACTCCAGTACTTTGGCCACCTCATGCGAAGAGTTGACTCATTGGAAAAGACTCTGACACTGGGAGGGATTGGGGGCAGGAGGAGAAGGGGACAACAGAGGATGAGATAGCTGGATGGCATCACTGACTCAATGGACGTGAGTCTGAGTGAAGTCCAGGAGATGGTGATGGACAGGGAGGCCTGGCGAGCTACGATTCATGGAGTCGCAAAGAGTCGGACACGACTGAGCGACTGAACTGAACTCCTTGGAAAGAAAGTTATGACCAACCTAGATAGCATATTCAAAAGCAGAAACATTACTTTGCCAACAACGGTCCATTTAGTCAAGGCTTTGGTTTTTCCAGTAGTCATGTATGGATGTGAGAGTTGGACTACAAAGAAAACTGAGTGCAGAAGAATTGATGCTTTTGAACTGTGGTGTTGGAGAAGACTGTTGAGAGTCCCTTGGACTGCAAGGAGATCCAACCAGTCCATCCTAAAGGAAGTCAGTCCTGAGTGTTTATTGGAAGGACTAATGTTGAAACTGAAACTCCAGTCCTTTGGCCACCTGATATGAAGAAATGACTCACTGGAAAAGACCCTGATGCTGGGAAAGATTGAAGGTGGGAGGAGAAGGGGACGACAGAGGATGAGATGGTTGGATGGCATCACCGACTCAGTGGACATGAGTTTGGGTAAATTCCGGGAGTTGGTGATGGACAGGGAGGCCTGGCATGGTGCACTCCACAGGGCCACAAAGAGTCAGACATGACTGAGTGACTGAACTGAACTGATGTGCAGATTCGTTACCATCTGAGCCACCAGCAAAGCCCACATATACACGTTGGCCATTTTCTTAGAGAAAGTGTAGCATCCTATTTGTTGTTTAGTCTCTAAGTTGTGTCCGACTCTCTGAGACTCCATGGACTGCAGCCCACCAGGCTCCTCTGTCCATGGGACTT
The DNA here is from genome assembly GCA_006410935.1 of Redunca redunca. Classification (NCBI taxonomy): domain Eukaryota; kingdom Metazoa; phylum Chordata; class Mammalia; order Artiodactyla; family Bovidae; genus Redunca; species Redunca redunca. Next base: position 872,936 of record SJYQ01002066.1, read on the forward strand.
CCCAGGCAAGAATACTGGAGTGGGTTGCCATTTTCTCCTCCAAGGGCTCTTCCCCATCTAGGGATCAAACCTGCATCTCCTGCATTGGCAGGCAGACTCTTTACCACTGAGCCATACTTCCTTATTTATATCATATTTTAAATATTAAAATTTATTTTTACATAGTGATACATAATGTTTTAAAATTACTGCCTACTATGCCATTGTATGGACATACCACATAATAGCCACCAGTTGAGTGCTGGGCACTCTTGCAACCTCTTTGTATTTATTCAGTACATATTTATTGAGAACCTATTATGTACCACGCACTGTTGTAGGTCCTACAGATACTAGCAACTATTATCTCAGGCTTCACTTCAACCTTAAGAATTAGTTACTGTTATTATCCCAGTTTTACAGAGGAGAAAACTAAGGTTTAAGTAACTTGTCCAAGGTCACAGGATTGGCACCAGAATCCATAAGCAGGCTGAGCTGGTTTCCAGTGCTTCTGCTCTTAGCCCCTCCATTAGCATCCCTCCCCAAGTCAGCTTTGATAGGCAGTCAGACTACAGGCAGCTGGCAGCTGTTATAAACAACGCTGCAGTGAACATCTTTTCTCAGGCATCTTTGGCTTCTGTCTCCTCACTTTTAAAAAGCACTGGGGAAAGGAAACAGGTGAGTTCATTATATTGTTAAGAATACCTGTTAACAGTCCCGGGCCATTGCTCAGATCATTTTAAAAGGTGCCTTTCTTCAAAATTGGGGATTTAAAGAATCAAAAGATACTACATTCCATTCTTAATATGAAAATCTTGGGTTAAGCCTTTAAAATACTTCCATGCAGGCCCTGCGTGTTGGATGCATATTTGCAGATAGGGTAATACCTGGATTACCATTCCCAGCGTCTCTGGTGGGAAGTGGAATGTTTTTATTAAAATTTCTCTTGTTTGTGTTTCAGGGGAAAAAAAATGAAAGCAGATCTACAAGCCAGGTCTGGTTTTAATCAGAGCATAATCTTTATGAGACAACGCCAGGCTGAGAATTTTTCAATCTGATATTTTGAAAGAAAAATCTATGTTTCACAATGATACAAGCCAATCAGCCTCAGAAGGATGGAAAAAAGAAATCTCTTGTATAAAAGAGAGGCAGGAAATTCCAGAGAAGTTTCACAGGGAGGAGGGAGAAACCCACAGTCTGTATCACTATTTGTGAGCTTATTTCTTCGTATAGGATAGTACTTGGTTTTGTTGAACAACCAAAATTCAGTTCAGAGGAAGTAGCAGACTTCTCTCTCCCTGAAGTGGGAACATAACGATTTACTGAACATATTACAAACCCACAATGTGTCCTGTGATCCATTGGCCCTTTATATAAATATTTTGTCCCCTTCAGGGACTCTTCCCATCGTGGTCATAGACCCATCGCATATTAGATGATTTAATGCCTGAGTAATTTGGAGTGTCTCTGTAGATATTGCTGAAATTTTTATATTTTCATGTGATGGTACATTCCACTGATGGGGAGGGGGGAGTAATTTGGCAGACTTCAGGGTGAGTTGAGGTTTATAAGCATTTTCATATAATGCTCAGCTAGAGTGGGAATAGTAAAATCTCAGTCTTCCAATAAGCTGCAAAACTATTAATGGATTTCTAGGTCATGTTGTTCAGGGTTAACACTCGGTGGAATATATTTTTCATTAAATATGAAAGTGCTCCAAGTATGTTTTATACCAGGTGTGCTAACTTCACTGTTTCCTGGAGTGTCTATAATTTCAAAACTAATCGAGTCTTCTTTTATATGCTTTTGCATGAATTCTGGCTTTCTTTTGAACAGTCATAATGACTCAATGAAGGAGACTAAAAACTGGCAAGAAAAAGCCAATAAAAGCATAAAGTCCAAAGTTTCAGAGAAAGGAGATTTACGAAATGATTTACAGTATAGTTCCCTCGACCAGAGCTTTCAACGTTACATTTATTCAAAAATACCTCATTTAGTGTTTATTTGTGCCAGTTCCATAGCATGAATCAAATCTTGAAGTTTCAATGAGCAAATGAAGCACCATTTTAAAATTTATTCTCGGAGGACAGGAGTGTCTCTTCTCTTTATCCCATTGTCTTATCTCTTTCCAAAGCATGAAATGTAAATTTTTATCTGACTAAAATCGTTACACGTCCAAATATCATAGGACTTAAAACTCTGTCTGCTTTGACTTATGCATTTCAATTTCTTAAATCCACTGCAAAAAGAAAAAGAACACTGGGTAAATTAAAATATCTCATGTGTTCCTATTATTCTCCATTTATTCCTCTTTGCCACATATTATATGTGGGTACTTAGATAAATACAATTGTCTTCTGTTGCTTAAATCTCTCTATGAGAAGTGGAAAGAGCTCATCCATTATTTAAGTTACTTTTTCTATAACTGTTAATACATACGTGGACCCGAGCAAAGAGGCTGATAGAGTGAAGGTCCGCACAGATGTTCTGCCTGATTTCAAGCCCCATCTAAACTCTGTATAGATGTGTAATAGTGAAAACACATTGCCAGAAACACCAGGTCTTAATGCTATGATGATGGTGTATCAGCTGTCCCCCAACCTTTTTTGCACCAGGGATCAGTTTCCTGGAAGACAATTTTTCCATGGAAGGGGAATGGTTTCAGGATGGTTCAAGAGTATTTCATTTATTGTGCACTTTGTTTCTTTTATTATTACATTAGCTCCACCTCAGATGATCAGGCATTAGATCACAGAGGTTGGGGACTGCTGGTGTAAATGGTACTGTAAGAGGAAGAAATACTGAAATATTTTCAGCAAAAGGATATTCTCCTGATTTAAAAGATGCCTCTTAGTCTCTGAATCCTCCAGGGCCCACAGTAGAAAGTCAGTTTCATCCCGCTTTGCTAAGTGTGCATCAAGCTGATGTTTATCGACTGCCCTGGATTTTTCAGCACAAAGATTGAGAGTTTGAGCTTTCCTTCAGGTTATGAGTCCAGCCTCACTCTGCCAATGCCTGGGTTCTTCCAACTTCAGTTTCCTGACTCTGACTCTTGAGTTTGCCATGGCCCCAGTGGCTGTCTCTGTGAAGGGAGGAAGTGGAGTGGAAGGGAATTTTAGGGGAGCCCTTCACAGGAATTCAGGGCAAAAACTTGGGAGGAAAATAGTGTCAGACTGTTGCCCAACAGACCTCCACTGCTGAACCTGATGTACTTTCAGAGAAGATTTATTTCTTTCTGAAATGTTGCCTTATTTTGTTTTTCAGTCTCTAAGTCGTGTCCGACTCTTCACGACCCTGTGAACTACACCACCTCAGGCTTCCTTGTCCTTCACCATCTCCCGGAGTTTGCTCAAACCCATGTCTTTGAGTCAATGATGCCATCCAACCATCTCGTCCTCTGTCACCCCCTTCTCCTCTTGCCCTCAATCCTTCCCAGCATCAGGGTCTTTTCCAATGAGTCAGATCTTCTCATCAGGTGACCAAAGTTTTGGAACTTCAGCTTCAGCACCAGTCCTTGCAATGAATATTCAGAGTTAATTCCTTTAGGATTGACTGATTTGATCTCCTTGCTGTCCAAGGGACTCTCAAGAGTCTTCTCCAGCACCATAGTTCAAAAGCATCAGTTCTTTGGCACTCAGCTTTCTTTATGGACCAACTCTCACATCCATACATGACTACTTATATTGCCTTATGCCTCACAGCTTATGGAAGAGAGCCCTCTGTGATGATAAAGTGAAATCACACACATATCTGAGATGTGGTCAACATGTATTTTAAAAACAAATACATGGGGAAACTTTCCTGGTGGTCCAGTAGCTAAGACTCCATGCTTCTAATGCAGAGGGCCCAGATTCAATCCCTGGTCGGAGAACTACATCCCGCATGCCACAACTAAGAGTTCGCATGTCTCTGGTAAAGATCCTGCCTGCCGCAGCTAATATCCTGCACAGCCAAATAAATATAAATATACAAACAAAAACACAATTAGATGATAGGGGAATATGGGAAAGATACAGAGAACAAAAGAACTGATCAACAACAGGTGTCCTGCTTAGAGAGATTCATTGAAGGAATTGGCTCATGGTTGTGGAGATGAGTAAATACAACATTTCCTGGGAAGCTGGTAGGTTAGGCTGGAAGCTCAAGCAACAGTTACTTTGCAGTCTTGAGTCCAAACTCCACAGGGTAAACTGGAAGGACAGAAATCCTGGCAAGATTTGTGTGTTAGGGTCTTGAGGCAAATTTCTTCTTCTTCCAGAAACCTCAATGTTTGCTTCAACTGATTGGATAAGGCCCACCCACATTATAAAGAGTAAACCTCCCTTTCAAGTTAAGCCAATAAGTGTTAATCATATTCCAAAATATCCTCACAGCAACATCTAGACTAATGTTTGACCAAACACCTGAGCACCGTAGTCAGGCTGACACATAAAAGTAACCCTCATGGTACTTTCCCTGACTATAAAGGGGGAGACTGGGGCTTGAAGAGAGTGAGTAACTTGCTTAAGGTCAAACCATTACGAATGAAATAATATCAAACTTTAGGCTGTCCAACCTTAGTGTTTCTGCTCTTAATCACAGACCCTGGCTACTTGCTTGGACTAATTGCTAAACTAGACAGGGAAGAGGCTCTAAAAAAGAGGCATCTGAATCTGATGGCTTTTGACTTAAGGCAAAGGTTTTAAAAACAGCACAAACAAGATGGAGTAACAAGGGCCAGATTTGCCCTCTTGTCTAAAATAGCTGGTAACAAAGGTAGTGCATATGGAATAAGAGTGTGAAAGACGTTGAACATCAAGTAGGAAAAGGACAGTGGTCCTTGAGAGATGAGATATAAGCCAGGGGCTGTCTAACTCCCCCAGCCCTGCAGAAGGGTTCCCAAGGCTGGGCCAGGAAGGGAAACCCAGGTAGATCCCAGTGGTCTCCCTGAGTTGACGAGACAGAGCTGAGGGTCTGGGGAGACCAAGGTGGCTGGAGTTGGTGGGAGGGGAGGGAGTCATATGACCAAAGTCTCCAGAAGTATCCTGAGGCTATTCCCTTAGGCTTCCTCTGACAGCCTATCAGCAAATGTGTATGTGGAAACTCCTAAGGCTGCGGGAAGAAACACCCAAGAGATGAAACTAACCACTTGCCAGAGATCACACAAGACTAGAGCAAAAGAGGCGTAATCAGTGGAGCTGTGAACGGAGGTTCCAAAAGTGTTTGCCTTGGTGATGAGGTGAAATTAGACCTGGGCTCCCTTCTCTCTGGTTCTGCCTATGTGTGTGTGTGTGTGTTAAGTCTCTTCAGTCATGTCCAGCTCTTTGCAACCCCATGGACTGTAGCCCACCAGGCCCCTCTGTCCATGGGATTCTCCAGGCAAGAATACTGGAGTGAGTTGCCATTTCCTTCTCCAATGCATGAAAGTGAAAAGTGAAAGTGAAGTCGCTCAGTCATGCCTGACTCTTAGCGATCCCATGGACTGCAGCCTACCACGCTCCTCCATCCATGGGATTTTCCAGGCAAGAGTACTGGAGTGGGGTGCCATTGCCTTCTAACAAACCTTTAAAGAAAACTTGAAAAGATTGAACCATTTTCAGGTAATTTAACTATGCTCCAGAATAGGGCTCAAGAATAGTTCTAGGAATAAGAAAATAGGTAGCACCCCACAGGGTAAAATTCACAGTGTCTGGTATCCAACCAATCTAGATTATGAGGCATGCAGAGCAACAGAAAATTTTTACTCAAATACCACACACCACAACTAAGAGTTTGCATGACATAACTAAAGATCCCATGTGCCACAACTAAGACCCAGTGCAGCCAAATAAATAAATATTTTTTAAAAAGTGATATACAAACTGAAATTCTATGAAGACTACTGCATTTAAGACTAGAAATGAAATTCAGTTCAGTTCAGTTCAGTAGCTCAGTTGTGTCTGACTCTTTGTGACCCCATGAACCGCAGCAGGCCAGGCCTCCGTGTCCATCACCAACTCCCGGAGTTCACCCAAACTCATGTCCATCGAGTTGGTGATGCCATCCAGCCATCTCATCCTCTGTCATCCCCCTTCTCCTCCTGCCCTCAATCTTTCCCAGCATCAGGGTCTTTTCAAATGAGTCGGCTTTTCCCATCAGGTGGCCAAAGGATTGGAGTTTCAGCTGCAACATCAGTCCTTCCAATGAACACCCAGGACTGATCTCCTTTAGGATGGACTGGTTGAATCTCCCTGCAGTCCAAGGGTCTCTCAAGAGTCTTCTCCAACACCACAGATCAAAAGCATCAATTCTTCAGTGCTCAGCTTTCTTTATAGCCCAACTCTCACATCCATACATGATCACTGGAAAAAGCATAGCCTTGACTAAATGGACCTTTGCTGGCAAAGTAATGTCTCTGCTTTTTAATATGCTGCCTAGGTTGGTCATAACTTTCCTTCCATCTTTTAATTTCATGGCTGCAGTCACCATCTGCAGTGATCTTGGAGCCCCCCAAAATAAAGTCAGCCATTGTTTCCACTGTTTCCCCATCTATTTCCCATGAAGTGATGGGACCAGATGCCATGATCTTCTTTTTCTGAATGTTGAGCTTTAAGCCAACTTTTCACTCTCCACTTTCACTTTCATCAAGAGGCTCTTTAGTTCTTCTTCATTTTCTGCCATAAAGGTGGTATCATCTGCATATCTGAGGTTATTGATATTTCTCCCATCAACCTTGATTCCAGCTTGTGTTTCCTCCAGCCCAGTATTTCACATGATGTATTCTGCATATAAGTTAAATAAGCGGGGTGACAGTATACAGCCTTGACATACTCCTTTTCCTATTTGGAACCAGTCTGTTGTTCCATGTCCAGTTCTAACTGTTGCTTCCTGATATGCATATAGGTTTCTCAAGAGGCAGGTCAGGTGGTCTGGTATTCCCATCTCTTGAAGAATTGTCCACAGTTTATTGTGATCCACACAGTCAAAGGCTTTGGCATAGTCAATAAAGCAGAAAGAGATGTTTTTCTGGAACTCTCTTGCTTTTTCCATGATCCAGCAGATGTTGGCAATTTGATCTCTGGTTCCTCTGCCTTTTCTAAATCCAGCTTGAACATCAGGAAGTTCACGGTACACATATTGCTGAAGCCTGGCTTGGAGAGTTTTGAGCATTACTTTACTAGCATGTGAGATGAGTGCAATTGTGCGGTAGTTTGAGCATTCTTTGGTATTGCCTTTCTTTGGGGTTGGAATGAAGACTGACCTTTTCCAGTCCTGTGGCCTGCTGAGTTTTCCAAATTTGCTGGCATACTGAGTGCAGCACTTTCACAGCATCATCTTTCAGGATTTGAAACAGCTCAACTGGAATTCCATCACCTCCACTAGCTTTGTTCGTAGTGATGCTTTCTAAGGCCCACTTGACTTCACATTCCAGGATGCGTGGCTCTAGGTGAGTGATCACACCATCGTCAGTATCTGGGTCATGAAGATCTTTTTTTGTACAGTTCTTCTGTGTATTCTTGCCACCTCTTCTTAATATCTTATGCTTCTGTTAGGTCCCTACCATTTCTGTCTTTTATTGAGCCCATCTTTGCATGAAATGTTCCCTTGGTATCTCTAATTTTCTTGAAGAGATCTCTAGTCTTTCCCATTCTGGGATTAAAATAGATTAGACATTGCAGAGGAAAAGATTAGTGAATTTGAAGATATAAGAATAAAAAGCAAATACAATGAAATTTGGAAAGAAGGCAGACTGGAAACAATATACAGTATTTGTGCACTCTGGGACAAATTCAAGTGGTCTAATATACGTGTAATTGGCAAGTCAGCAAACTAGGCATTGAAGGGAATTCCTCTACTTGATAAAGGTTATCCAAAATGTGTAGCTACCCTCATAGATATGACAAAGGACTGAATATGTTCCCCTGAAGATTAGAATCAAGATAAGGATGTTCACTCACCACTTCTATTCAGTATCATCCATGGAGGTTCTAACCAGATCAACCAGTAAGGCAAGAAAAAGAAAGAAATGGCATTACAATTAGAAAGAAGTAAACATTGATGACATCATCTATGTAGAAAATCTTACAGAATCTGCAAAAAGAAAAAAAAAACAAAACCCAAAAGAACTAATAAGTTACTTTATGAAGGTTGTAGGATGTAAGATCAATATACAAAAATCTGTTATTACTGAACACTACTAATGAATGATTCGCTATTGATATTTTTAAAAATTCCATTTACAATAGCATTAAAATGTTAAATTCCTAGGGATAAATCTGGAAAACATGATTAAAAATTTCACACTTCAAACTATAAAACATTGCTGAGAAAAATGAAAGACCTAAATAAATGGAGTAATTTGCCAGTTTCATGGGTCAGATGACTCAGCATAGCAAATATATCAAATTTTCCCCAAATTAATCTGTGGGAAAAAAACAGATTCCCAGTCAGAATCTTTTTTGTATAATTTGGCAAACTGATGCTAAAATTCACTTGGAAATATAAAAAACCTAGGGAAATAAAAATAATTTTAAAAAATAGGAGGAAAGATTGCACATTACCTTATTTTGATATTTATTATAAAGCTGCAGTAATTAAGATACTGTGTTATTGGCATGAAGATAGATAAATAGATCAGTGGAACAGAATAGAATAATTACAATACTATGATATTGGTGTCAAGATAGACAATAAGATCAATAGAAAAAAAGGGGAGTCCAAAAAAAAACTCACATCGATAAGGTCAATTGATTTTTTTTATACAGGTGTAAAGTTAATTCAGCAAAGAAAATATATTGTTTTTAACTAGCAGAGATTAAACAATTGGATATTCTTATGCAAAAAATAATTCCAGTCTAATCCTGCCACTTACACAAACAGTAAGTCAAAACGGATTGGAGATTTAGCCATTAAAACTAAAATTACAAAATTTCTAGAAGAAAACACAGGAGAAAATCTTTGTTATCTCAGGTTAGGTAGAGTTTTTTTTACATTCAGCAGCAAAAGAATATCATATGTAAAATTGATATTGGACTGCATCAAAATTAAGAAACATTGTTTAAAGGATGCTGTTAAAAAATAAAGAGATAAGTCACAGAGCAGAAGAAAATGCTTATAAATCACATATCTGATAAAGAACTGATATCCACAATATATTAATAACTCCCTAAGCTCAGCAGTGGGCTTCCCTGGTGGCTCAGAGGGTAAAGTGTCTGCCTGCAATGCGAGAGACCCAGGTTCAATCCCTGGGTGGGGAAGATCCCCTGGAGAAGGAAATGGCAACCCACGCTGGTACTCTTGCCTGGAAAATCCCATGGACTGAGAAGCCCGGTAGGCTACAGTCCATGGCGTCACAAAGTCGGACACAACTGAGCCATTTCACTTTTCACTTTAAGCTCAGGAAAAAGGAAACAAGCAACTGTATTTTTTAAACGAGCAGAAGATTTGAACATGCAATTTATCAAAAAAAGCAAACATATGACAAGATACTCAGCATCAATATGCACTATGGAAATGTATGTTAAAACCACAGAGAGATACTCTTGTATGCCTATTAGCATATCTATAGTTAAAAAGACTGACTCTATGAATTGTTGATTAAGATGTAAATGAACTAGACCTCTGACACACTGCTGGTGGGGACGTACAATGGCACAAATACCCAGAAAAAGTTTGACACCTTCTTAAATTGTTAAACATGCACTTTATAAGACCCAGCCTTTCTACTTCTAGATATATTGTTGGTGTTGTTTAGTCGCAAGTCATGTCCAACTCTTCTGCAACCCCATGAACTGTAGCCTGCCAGGCTCCTCTGTCCATGGATATCCCAGATTAGAGTCCTGGAGTGGGTTGCCATTTCCTTCTCCAGGGGATCTTTCCAACCCAGGGATTAAACCCGTGTCTCCTGCATTTGCGGGCAGATTCTCATCTTTCTGTGGTCGATAGGCATTTATTTCATCTAGATATATACCCAAGTGAAATAAATGCCTATGTCCATGCAAAGAGTTGTGTAGAAATATTTTTAGCAGCCTTGTTTGTAATGGCCAAAATTAATTAATTAAAATAAATTAATGAATTAAAATAGAACTAAAAACAATCCAAATGTTCATCATCAGGTGAATGGATAAACAAATTGTGGCATATACATACAATGGAATACTACTTAGTGATAAGAAAGGAATGGACTATTGATACATGGAAGTAAGTAAGTGTTAGTCACTCAGTTGTGTCTGACTCTTTTCGACAGTATGGACTGTAGCCCACCAGGCTCCTCTGTCCATGGAAGTCTCCAGGCAAGAATATTGGAGTGGGTTGCCATTTCTTTCAGGGGATCTTCCCAACCCAGGGACTGAACTTGGGTCACCTGCATTGCAGGCAGCTTCTTTGCTGTTTGAGCCACCAGGGAAGCCCCCAATGATACATGGAAGGACCTGAATAAAGCCCTAAATAATCATGCTGATGAAGAAGCCAAACAACAATTAATATAGACTGTGTGACTCCATGGATACTATACTAGAAAATGTAAACTGACCTGTGGGGTCAGAAAGCTGATGGGTGGTTTCCTGGATTAGGAGGAAGGAATGGGAGTGCTTACAAAGGGCCAGGTGGAAAGTTTTGGAGGGGTGGACATGTTGGTCAGTTTGTGGGGTGGTTTCATGGGTGCACACATATGTCAACATTTCACATTGTATACTTTAAAAATATAGTATATTGTTAGGTCACTGTACCTCAGTCTATAAGTTGTAAGGCTATAAACCTGTTAAAACACAGGTCTTGCTGAAGTGACATGGCAGTGGCTCTGAGACTGCAAGAGCCAAGACTGAAACAGAATAACCACTCGGGATGATGCTGAGAAATCCAATTCTCCTTATGCCTGGAACCTGCCTTAGAGGCACCAATTTTACATGAATATAAATATAAGAATTCTGGTCTATTAAGGGTTACTAGAAGGAGAAAAAAGTGGAAACTGTGACAGATTTTATTTTCCTGGGCTCCAAAATCTCTGCAGACAGTGACTACAACCATGAAATTAAAAGACGTTTGCTCCTTGGAAGGAAAGCTATAACAAACCTCAGCAGAGTATTAAAAAGCATAGACATCACTTTGCCGACAAAAGTCTATGTGGTCAAAGCTATGGTTTTTTAGTAGTCATGTATGGATGTGAGAGTTGAACCATGGAAAAGGCTGAGCACTGAAAAATTGATGCTTTTAAACTGTGGTTCTGGAGAAGACTCTTGAGAGTCCCTTGGACCGCAAGGAGATCAAACCAGTCAATCCTAAAGGAAATTAACCCTGAATATTCATTGGAAAGACTGATGCTGAAGCTGAAGTTCCAATGCTTTGGTCACCTGATGTGAGGAAACGACTTGTTGGAAAAGACCATGATGTTGGGAAAGGTAGAAAGCAGGAAGAAAAAGCATAGCACAGGATGAGATGGTTAGATAGCATCACCGACTCAATGGATGTGAGTTTGAAGAAACTTCATGAGATAGTGAAGGACAGGAAGCCTGCCGTGCTGCAATCCATGGGATCACAAAGAGTCAGACATGATTTAGTGACTGAACAACAGCAACAATAAAGCTAGCGCATTTGAGTTTTTTTTCACTTACAAAAGGACTCCCGGTTCCTGCTGCTCTGTCCCCCAGCAGCTGGCTGCACAGCCATCCACGGCAGCCCTGATCCTATAGACAACATGGTGTGATAGGAGCAGCACTGACCACCGAATCTTGGTATTAACCATATGGCCTTTGGTGAATCACCTAAAAATTCCTCAAAACTTAGTTTCTTCATCTTGGATTCCAGTCCTGTGGGGCTTGGTTGAGATAAGGACTAAGATGAGGTTTTAAAAACAGACATGGGCCCCATCAATGTGTTCTAGCCAGAAAGTGAGGGGAAAAAGGCTGGCCTGGAGCTGAGCAATTAACATTCCTCTCGTAATAAGAACATCCCAGGACTCTTTATTAAGATGTACATTATGTGACTAAACAGGGCTATCTTGGATCAAACTATGATAGACATGTGTTCCCACTTCTACCCCTACTGCTCCCTTCTGGGGCCTTTTCCCTTACAAGCATCACACCCAGTTCCCCCATCACACCCTGGCTGCCCAGGGCCCACTGGGAATTCCCTCCCAGAGAAGTTTGCTTGCCTGAATTCCCAAGTCAGTCCATTCCTTGCCTCATTCTTCATCCCTCAGCATAGAGATCACGGCAGGGAAGAATGAGGATTACTAAATGGACTCTCACTCAGGTTTGTATATATGTCCAGAGTTAGCTCTCTTAACCTTAACCTTTCAAGAGACACATCTTTTAAATGAGATGCTGGTTTACTCCAAGGAGTGACTTTCTAATGGAATTTGGTATCAGCTAGCTAGAGCTGTAGGCATGGGATTGAGAGGGTGTCTCTAGAAACAAATCTCCACATTTAGTGCCCAAATCTCCAAAGTGGTGTCAAAAATGTCATTTACATGGAATTTTGGGCAGGAGAAGTTTCTTTCTACATAATTATGTTATTATCTGTTTCTATATAACTGTACAAACTCTGCACAGGAAATAATGGAATCAAACATGCACATTTATTTTCTGTTGGATACCCGGGGTCTTTCACTGCTATGGGTGGGATTTTTCTAGATGCAGCCAGCAAGGGCTACTCTTTGTTGCGGTGGGCGGGCTTCTCGTTGTGGTGGCTTATCGTTGCGGAGCACGGGCTCTAGGCGTGCAAGCTCAGTAGTTGTGGCTCACGGGCTTAGTTGCCTCTCACCATGTGGGATCCTCCCAGACCAGGGATTGAACCCATATCCACTGCATTGTCAGGCGGTTTCTTAACCTCTGGACCACCAGGGAAGTCCAGACTTCTTTTTTAAACACACAAATCATCAGATTCAGATGATTTGTGTTTTCTTTTAAAAAAAATATTGATTTAATTTATTTATGCGCTGGGTCTTTTTTGCCACAGTCAGGCATTCTCTAGCTTTGGAGAGTGGAGGCTGCTCTAGTTAGGGTGCCCAGGCTTCTCACTGCGGTGGCTTCCCCAATGGTGGAGCACGGGCTCTAGGCGTGAGGGCTTCAGTAGTTGCTACCTGTGGGCTCACTAGTTGTGACACATGGACTCAGTTGCCCTGAGGCATGTGGCATCTTCCCAGACCAGGGACTGAACTGTGTCCCTTGCAGTGTGAAGTGGATTCTTAACCACTGCACCACCAGGAAAGCCTATCCAGACTTTTTTTGTATATGAAACTGATACACTGATTGAAGGCTGCTGCCACACCTGGTACATTGTTTCAGATGCTGCTAGTGCCTGAAGTTCAAGTTGGTAGGTAGTTCCAGTAACTTAGCTCAATATACTTGTCAATGACCTAGAGGATGAAGTGAACGATAGTGTGAAAGAATCTGCTGATGGCTCAAAAGTGTTTAGCTTGGTAAGAGCCAAGAAAGATCTTAAGATGGTTCTAATAACCTGGATGACTGAACAAATGCAAAGACCAATGACATTTTACAGAGAAGGTCAAAAGGTAATAGATATTGAAACAAATAATTTAAGCTCCACACAATTTAAGCTGTACACACTGATGGACTTAGAATTTATGTTAGTTTCAAAGGAAAAAAGACTTGCTGTAGGAATCAAATTAATAAAAACAATTTCCATAAAGCTATCTAATCTGCAATGGTCCAGAAAAGGCCAACAGAGTCTAGAAGTATACCCAGAAAATGAAGGGGAAAATATAAGAAAACATGCAGTGGACAGGACAGGGTGCTGGCCTAACAAGTTCTCTTCGGCTAATTTGGTCCTGATGTTTTCCTCCAGTTGTCCCTAGCCCTAGAAAATGAATCAAGATCTGTCTAAACCAACCAAAGTATGATTTCCTGGACCAGCGGCAGTGGGATGACCTGGCAACTTATTAGAAATGCAAATTTATTAGGCTCCATTCTGAATATAGTAAATCAGAAACTTTGGCACAGCAACACAGCAATTTGTATTTTAATAAGGCCCCCAGGAGACTCCAGTTCATGCTGAAGTTTGAGCACCACTGGTCTAAACCAATTATGATAATCCCATTCCCCTTTGCCAATGATTATATTAAGGATAAGAGTGAACTCCCTTTAGGCCAATGAGATACAAGTAAAAGTCTGCTGGGGAATTCTAAGCAATATATTTCCTGAAAAGAGGAAAGACCTTTTAGCCTCTGGCCTTAGTTCTGTTGAGAATGTGATGTCTGGAGCTGCAGCATCCATCTTGTGGCTATGAGGAGGCACAGTTGAGGACTACAGAGCAAAATATACTGTTTGTGCGATTGAATTGGCCAACCTTCCCACAACTCTACATCCAGGATGTCTTGCTGGGTGAGAAAGTAAACCTCACTTTGGGTCAGAAATGCTTTTCCTTGCATCTGAAACCATCGCTCAAAAGTACATCCCTTTCTTCTCTACTGTGGTACAGAAGAAGAAAACCTGACTGAGTAAATTCTCACAAATAGTGAGAAGCAAAACAAAACACAGATCTCGGACCTCTCACCTGAACAGGTGATAGCTATATTCCCTAATCTTTAGTTAATATGTTGTATATTCATTTTTATTCGGCTCAAGAGAAAAAAAACATTTTTGGCCCCTTGGCATGCAGAGATCTTATTTCCCTGAACAGAGACTGGAATAGTGCCCCTGCGGTGGAAGCGCAGAGTCTTAACCACTGGACCACCGTGTGTATTCCCTTATCTTAAAGTAAGTGTATTATTGAGCCTCTCTGCTCTTATATATTGTATTAATGTAACAGATATTTACTTTCCTCACAGTTTTTGTAAAGTATCTTTTGTAGTGAGCTATGTGCAAACATAAAAAACCCCTCTGGCAGTCAGCACACCATCTATCCAGTTCAGGGCTGTATGACCAAACACTACATTGGGAGAAAAGTTTGAAGGTGTGATCGTATTGATCTCAACTTTGAAAAGTTAAAGCCACACACAATGCACTTTCATTTCCCCAAATCCCATTATGAGTGACCATTTATGAATCGACTCACCTCTCCACATTGTTATTCATATTATGAATTAAGAGATCATGCAGTAGAGGTAAACCTCAACCTTAGAATCACTTTCACGAGAAATAAAATACCGAGACAGATGCATGGATGGAAACCTACACAGAGAGGAAGCAAAAGGTGTTTTTTGTGGACTGTGTCTTCATATCCTGGCAACACACATTGTGTGGGTCTGTCAACAAAGCCACAAGAAAGAGGGCAAAGAGTGGAAGAATCAGCCTGATGAATGCATCTTTTTCTGTGCACCAGCCAGCTTAACTTTCGACAAACTTTTTACAATGAAGCCCCCCCCCGATAACTAACTGCAAACACAGATGGGGTTGTCAGCATGCCCTATAGGTCAGGAAGCTTGGGCTTTGCAGGACTGACAGCAGGAATTGGTCCAAAATCAACTGTTCTCCGCTGAGAATTCCCTGTCAGCTGTTGAAGAAGGCTGGCTCTGCTGAATTCAGCCCTCAAAGAGTGCAGAGAGGAGGGAAGACCTCTTAGAGACAAAAAGCAGACTCCGCAGGATTTTAGGGCTTAAGACCAATACCTTCCCCTGCACTTGGAGGCATGAAAGAAGCCAGCGCATCTGGAGCCCAGATGTTCCAAGCGAGTCTCCCTCTGAGCAGAGGCTGTCCCAGTCCACCCTGGAGCTCAGAGCAAGTCACCGAAGAAGGTGGCCTT
>SJYQ01002066.1:888625-922778 GCA_006410935.1 Redunca redunca
ACATTGTTATTCATATTATGAATTAAGAGATCATGCAGTAGAGGTAAACCTCAACCTTAGAATCACTTTCACGAGAAATAAAATACCGAGACAGATGCATGGATGGAAACCTACACAGAGAGGAAGCAAAAGGTGTTTTTTGTGGACTGTGTCTTCATATCCTGGCAACACACATTGTGTGGGTCTGTCAACAAAGCCACAAGAAAGAGGGCAAAGAGTGGAAGAATCAGCCTGATGAATGCATCTTTTTCTGTGCACCAGCCAGCTTAACTTTCGACAAACTTTTTACAATGAAGCCCCCCCGATAACTAACTGCAAACACAGATGGGGTTGTCAGCATGCCCTATAGGTCAGGAAGCTTGGGCTTTGCAGGACTGACAGCAGGAATTGGTCCAAAATCAACTGTTCTCCGCTGAGAATTCCCTGTCAGCTGTTGAAGAAGGCTGGCTCTGCTGAATTCAGCCCTCAAAGAGTGCAGAGAGGAGGGAAGACCTCTTAGAGACAAAAAGCAGACTCCGCAGGATTTTAGGGCTTAAGACCAATACCTTCCCCTGCACTTGGAGGCATGAAAGAAGCCAGCGCATCTGGAGCCCAGATGTTCCAAGCGAGTCTCCCTCTGAGCAGAGGCTGTCCCAGTCCACCCTGGAGCTCAGAGCAAGTCACCGAAGAAGGTGGCCTTGCCCCACCGTGGAAAGTAGAGCACTCCTGGTTGCAGTCTTTATCCAGGCTGGAGCCTTGAGTTCAAGGTTTCTGTGCCTCTATTTCCTCTCCTTGGAAGGCAAGGCTATTCTGGTCTCTTGGAGTGAGGATAAAGCAGGACAAAGGATGGGAAGAGCAATGATTGGCTTGTTTTATATATATATATATATATAAATCCCCCTGGGGGAAACCCTATTAAAGACTCAGACAAACCTATTTCCCAGACTCCTTTGCAGCTAGGTGGGGGTCAGGTGACTCAATCCTGGCCAATGGGTTGGAGGCAGAAGAGACATGCATCACTTCCATGCTAAGCCCAGAAAACCCACCTCGGCCCTCTCCACCATCCTGCTGCCCTGTCTCCTGGTCACATGCAGAGGATCCGGTAGATGATCCCAAAGCCAGAGAGAATGGGGGACCCCAGTGGATGGAGCTCGGATTCCTGATCAACTTCATAGAAGCCTGCCTTCCTAAGTGTCTCAGATTGTGATAGAATGAAAAACAAAACTCTGATTGTGCTAAACCAGCTCAGATTTGTTGCTGCACCAAGCATTATTTATCTGACATAATGCAGGTTCTGAACGTGTCCTAGAGAAAGCAACCGAGAGGGTGACGGAACCCGGGATGGGGGAGGGGAGGCAGAGGTAGCAAATACATTTAAAGGGATGCTTTCGATGTCCAGGTGGCATGTGGTCTCCGGCTCACCTAATGATCCTCCCTTATCAAGGCTTTTATGCTCTGGTTGAACCTCTGCGAGGCTGCCCAGTTACCCCTTGCCTTCAGCCAGCTGTCAGGGTCTATACAGATAGCCAAGGAGTTATATTCAACAGATTTCAGGGAGTTCAGGGTCTGAAAGAAATTAGCCTAGGCAAATCGCCACCAAGTAAGTTTGTCTTTTTTTGAAGACAACATTGGCAAACAAATACAAGCCATGCTGTTTCTCAAAACCTGTGTCTTCACTGATTGAATTCATCCACAGTTGATTGTCGACAAGTGGAGGGAGGATTGGAGCATGGACATCAGCTTAATATCAGTTTTATTTGGCTTAGCAAGAATTTTTTGTATATGAGCTCTACAGAGTTCTTATTCCAGAGATTGCAATCATTTTAGATAAATACTTTCATGCAAAAGATTCTGCCAGATATTTTTTAACACACGAATAACCTGATCTGAACAAATTCATTTCTGATGATCAGATATTACCTCACTTTTGGGGGGTATTTTTATTGTGACAAAATATACATAGCACAAATTTACCATTTTAATAATTTTTAAGAGTACAATTCCATGGCATTAATTACATTCACAGCATTGTAAGCCATTATCACAATATATTTTCCAAACTTTTTCATCATCCCAAACAGAACTTCTCAAAACAATTAAATAATAATTTCCTCTTCCCTCTTCTTTCAACCCTTCATAAACTCTAATCTATTTGCTATCTCTAAGAATTTTCCTGTTCTAGATATTTCATGTAAGTGGAATTACAAAATGTGTGTCCTCTTGTGTCTTATTTTACATAGCATAATATTTTCAAGGTCTATCCATGTTGTATCATGCATCAAAGCATTCTTTTTTATGGCTGCATAATATTCCATCATAGGCATACATATTGTTTATTCATTCATTTGCTGAAGGTCATTAGGTTGCTTCTGCCTTTTGGCTACATTTGTGAGTAATGCTTCTATGAACATGGCTGTATAAGAATCTCTTCCAGTTTCTACTTTTCAATTATTTTGGGGTATATACTGAAGAGTGGAATTGCTAGGTCATGTAGTAATTCTATACTTTGCTTTTTGAGGAACTACCGAACTGTTTCCCATGGTGAATCTGCAAAATTAAAAAACCCAGATTAAAGAAAAAATGTAGAATAAGGTTCTCATTATCCATGGGGATGCCTGAGTGATGAGAGTGCCAGCTGGCCCTGGAGCCCTCATTAGCACAGAGCATGTATCTCTCAGGTCAGCTCTCTGTGCACAATCACATTAAAGACTTCATACCTGAGTGATGCCTAGATACAGAGGTAAATTGCCAACAAGGTGATAAAGCTGAGAACCCCTCACTTGCAGTGGCTCCTTCCATAGTGCTGGGAAGGGCCCTTACAATGTGGTCATTTTTAAAAATTTTGCTGACAGTAAGATATTTGAACTCAAGTCAGTTAAGACCATTGACTTCTTTCACTCCAACTTCCCCTTGTATTGGGTGGTGTTAGGATGCCCGTGGGCATTTGGAGGAGGTTGGTGATTTACTCTGGAAGCCACTGAAAGAAAAGAGTCCCAGTTTTTCAGTCAAGTAAGTCTCCAAGTAACTATTGAATGACACTGCAGGAAGCTAGGCTGAGAGCTTAATGTGGTTGAGACCTGGTTCTTGCCCTCTAGGAGCTTCAAACCTTGCCTGGGATGGGAGGGGAAGCAACACTAAACACACATTAATATTTACAATAAAAGTCAGAACATGCAAAATGCCATCACAAAGCGTGATAGGTCCAAAGGAGGCAGGGATGACATGGAAACAGGAGTCAGGAAAGCATTTGTGAGTAGGGTCCATTTGGAATGGGCCTGAAGGGGAATGTTTCCCCCAGCAGAAAGAGGACTAGTGGGAATCAAAGTGGGAAAGGCAGGAGAGCCCAGGCTCTAAAGACATGAAACTAGAAAGGAAATTTGGGACCACATTTTAGAGCAGGGGTCAGCCAATATTTTCTATAAAGAGACAAATGATATTTTAGGTTTTCCAAGCCATGTAGGGTCTGTCACAGTGACTCAGCTCTGCCATCATAGCATCAACACAGCTATAAACAGTATGTAAATGAACGGGAGTGACTATGTGCCAATAAAACTTTATTTACACAAATAGGCAGCAGGCCAGAGCACCCAACTAAGGAAACTCCAGACCATGAGAAGCCACTGGAAGTCTGTAAGCAGGAGAATGACATTGTAACATGACTGAAGGTATGTATTTGGAAAAGAAATCTGGCTATAGAATAATACTTGAATTGGAGGATGTGGAATTGAGCATGGAAATAACTCTTGAGGTTGTTAGAGTGTTTGGGGGCAGAGACTGGAAGTTTTAGGTCACTGAGAGCAGAAAAAGAAGGCTGGCTTGATGGGTAATGGGGTCTTATTGGGGGAGAGAGAAATAGAGAGAGAGCTGGGTTAAAAGGAGGCCTGGGGGACTGGGATTTAGAGGCTACAGCGAAAGTTTGTGAGAGATGGGATGAAGGGATTGGGGTTTGGATG
The DNA here is from genome assembly GCA_006410935.1 of Redunca redunca. Taxonomy (NCBI): domain Eukaryota; kingdom Metazoa; phylum Chordata; class Mammalia; order Artiodactyla; family Bovidae; genus Redunca; species Redunca redunca. The sequence continues at coordinate 892,558 of SJYQ01002066.1, forward strand.
TGTTCCTGGTTGGCTGCCATGATGGCTCAGTGGTAAAGAATCCGCCTGCAATGCAAGAGACACAGGTTCAATCCCTGGGTAAGGAAGATCCCCTGGAGGAGGAAATGGCAACCCACTCCAGTATTGTTGCCTAGAAAATCCCATAGACAGAGGAGCTTGGGGCCCTGCAGTCCATGGGGTCACAAAGAATCAGAGCGACTGAGCATGCCTGCCTGCCTGCACCAGCCCTGGGATGGTCTCTGCACTCTGGGTGGGGTGGTGGGAAGCTCGTGTCAGGTGGCTGAGGCTCCTTGGGGCCACCCAAGGCCACGTGGAACACGGCTGTTGTGGGCTTCATCCAGTCTAACCCCCAGGGCTCCCAGCAGACAACACCGACTCTCTGTGAGTGTGGCCAAGCCCGGGCTCCAGGCAAGCGCTGCCCAGGACCCCTGAGCCCTGAGACGTCTCGGAGGACAGCCAAGGACAGCCAGGGCAACCCCATCAGAGGCAGGTGGAGGCCGTGCCAAGTTACCCTGGCAGCTGCGTGGGTGGGCCAGATTGCTTTCTAATTACATTGTGCTTCAGACAAGACAAAATCGTGTCTCTTAAAAAGCATGTATGTGGAGTCGGGGTGCATCCAGAGAAGGTCAGGCCTCCTGGAAATCGGGAGCAGCCAGTCAGGTTACAGAATTCATTTGCATCCCGGGGACTCCATGTGCGACCCCGTGGCCCGTTGGGGACGCATTCTGGAGGAGCGAATGCATTTAAATGGAGCGGGTGATTCTGAAAGAAAATGTGCCATTTCACCACGAATATCTCATCATTTCTCCCTGGAACTTAATATAATACCCTCCTGGAAAAATCATCTAAAGATTGGGTTTTTGCCCGTGTCCTCTAGCAAACCCTCTCCCCGCTGCTCTGCGTGCTGAGACAATTTAGTTGAAAAGGAGCCACCTTAGAATTTGCCACATTTCTGTTTGACAAAGAGGCAGTTTACTCACTGGTTACATGCTTTCTTGCTGAGACGTGAACATTAGGTTGGCAGATATTGAAAATGCTATTTTGATACTTAACGCACTTTCTTGGGAATTTATTTTAGAAGCAGAGTAATAAGAGAAATCTTCCTGACTTAGAAATATAAATATGATCCTACCACTTGGGGTTATTTATTTCCAAGGCAATCAATGAGGAAGCGTTAGGAAATATATTCAGAGTGATTTCAAACCTGATTCCAGTCAAGTGAGTAATCTTTCCATTTTCTTTCCATATGTTACATGATTAAAAAAAAAAAGATGAAATGGTAAAGAATTAAAAGGCACTCTGGAACTAAGACCATAAATATGAATATAAGACTGTCCATTTTTTTAAGGAATGAAATGGCTTTAATTATGCTGAAAACAAATGTTGATAGTGAAGCTAAATACTGTTCGGCAAAATGATTTTGTACATATATATGCATTCTTTTTATATTCTTTTCCATTATGGCTTATCACAGGCTATTGAATATAATTTCCTGTGCTATACAGAAGGACCTTGTTGTTTACGAATCCTATATGTATTAGCTTACGTCTGCTAACCCCCACCTCCCACTCTATCCCTCCTCCACCCCCACCCCCTTGGCAACCACAAATCTGTTCCCTATGTCTGAGTCTGTTTCTATTTCATAGAGGAGTTCGTTTGTGTCATATTTTAGATCCCACATAGAAGCGACATCACATGGTATTTGTCTTTCTGATTGATGTCCCTTAGTATGATCATCTCTGGGTCCATCCATGTTGCTGCAAATGGCATTATTTTATTCTTTCTATTCCATTTATACATTTATACAATTCCATTGTATATATGCCACATCTTCTTTACCCATTCATCTACTGATGGCCATTTAGGTTGCTTCCATGTAAATAAATTATAAATAAAATACTTACTAAACTAGGCTATTGTACATAGAACAGGCACAATATTTAAAACACAGCTGGTGGCTCCAGGACTTTGGGAAACTCTTGCAGTTCTTTTCCAAGCTGAAGGGTCAACCAGCTGGGATCCGTCTCTTCAGCCTGGCCGCAGGTCTAGATCAAGTCCAGTCCCAGTCATTATGGGGCTCAATACTTGAGTTTCCATTGTACTTACACACCATGGGCTTTGCTTGTATTTGTTGGCAAAAGGGTTCAGAAGTGATTATGGAAAGGGGTAACACGTGGCTCCTTTATGCTTCCTTCACACTAGGGCCATCAAGGAGAGCAGACTTGTGGAGGTGCTCGCCTGGTTAAGTCAGGCACAGAGAGTGAGAAATCACAGGGCAGAGAAACCCTCTTTCTGGCAAGATCCTCTTCCTGGACTATGTTAAAGGTTATTTCGGCTGGGGTTGGGGAGAACTTGGTGGAATGGGTCAGGTGGGTGGATCAAGAGCAGATGCTACCTAGAGATCCAGGTTGGCCATGGGCCTGTGGATACCTGCCCTTGAAGGTATCCATCAGGAGCAAAGGTTTGGAAACCAATGGCCATGTCCTTGTGTCTATAACAGGTACGTGGGACAGGATCTCCTGATCGAGTCAGCTCCTTTGGGCTCTGCTGGGGGTGGGATGGCTAGCAAAGTTCAGGGTGAACTGGACACAAACTCAGTTTTGTGTGCGAGACAGGCACCTTCCCATCCATGGAGCATCCTTGCCTGCAGGCCTGCTTTGCTGATGATAGACTCATCCACTGATAGGCCAGGCAAGGCGTAGCCTAGGTGATGCTGCCTTCATTTCCCTCCCTGGCCCTTTGGTGCCCTTCTAGATGGCAGTGGTAGTGGTTTAGTCGCTAAGTCGTGTCCGACTCTTGCAACCCCATGGACAGTAGCCCGCCAGGTTCCTCTGTCCATGGGATTTCCTCTTCTTTTTTCTGGGACCCAAGGACCCTCCTGCTCTTGACCCCACCTTGCCCCTCCAATTGCCTACAAAGCTTAACCTCAGGCAAGAATCTGCACATCATTATAATCTTCGTGGGATGTTTTCCATCTTCTCCTCTTGGCAGAGTCCTTGGATCAGATGGTAGAATTAAAAATTTTGTTTCCCATTTGAGGGTTTCAGGCAGCAAACTGGCAGAGGAGGACATATAAGGAACATGTCTGCATGCAGATGGCAGCCCAGCTTGGCCCCACTGTATCTACACCCTGGGCATACACACTTGGCAATATTTGGAGACATGAGACCACAAGATAGAAATATACTTATTCTTAGAAAAGGCATTTGGATGTGAAAAGCCAGTTCATCTGTGCAGATTTGGGTGAATTACATGGCTTGAACCACAGCACATGACGTTCAGTAGCTGAAGACAAATGGAGATAATTCTGAAGTCACTCTCAGCAGAGATGAGGTATCTGTCGCACTGTGGATCACAGACACCTCCAAATGCACTCTGCCTGGTTCCCTTCCAGTTCTGCTTCAACCTACTTTCCCAGCCCTAGTCGACACCACTTTCGCGGCTGTAGCCTGAGAAAGGAAGTGACCCTCTGAGATGAGAGGGTTTCCCTGGTGACATCCATCCAGCTGGCCACAGTGGGGGCTCGTCTGGGGCCCGCACAATCAGGCCATCAGAATGTGCCAAGATCAGCAATGATAAGGCCTTTGCACAGAATTCCTTCATCATGAGGGGCAAGCAGGCTGGACTGAGACAGACCTGAACCCAGCCCTCGCTTCTAACATATTCAGCCAATGGAACCGAACTACACTCAGAGCATACTCTGACTGAAGAGACAGAAGGAGAGAGAAAAAGAAGAGATAAACCAAGGTCATGGCTAAAAAACCAGATACTTTTACAAATCAGACCGAAGCAGCTATATCAGCTAAAAGGTCAAAGCATCTTATAGATAAAGTCCCAGTGGCTTTGGTGCTGGAAAGTGGCTCCTGCCAGAAAGCTCCATTCAGATCTACAGAGTGACGACTTTTATCTATTTAATCCTACACACTCCCAGACTTTATCATCATTGTCTTCTAATTGTTCTTGATGCCAAGCTCAGGGGCCTAATGAAATCAGCAAACGCAACTCTGAATGGAAAGAAGAAAATCAACTTGTGTTAAAGCAACTCTGAATGGAAAGAAGAAAACCAACTTGTGTTTGGCATTTGATAAAATACTTGTCCTAGAGAAGATTCTTGAGAGCCCCTTGGACCGCAAGGAGATCAAACCAGTCAATCCTAAAGAAAATTAACCCTGAATATTCATTGGAAGGACAGATGCTGAAGCTGAAGCTCCAATACTTCAGCCACCTGATGCAAAGAGCCGATTCATTGGAAAAGACCCTGATGCTGGGGAAGATTGAAGGCAGGAGGAGATAGGGAAGACAGAGGATGGGATGGTTGGATGGCATCACCGACTCAATGGACATGAATATGAGCAATCTCCGGGAGATAGTGAAAGACAGGGAAGCCTGGTGTGCTACAGTCTATGGGGTCACAAAAAGTTGGACACAACTTGGTGACTGAACAACAGCGATTGGATATGGAGCTCTAGACCTGCTGGACTTTTCCCACAATGGATGGCTCTGCAGCTGAGAGGGAGAAATTCCCATCTGATACCCATGGGGGCTCCCTGGGTTCCTCCAAAACAGACAGAGAAGGTCTGAAAATACTGACCTTGGAGAAGTGACTCTCCACCTCCATTTCAAACTGTCCTCTACTTGATTAGCTTCAAGAAACATATGCTTACCAAAGATTAGACCAGGCATCAGGGCTGTAGCTAGACAGAATCCCTACACTGTCTAGAGCAGAGGTCCCCTACTTTTTTGGCACCAGGGACCAGTTTCGTGGAAGTCAATTTTTCCATGGACCAGAAGAGTGGTGGTGGTTTCAGGATGCTTCAAGCACATTACATTTATTGTGCACTATATCCCTCTGATTACTATATTGTGATATATAATGAAATAATTATACAACCCACCATAATGCAGAGTCAGGAGGAGCCCTGAGCTTGTTTTCCTGGAACTAGATGGTCCCATCGGGGGGTGATGGGAGACAGTGACAGTAGGGTTTGCACTCCTATGATAATCTAATGCCACCGCCAATCTGATAGGAGTCGGAGCTCAGGAGGTAATGTGAGTGTTGGGAAGCAGCTGTAAACACAGGTGAGGCTTCTGTCACTCGCCCACCACTTGCTTCCTGCTGTGTAGCCTGGTTCCTAACAGGCCATGGGTCAGTACCAGTCCGTGACCTGGGAGCTGGGGACCCCCAGTCTAGAGAGTAAATACTGTATTATGATAAATGCTTCGTTATACTGTGATAAATGTTCTTGTGGATGGATGCACAGAACAGGGATACCCAGGGGCACACAGCAGAGAGAACTAATGCTTGTCAAGGGTTGAAGACAGCGGGGGCTTATAAACTAAGAGAAGGCAAGTTCCCTCAAAAAGTGGGACAGTCATCTTGAAAACTATGAATGGATCCATTTTTGAGAGGCATTGCAGGATCAGTATTAGGAACATGGGTTTTGAAATCTGGATGAGTCTGACTCTGTCACATGTTGACTGATGAATTTCAAAGCCCCTAAAGTCCTTCTACTCCCCTTTACAATGTGACTTTGCAACTCCTCCAGTCGAGAGGTTAAGAGTCTGTTTCTTTACTCCTTGCATCTGATTTTGCCATTTCATTTTCTTTGTGACACAAGCAGAAGCTTAAGCATTGGGGCTGTCCTCTCTTTGGTTCCTGGGACCACCACAGGCATGTCCCAGCAGCCTGGTGTTGGATCAGAGACTATGAGATGTGGCAGGACACTCAGAATTTTTTGTGAGCCCAGCAAGACTCATGGCAGAACCTCCCAGCTCAGTCCACCCAGTTGCTTGCCCACAGACTTCTCAGCTGAATAAATGATTGCTGCTGGTTATAGAATAAAAAGGAATTGGTATGACAACAACAAAAGAGACATGTGCTTGTCCTACCTTTGGAAGGGGAAATATTTGACGGGGCTAGAGAAGTGGGAAAAGATGTCTGCTCATTTAGGGAGATAGGCTGTGCTTTTTGTTATTATTACTGAGGGCAGGGTAATGGCTCCTCTGGCTGGGGGACCACCCTGGCTGCCCAGAGATGCTTGCCGATACTCCTCGACCATTTCCATTGTCACATGGACCCTCCATCAACTTGTGCTACAAGCTGATCATCCTGACTTTATATTCTCAGTCTCCCTACTGGTGCCCTGGACCACTTGTGTATCGGACACACTCTGTGTGTTCATTAAACAAAACAATAACAACAAAAATACAGCTTGCCTCTCTTAAAACTCAGCTATACCAAATAGGGAGGAGTTGAAGCTTCAACTTTAGCTTTCACAGCAGATGTTTTTGCATTCATTTTACCCCCAGGGAGGAGAGGAAATGCAAATCGTTCATTTGAGCAATTTCTATCCCTTTTGGATGGCCCCATCCTCTCTTTCTGTGAAATGTGCATCGCTCCTCAACCAAATTGTATGGGTTCATCTTTCCGAAGGGAGAAAACCTAGTTTGCATGCTTCAAATTAGAGAACTGCATTAAAGCGTGTGGAAATCAGAGATGCACACCACCCTGGTCCCAGCCAACTCGGGCCCTCAGGGAGGATACTGCCTGATGCTTAGCAGTTCCGACATCCCAAAGAGGTGGCAAGAGATCTAATGACATGTCTAAAGAATGTATAGCTCATTATGCAGTGTTTTGAAATTGTTGGTGAAGCATCTTTCTTAGGCAGGTGTATTAGGGATGAAACTTTCAAAGCCTCTCTGCACAGGCTGTGTTCGGGCCAACTCCCTGGTATCAAGAATGTGGAAGGAATGTGAATTAAGTTTTCCTTTTTTCAGCATAAAACCACCTTCTGCAGCCCATCGGCTGGTGCTCACTTCCTCAGCCAGTTCAGTTTCCCTGGAACTCTGAGGCCAGCAGAAAACTCCGGAAACTGAAACCAAGAAACCTCCAGAGTTCCCAGAGGAAATCGGACCACCCGAACCTTTCTAAAAATGGGTGATCACTGAGCAAATTACAAGTCAGGATGAGGGTCTCTGGGGCATGCACTTTTCTGAGGTTTCAGAATATTTTCACTGGATTGAGAATGTTTGGACTCAGGTTTTTGGTTTTCTGGATCAGAAAAAATATCTGGGCCATTTTCCCCTCAGGAGAACAGAGCAAAGGGACCACGACTGTCCTGAGGGCTCCAGGGCAGGCAGAATCCTGCTCCCCATCCAGTACCAGCCACTCCTGATACTCCATCCTGGGATGCTCCCTCTGCAGCTACTCCTTGGACAGCCACGTCGCTGTCATTTACTGCTGGGCTGGCCTTCCAGAAGCCCGATCCCATGGACTCTTGATGACAGGGATTTTCGGTGTTTGGCTAGTAAATTTGCACTGTTTTTCTCCAGTGGATAAAAAAGTCCTGACTTCCTTTGTCTCTAATTAAAGACAGATGGGCAGAGGATGACTCGCTTCTTCATTTTTTCCCCTCCGTGTGAGCATGTGGCTGAGGGCAATCCACTTTGCCTGTCACCAATTTGTTGGGCAGTTTTAAACAGGTCACCGATCTCTCTGCAACGTCACACACACACACACACACACACACACACACACACACTTCTCCATTGGGTGTCCTGGACTCCTTCCCCGTCAGGTGGTATTTAGCACCCATAAAAGTGCTCTGGAAGCAGAGCCCTGGGTTGTCAAATGCCCGTCCATCATTATAAGCAAATTTATTCCCTAATGCTTGAGGTCTTTAGAACTAACTGGAGTAAGTGCAAAAAAAAAATCTCTTTGAAATAAAAGGGAGAAGGATGGAGTAAAAGTCTGGTCCACACAGTGAGTTAACAACACACTGGGCCTGCAGGTTTTTTTTTCTACTTGAGGAGCTTTAACTCTGCAGGTGCAGAAGCATGAGGAGAGCAAAGACCTTCCCAGATCACCAAAAGGCAAACTATTTGCTGCCACTTTGTGCCCCCCACCCTCCGAAATAGGCATCAGCACAAGTCGTTGTTCTTGTGCAGCAGGTATAGCTCGTGCCCGGGTTAATCCTTCCAAATGAATCAGTGTTTAATTAACATCTCTAGGCAAGAATACTGGAGTGGGTTGCCATGCCCATCTCCAGGGGATGTTCCCAACCTGGGAATCGAACCTGCATCTCTTATGTCTCCTGCATAGGCAGATGGATTCTTCAACACTACCTTCCCCTGGGAAGTCCTGTATCTCCATAAATCTGGGTGAGGGGGGTGGGGGGAATTAAGTGCATTTGGCATTCCCTGGCAGTCCAGTGTTTAACACTTCACCTTCCATTGCAGGGGATGAGGATTTGATCCCTAGTTAGGGAGCTAAGATCCCGCATGCCTTATGGCCAAAAAAAAAAAGAAAAACTAAAACAGAAGCAATATTATAAAAAATTCAATAAATATTTTTTAATGGTCCACATTAAAAAAAACTTTAAGAAATAAGAAAGTGCATTACTTAAGGTATTACAAATAAAAAAATTAAAAATTAGAAGTAAAAGGGGAGAGCCTTTCAATGTTTTTAAAATGTATGTGTCCCAAAATGTTGACAATAGCTGCCTTAGGTATTTTGGTAACGATCCTTGTCAGAGTCTAAAAAATGAGCCATCCCCGTCCATATGACTCACCAGAAACATGCTCAAAGCTTCTTGTGTTTAATATACTTGGAAGAGAGTTCACCCACCTGCTAACAGAAGCCCCCAGAAGAGGGTCCCTGGGGAGGACGGAGGAGTTACCAGGCTGCTCTATCTTCCTCAAGTGGCTTTTTGCTTTTCTCTCTTCCGGAAGGAGTTCAGAAGCAAAGAGGAAGTGTCTTTTCTGTCCTTGAACACAAGGAATCAGGACTGAAACCTATCATAATTCCAGTCCCTTGGACCCATGCCCCCGAATGAAACCATGCCAGCCATTGCAGACCTGCTCCACTGCTGCAAGGGAAGAGAGAAGAGAAGCTGGAAGAGAGGGGTCAGAAAAGGGCCTCCTGCTTCATCACACACTGAGGCTGATCAGGTTCTTTGCAAATCACCACCGAGAAGTTGCTGCTCTGGGAAGTGCTGCTCTGCCATTACTCGTGTCCGTAAACCTGGGACGAGTATGGCTTTATCAGGGTTCATCTGGTTCCTATCACAGTTTTGCTGATGGCCGTACATACTCAGAAGACCCTGAAAACCAAGAGCTGGCCACCCCCATGAGAACCACCCCAAATCCCAGTTTCCACCAAAGGAGATTAAGGCAAAGAGCTGTTTTTAGGGACTCTGTGTGTGTGTTTGTGCACGCTTTTGTTTTTTTAAACTGTTCAAAGAGTCCGTAGGAGGATTTTTGCTCAGAGCTCTGGCCCTCCAGACAGCCCAGGGCCCTCCACCACATCCTGCCTCTCCACTTCCTCCCCCTTTTTCCCAGCTCCAAGCCAAGCTGGGAAGTCTCTCACGCCCCTGAGGCTTGGCGGGAGGAAGCCTGAACTTGATACAGCTGCCTTTCCTGGGGCCTGCGAAGCACATTGATCCCTGGGTCTGGGCTGCTTTGCTTGCCTATTTTTAGCCTCGTGCTGTAGACCTTTCTGAGGGCTCAGGACATGTCTCCATTTGGGCTGGGCCATGCCAGGGAGAGGTCCCCGTGTGCTGCTGGGGCTGTTGGACACCTGAACAGGGATCCATGCAGCAGTGAAATGTGGTTTGTTTCAACGTCAAAAGGAAGAGGAATACACACCCTTCACCAGCTCCCTCCCTGTCTCCCAAGAACAAAGGTCTGAGTTGCCTCTTGGATGCTTGACTCTGGTCACATTGCAGAGGCAGAAGGGCAGGAATGCCCCTCGCAGGACAGCCACTCACAGATCAGGTCAGGCCTGGGCGAGGACCTGCCTCACCAGCCTGTCCTCCATCCGTGTCTCCTGTGTCAGGCAAGCCACCCTCCCCACCACAGGCCCTGGTTTCCAGGCTTGGCACCCACTGCTTCTGCAGAGCTGAGCTCGCTTGTCTGTTCTGCGTCTTCAAGACCCAGGGCAGACCCCACCACAGCCTCCATCGCCTAGGAATGGTTGATGTGTGGCTGTCATCCTGACCCGACAGGGTGCCTTGAGGGTGACCATGTCTGTTCACTTTATCTGCATGTGTACCTGGTGGTCCATGCCTGAAGGGAGGGTGTGTGGCCATGAGGAAGGAGGTGTGGTTTGGGGCCAACATATGACCCCACATAACAGGTTCAGTGAAAGCCAAGCAAAAGAACCGACAGGTGACATGCTACAAAAGGACGTGGTGACTGAAGGTCAAGAACCAGCAAATTGCCACAGTTAGAAAATATACACCAGCTAACCCTGGTTTTATTTGTACTTATCCAGGTGATTAGTTTAAGTAAAACTTTCTGAATTGACTCCATTCATCCATTTAAGAAAACCAGGAACCCCTGGTGGCTCAGACGGTAAAGAGTCCTCCTGCAGTGCAGGACACCCGGGTTCGATCCCTGTGTCAGGAAGATCCCCTGGGGAAGGAAATGGCAACCCACTCCAGTATTCTTGCCTGGAGAATCCCATGGATAGAGGAGCCTGGTGGGCTACAGTCCATGGGGTCACAAAGAGTCGGACACGACTGAGAGAGTTCACTTTCATCTGTTTAGGAAACTTATGGCACCTAGACCCAGGTTGATTGGGCCAACTGTTACGTGGGTGAACTTAAAACATCATTGCAGGGACTTCCCTGGTAGTCCAGTGGTTAAGAATCTGCCTGCCAATGCAGGGGATGCCAGTTCGATCCCTGGTCCAGGAACTAAGATACCTCAGGCCTTGGAGCAACTGAGCCTGCACACAAAAAAGATCCCATATAATGCAACTAAGATCTGAAACAGCCAAATAAATAAATAATAATTGTGAAATATTGAATATACCGTCTCTGACTTGTCACCATGCATGCTAAGTCACTTCATTTGTGTCGAACCCGTTGCAACCCTATGGACAGTAGCCTGCCAGGCTCCTCTGTCCATGGGATTCTCCAGGCAAGAAATACTGGAGTGGGTTGCCATGCCCTCCTCCAGGGGATCTTCCCACCCCAGGATCGAACCCGCATCTCTCAGGTCTCCTGCATTAACAGGCGGGTTCTTTACCACTAGCGCCACCATCATTATCACCCAATATTCAGGCAGAATGTCATATCCAAAATAATCAGAAGTGACACTTATACATGAAAAACGAGCTAGAATTCACAAGCTGACATGAAGCAAAGCATCGCTGTTCAACCCAAAAATGACATTCCAGCAGGGACCCTGCAGCACTTAGGCCAGCGCTTGTCATACTAATCCTTGGATGGGGCAGGGGTAGGGAGAGGGAGGGGTAGCTGAGAGTCACCAGGTGTAACTGCAGAGCCAGCACGAGGAGGCAGGATTTCTGACCAAGGGAAGAGGTCCAAGGACCAGGTAAGTTCAGTACGAGGGTTCCTGAGTCTGGGACAAACTGCAGCAGAGATGCCCTGGCCAGAGTCGGCATGAGAACAGGTATCCAGCGTAGGCCTGACCCAATGCCTGGGGATGGGCCCTTAGGAGCCTATGTCACCGCTGACCCAGGGCAGCTCCTGCCGCATGGGTCAAGAGGGACTCATGGCTCCACTGCCCCACAAGGAGGCACTGAGTTCTACAGACTTCCGTTAAGATCACTAGACCCATGGTTCACCACCCAAGGGTGTAATCAGAACTATCATAGGAGTTTTGTTTGTTTGTTTGTTTGTTTCAAAATCCACGTCAGGGCCTCCCACTGAAACTGGAAAGCTAGAATCTTGGATGAGACTGGGATGAGGTGGGCATGCGTGACTTTAGAAGGCTGCCCAGGTGACTTAGATACAGCACCATCCCCAAGGTGGGCACATTCTCAGCCCAGCAGTTTGAGGTCAGAGACCCTGGCTTTGTGAGGTTTTATTGAAGTAGAGTTGATTTACAATGTTGTGTTAATTTCTGCTGTACAGCAAAGTGATTCAGTTATATATATATATAATTTTTCATATTCTTTTCCATAACGGTTTATCATAGGATGTTGAATATAGCTTGTTGTTTATCTGTTCTATGTATAATAGTTTGTACCTGCTAATTCCAAACTCCCAGTCCATCCCTCCCCTGCTCCTGCTCCCCCTCAGCGACCACAAGTCTGTTCTCTGTGTCTGTGCATCTGTTTCTATTTCATAGGTAAGTTCACTCTGTCATATCTTAGAGCCCATGTATAAGTGATGTTATGATATTTGTCTTTCTCTATCTTTCTTCACTCAGTATGATAATCTCTAGGCCCATGTATGTTCTGCAAATGGTGTTATTTCATTCTTTTTATGGCTGAGTAACATTCTATTGTATATATGTACCACATCTTATTTATCCATTCATCTGCCAATGAAGCTTGTTGCCACGTCTAACCTATTGTGAACAGTACTGCTGTGAACCTAGGGGTACATGTATCTTTGAATTATAGTTTTGTCTGGATATATATGCCCTGGAATGGGATTTCTGGATCATATGGCAGCTCTGGATTTCCCAGGTAGCTCAGTGGTAAAGAATCTGCCCGACAATAAATCTGCCTGACAATACAGGAGCTGCAGGAGGGCTCGGGTTTGGTCCCTGGGTGAGGAAGATCCCCTGGAGGAGGAGGCCTGATCCCACTCCAGTATTCTTGCTGGAGAATTCTATGGACAGAGGAGCCTGGTGGGCTACAGGCCATAGGGCTGCAAAGAGTCAGACACAACTAAGTGACTGAGCATGCATGGTAGCTCTAGTTTTGGTTAGAGACCACACGTCTTCATACTTAGTACAGTTCCTCTCACATCAAGACCTGAAATGATATTTGTTGACTGAATGAATGAACAAATGTGAGAAAAAAATGAACAAACACTGTCAGTGACCATATGAATTATTGATGATGCCAACAAACACAGGGAAAGACTGGAGTTTCCCACAATAGATTTTAGCCCCAGTTGTACGTTAAGTCTTCCAGTTACCCACTCAGAACAACAGCTAAATGTGATAGCATTAACGTGTATTTTATAGACTAGTGCGGTTCGGCAGTATATGGTATTACTGGGCAAAACGAGGATTTGTATGAACATCGCAGAAGAGAGCATACAACGAAAGAAGATTCTCCACCTAAGTCACAATTAATTATATCATCTGAGGCTTCATTCTGGCTTTGGAAACAATGGGAACCATAATTACATGTCTAAAGCCCAAAATGGAAGCCCACAAGTGTTTGACAAGGGGAACATAAGGATGATGGAGTGCTTTACCCATCAGCCTGACCACAGAGCAGCCCTGGTGAGTCACGCTTTCAGGCCGCAGTAGGATTTCTCATTACCCTCCATTCTTCTCAGTAAGTATATTGAGCTCGTGGCTACTTGNAGATGGAAGATTCAGAGTGGCGCAACACAGACCTGGTGCAGCCAAATAAATAAAAGTAAATATTTTTTAAAAAATAAAAATAAAGCAACATCTTAGCTGTGCAACGCTGATGTTTTGGGGGCTTAGCAAGGTCTTGGTGCCGAGTACATCAATCCTTATGTACTCAGATGTACATATGGCCCCTTATGTACTTATGGTTCCACATGAGGAGGTAAAACCAACGATTTCACAGCTACCGTCTTCCTTCCCTCCCTAAACACACCCCCAGAGACCCCAGGGTCGAGCGGAGAAGTCCTCAGCTGATCCATGACAGCGGACACGTCCCTGCTGGTCTGCTGCAGTGGCCATGGAAGCCGTGGGGTCATTGATGTCAGCGTAGGAGGCCAGCTGAGAGGTGCAGGTGGAGAAACTGAGGCCAGAAAGGGGCCACCTTGCCCAGGGTCATACAGCGAGTCAGGGCAGAGCCAGGACTGACATTCAGAGGCAGTCCGGTTTCTGTGGTTGTAAGCAACAGAAATTGGGCTCTGTTTGCCTTGAGCAGTAAAAGGTTTCATCCCCAGGCTGAGGGCAAGTTCAGAGTCGAAGGAAACACAGGAGAGGCAGACAGGCCCCAGCAAGGATGCAACCAAGTGGGCATGCTGGAGAGGGGCGACACCCCCCCTTGGGCTGGCCATCAGGACGAGGAGTGAGTCCCGTCCTCAGGGAAGGGGGACTACTGACCCAGCCGGGGCTATAGGCCCATCCCTTGGCACGGAAGGACGGGCATCTGGACTGGCAGCCCACTCCCTGGGCTGCACACATGGTGGGGAGTCCCTGTGACGCAAATGGGGGACTTTTGCCAGAAAGAGGGGGGCCAGGGGTGTTGGGTGGCCAAAACAACAGATGTCCACTCTGGCCTCTTGCTCCAGGGTTGTGCAATCGAAACAAAACAACCTCAGGGTTGGTTTCCTGCAACCCAGAGCTGCAGGCTAACCAGAGAATCCAGCCCAGAGCCAGGCCTGAAGGCCCTGAAAACAGAGGCGCTCAGCAGACTGGTGTTCTGGACTCTTGACGGCTCCTCTAAATGACCGGCAGCTCCCTGAGGGTGGCTCCACACCAAACTGGGCTCCTAGAGGGCTTGCCCAGGCTGGTTAAGGGAGATTTCACAAGCAAGGGACATACAGCTGGAGGGAGAGCTGGGCTGAGCGCTGGGGGTCCGGGCGAATTCATGGCAGGAGGGAGCCCTGCCGATCTCACCCTGTCTCTGGTGGGGGCCGTCTGAGAGTTGATGCTTGAACAGGAAGGAGCTAGAAACCGCTGACAGAGGAAGAATGAAGGGATGCTTGGTGCCTGCCTGGTGAAGCTGCCATTCCCAACTCTTCCATCAAACACTAATCTTAGTGTCGCTCCGAAGGTGCCCCGTGGATGTGATTCCAGCCCATAATCGGTTGACTTAAAGTGAGACAGATTGTGCTAGACACTCTGGGTGAGCCTGATTCCATCCCTTGGAAGACCTTAAGAGCAGAGCTAAGGCTTCCCTGATGGGGAAGAAATTCCGCCCACAGACAGCACCATCAGCCCTGGCCCCTCGGTCCAGCCTGCTCTTCAGATTCCAGGCCTGTCTAGCCAGCTCCACAGTTGCATAACCGATTCCTTACGATAAATCTCTTCACGTAGATCTCCTGCTGGTTCTGTTTCTCTGGTTGGAGCCTGAGTGAGGCAGATGGGGAAGGGAGGCTGCAGGGGTGCGCTTGCTAGGAGGCTCCCAGTTCTCTCGGAAAGAGCACCCACACCCTTACAGAGGGGTGCTAACTGGGTTGGGCCCCTTCACGCGGCCGGGGAGCAAGGACGGGGTGCCTGGAGGGGCTCACAGCCCCAGGGCGTCAGTGTTCAGAAAGGTGGCTCAGAGCCCTGGGGCTGAGGCCTGATACCTGCCCCCGCCATTTGCGCCCTGCCCCACCTGCCACCCCCTGTGTAGCAGACACATCACTGAGCTGTGTTTTCCTGGACTTTCAGAAACATGGGGGCACGGATAGACTCTTGGACAAACCAGGAGACTGAGGCTTGGGCTCGTTCACCCGTCTGGGGAGCTCAGATGGCCTTGCACCCTCCCCGCTCTCAATGTAACCCCTCCCAGCCCACTCCATGGGTGCCGTGGGCATGGACAGAGGCTGAGGTGCCCAGGGGATGGGCAGCCCCCCTCGCAGTGATGCCAGGGTGTCTGAGCTGTTCTGGCATTGTATAGGGCTTCCAGATCCCCATGGGCAGAAACCAGCCCTGGCTGGCTGGTGGTGCTCAGGGAAGGGCAGGGCCCTGGTGAGGAAGAGGCTGCCAAACCAGGGGTCACTGGAAACCTCAGGCCCCCTAAAGGTGTTCCCCAGCCTGTTAGTAGGAGGCCGCATACAGAGGCTTGCAAAGCCCCTACCCTGCCTTCTAGGGGCCTCAGCCATCAGCAGAGCAAGGCGATAGGGGTAGCTCTCTGCTTAGCACCCGCTTCCCCTGCAACAAGCAGACTGGAGGCAGGGCAGAGGATGAAGGAAAGGGGCGACTCCCTGACACAGCTGCAGGCCTGCACCGACAAGCAGCTGGGCCGCAGGCGGCCCCAGCGCACGTGCTGGGGGGGCTTCCACTTATTTATCCAAAAACTTGAATGTAGAGCCCACCCTTCCAGGCTCAGCTCCAAGCACTGTTGGTTGTTCCCTCCTTTCATCCCGACCACCACCCTGAGAGGGAGAGGGGCTGGTGGTAGCTTCATCATCCCCATTTTACAGAGGGGGAGACTGAGGCGTCTCTTACCCAAGCCTCCACAGCTGGCAAGTGGCAGGCAAGCTCTGTTGCCCCGAGATTCAGCTCTGTCTCTTTGATCCTAGGGTCTGGCCCATCTCTCCTTCTTTGCAGGCCTCCAAGGACCTCCCAGAGGAGGCCTCTCTGGGGCATCACCTAACCACCCCCCCCCCACCACCCCATGTCAAGAAGATTCTGTCTTCTACTGTAGCACGCACCACAGCCCTGGGCCTTTTCTCAACTTCTGCTTCTCTCTCATCATGCTGTTTGTTTGGTCTTTGGGTCTCTCACCCCCCATTATCACAGCAATAAACACTCCCGATGGAAAGTTTGGAAAACACAGAGACCTCACACTGTGATGTAATTGATCTGTTCCCACACCCACCGGTTCCCCCCCAGACTTGTGGCCTCTGGAGGGGTGAGTGGGGGCCCAGCCCAGAGCAGGCACCCTCCCCGCCCACCGCAACCTTGCAAATCTTGGGTTGGTTTGTTAACGCAGCACCCGGTGGCATCCACCAGAGCCGTCGTTCGGGGCGCCAGGCCGGGTGCTTGCCTCCCCTGGTCCTCCCAGCCTTCCAAGATGAACTGCTGTCGGAACCCCACTTCTTAGACAAGACACTGAGGCTCAGGAGCACAGTTTGTCCAAGATCTTACATCATCTGGTCTCAGCGCTGGTGGCTGTCAGCAGCCTCGCCTCCCCTGGAGAGGCATTTCCAGGCTTAAGTGACTTATTGCCTGCTTGGTGCAGACACGTTCTGCCTAAAACCTCACGATGCTAAGAAGGAAACAAGAGGCTGCACGGAACAGCATGCACACACTCTATAAAACAATGACTGGAACTTCCCTGGCGGCCCAGTGGTTAAAATTCCATACTTCCACTGCAGGGGATGTGGGTTTGATCCCTGATCGGGAAATTGAGATTCCATGTGCGGTGCACAGCCACACACAAAAAATAATTTTTTAAGATGATGGGCGAATGTCACCCTGAGACTATGCACCCAGCAGACCCTGAGGCTAACTAGTATCTTTACCTTAACTGGGATCCCAGAGATTCCCATAAACCCAGTTTGCTGGAAGTAAAGGAAATGGGGATTAACCGAGTCTGGGTGGTTTCCATGGAGCCCGGATTGTACAAAACAACACTGAGCTTCTGCCAGGGGTACAGGGACCACAGGTTGGGCAGGAAGATCTCCTAAGAAGGAGCCTGAGAGATTGTTCCACCATCAACCGCCAGCAGCAACAAAATGTCTGGGTCCCTGGACCATCCTAGCAGATAACACAGGGGCTGTTGGGCACTGGGCATACTTCCTGAGCACTTTCCTGGCTGGGAAAATATGGTTTTTCATTGACATATTGGCTCCGGCTCTCCCTAGGCCAGGCTGCAGCAGCTCTGCCCAGTACTCTGTTCCCCAAGACCTGTCTAGGGCCAGGGGATGCCAAGGAGATAGAATTTCACTCTCAGGCAAGGAATTCCTCAGGGTCTCCAGTGCAATCATTTGTTCATTCAGTTCATGTATTCATCACAAAGTGTTTAATTTTTAGATCCTTTCTCAACAGTAGCTGAGGGGTTGGGAGCAGTCATTCCCTGCTCCCCAAATCCCCCAAGCCATCACTGACCCTCCATACCCCACAATTCATTGAGGCTGAGCTGATGGGTGTGATGAATTGCATGCCTACACAGCACCTTCTCTGGGCATTAGATTCAATTAGACCATATCTTTAGAGATAACAGCAAGAGCTGGCACAGAGCTCTTCCCATGGGCTCGGTGTATCATATATTAGCCCATTTACAATGGCTCAAGATCTCAGTGCTAACACTGTATTCGTTGTCATAAAACAGTGTGTTCGTTTATTAATGCTCTCAACAAATTCTTATTTGGGCTTGGACTCCACCCTCCACGCCAGCCTGTGCAGGGCTCTGGGGAAACCCAAAGTGAGTAAAGCAGAAATTGCTCCTGAGGAGCTGAGGGTACGTGGCCGACTTCCAAGATGGCGCCTCCAGGTATTCCCATCCTTAAGTCATAACCAACAGAGCGGACATGATGGTGTGTGATGCTATGTGACTTCCCAGGCTGAGTCACAGGGGGCGCTGTGGCTTCCGCCTTGCTCCCATGAATCTAAAGGAAGCTAGCTGCCATGCTGTGAGGACATTCAAGCAGCCTTGAATGGAGAGGCCAGGAGCAGAGAAGGCTTGTACGGGAGCCGCGAGGGATGCAGTTTCTTTAGCCTCAAGCAGTCCCCGTGGACACCTGACTTCAGCCTCCTAGGTGACTCTGAGCCAGAAATACCCAGCTAAGCCTTTAGCCAAACTTCTGACCCATGGAAATAATGAGATAATAAGTGTTTATTGTTGTTTTAAGCTATTGTGTGTTTGGGAGGGGTGTGTTTGTTATACACCAACAGACTACTAAGTGTGTGTGTGTGTGTGTGTGTGCGTGCATCTGACACACACAAGTGACAAACTTGTAAACAGCTGAATCAAGTCCAAACAGGGATGTAAGGGACAGTCTGGGGAAGGATGGGTCCCCCGGAGCTAAGTGAACTATTCCTAAAGCTGACAGCCTCAGAGTATAGCAGAGGAGATGCACAGGAAATAATGGCTCAAAAACTGTTTCGTTCATTCAAAAGACATAACTATGAGGGACTTCCCTGGCAGTTCAGTGGCTAAGACTCTGTGTTCTCAATGCAAGGGGCCCAGGTTCAATCCCTGGTCAGGGAACATGCCACATGCCGCAATTAAGTGTTCATATACCACAACTGAAAGATCCCACATGCCGCCACTAAAGATCAAAGTTTCCATATGCCACAACTAAGACACAGAGCAGCTAAATAAATAAAAAGAAACACAACTGCGAGTGGATATGTGCCTATATATGACTGATTCACTTTGCTGTACACCTGAAACTAACACTGTAAAGCAATTATACTCCGATAAATATTTTTTAAAAAGATACAACTGTGCACGGGCTGTGGGCTCCACAGTAGTATGTACAGGGGCTCGGTGTGAAAAAAGCAGACCCAATGCCATCTGTGATAAAGCTTTCATTCCAGTGGGGGAGACAGATGCTAGATAAGGTCATAAATAAACACACAATTCCAGACAAGAAGAGATGGGGACGGTCTCACTTAAGGCTGTATAAACTGAGGCCAAAGGGATCTGAGAATTTAACCAAGTGCTGCAGGGAGACGCAGGAAGAGAGAGCATTCCAGCCAGAGGGTACAGCATGTGCTAAGGCCTGGAGGTGGCAAGAAGCCTGGTGAGTGGGAAGAAAAAACTGAAGGCCAGTGTTGGAGAAAAAATTGAGCTCAGGGGAGAGGGATGTGAGGTGTGGCTGCAAAGGTTAGGCACAGGCTTTGTGGGTCAGGCTAAGGCTTTCCATTCTGTGCTGAGCAGAATGGAGAACTGCTGATGGTTGGAGTAGAAGAATAGGGGTGTGTCTCTGCTACCAGTAATAGAACACCAAGCTAGCTCTGAGTGGATTGAACCATAAAGGGTATTCAAGAAGAATTACTGAGATAAGAAGTTCTAAGGTCAGTCCAGTAGCTTGGTCAAGATCAAAATTCATAATCACATCTGCAAAATTCCTTTTGCTACATAAGGTAACATGGGAAAGAGTGCCTTTCACCTTCTGACTCTGTTGTCCTTGGGTTTTTTTTTTTTTTAAATCTCAAATTTGTCACCTCATAGTTGCAAAACGGTTGCCACAGCTCCAGGCATCACACCCTCACACACCAGCATCCAGAAAGCTCTCTCTATACTTGTGAAGTGGAGGGAGGGACTCTTTCCAGAAGCTCCCAGCAGACTTCCCTTTCTATCTCATTGACCAGAATTGGGTCACATGCTCACCTCTGTCTAATCATTAGAAAGGGGGAACAAGATTGCCATGAATAATGAACTAATCATGATTGATCTCCTGGGGCTGGCCTCGGTGTTCTCCAAACAAGAGTGGGATTTGGTGAACAAGGAGAATTTACATGATTATGTAATCTTGATGTAATTTTCAAAAGAGAAGTACCCCACCTCTTCCTAAATTTTACATGTGTTTGTCCAGTGCTGAGGGAGAGCAAGCCCCAGCAAGAAGGGGCCTGCATGAGGTCAGAGGTCATAAGCAGCCTGAGGAAGCGAATGATTCCACATCCATATCCCAGCAGATTCAGACCCTTCATCATCCATCTGGCCTCTCCAAACACTGGCTCCAATCTCTGGTTCCTGTTGTTCAAGCCAGGAGTTCAGGGGTCTAGCCAGCCTCCCTTAGCAGGGTGGGAGTCAGGTTGATGCTATTACTCTCAGATATGAGAAGAGAGAGGCTTCCCAGGTGGTGTCAGTGGTAAAGAACCTGCCTACATATGCAAGACATTTAAGAGATTCAGGTTCAATCCCTGGATCGGGAAAATCCCCTGGAGGAGGGCATGGCAACTCACTCTGGTATTCTTGCCTGGAGAATCCCATGGACAGAGGAGCCTTGGCGGGCTACAGTCCATAGGGTCACAAAGAGTCAGACACAACTGAATCGACTTAGCACACACGAATGAGAAGACATCCAGGCCTTTGCCAGATCATATCTCTTGTCAATAAAGGTCACATACTAACAACAGGTCATTATTCTGCCTTCCACTCTGCGTCGTTCCACCAGAATGTAAGTCCTTGAGACCAAAGGTACTTCCCTGATTTGCCCACTTGTAGGTCCCAAGAATCTTCAGGACCTAGCACACGGCAGGAGCTGAAGGAATATTTGGTGATTTATGAACATGGGAATGAAAATGCTCCAGATTTCACAGGGAAATCTTTACAGGACTGTGTCTGGAACGAAGGCACCCATTCCCAGGTGAATTCTGATTGCAAGGAGCAGGGCAGTGGTCCCCAGGGGGAGGTCGATTAAGCCACAACACTGGTCCTTGGCACCGTGGAGGGTGGCCCATCAGAGGATGTGTGAATCAGGCAAGTTGTGCCAGTGATGGAGAGAGAGCAGACATGAGATGCCTTCCAGATACAGAGAGACAAAGTGACACTGTGGCAGCAGTGCCAAGGGGCACCTCCCATCTCTAGAATGTGGGAGAGCTTTGCCTGTGACTGTGAGCAAGTACAGTTGGGGCAGCAAAGAGTTCTGCCCTCACCACGCTTGGGGGTGGCAAGCGAAGATGCAGCGAACTGTGGGTCTTTCATTGATCCGAGAGTCATTAACAGTGGCCGTCATCCCACTGTAACACCTGCTGTTTGCTCAGTATTATTCTGAATCTGTGTTTGCTTACAGTTCAGAATTTTTTAAGGTAAAATGTGCATAGAGTGAAATGCCCAAATCTCAAGCGTACAATTCTATGAGCTTGGACAAAGGCATGCACCCATGTAACCCACACACTTATCAAGATACAGAACCTTTTCACCAACCCCCAAAATATCTTTGTGACTTCCAAGATGATCCTCACCCTGGAAAAAAACCAATATTCTGACTTTTTTCATCATTGACTAGTTTTGCCTGTTCTAGAACTTCATATAGATGGCATCATACAGTTTGTGCTCTTTGCATCCGGTGTTTTTACTCAACGTAGTGTCTGTGCGATTCATCTGTGCTGTGTATGCTGATAGATCATTCCCATTTTATTAATAACTAGGATGCCTTGGTATTAGATACACCACGGTTTGTATATCCACTCTCCTGGTAATGGACATTTGGGTTGTTCCCCTTTAGAGGTGTATTCTAAGTAAAAGCTGCTATAAACAGTCACGTACACATCTTTTTTGGTGAACATGTGCACTTATTTCTCTCAGGAAACTACCTAGTAGTGGCGAATTCCTGGGTTAGAGGGTAAACGTGTCTTTTACTTTATAAGCCACTGGTGAAGCATTTTCCAAAATACTTGTAACATTCTGTGTTCCCATCAGCAATTTAGGAGCGTCCTGGTTGTTCCACATTCATACCAACATTTGCTGTTGTCAATCTTCTAAAATTTTAATCATAAAAATATCTTAATCATGAGACACTGTCGTGGTATCTCACGGACTGTAAGTAGCATTTCCCAGATAACGAATGATGTTGAGCGCTCATTGCCCATTCAGATGCATTCTTCATTTTTGTTGTGTGTGTGTGTGTTTTTTGACCACGCTTTACAGCTTGCAGGATCCCAGTTACCCTACCAGGGACTGAGTTCTGCCCCCCTTTTGCAGTGGAAGTGCAGAGCCCTAACTACTAGACCACCAGGGATTCCCATATACATTTGTTTCTAAAGAGTCTGTCCAGATCTTTTGACCGTTTTGAATTGAGCACATGCCCCTTGATCGTTCAGTTGTAGGATTTTCTGTCTAATCTGGACACCAGTTCTTTACCAGTTATTTGTTCTGCTGTATTTTCTCCACCTTTGTGGTTTCCCTTTTCATTTTCTTCA
The DNA here is from genome assembly GCA_006410935.1 of Redunca redunca. Lineage (NCBI taxonomy): Eukaryota > Metazoa > Chordata > Mammalia > Artiodactyla > Bovidae > Redunca > Redunca redunca. The sequence goes on from SJYQ01002066.1 coordinate 914,998, forward strand.
CAGTAAGCAGAAGTTTTCTGCTTTGATGAAGTCAGTCTGTTGATCTTCCTTCTGGTCATTGCTTCCTGTGTCACATCTGAGGAATTTCGTCCGGTTCATAGGTCATGAAGATTTTTCTTAATGTTTTCTTTGAGAAGCTTTATGGTTTGGGCTTTTACATTTAGATCTATGATCCATGTTGAATGTCACATATGATGTGAAGTAAAGATAAAGTTTCATTCATCTCAATATGGACTCCCAGCTGTTCCAGTACCATTTGTTCAAAAGACTTCTTTTCCCCATTGAAATGCATTGGCCCCTTTGTGAAAAATCAACATGCTGATTAAGCATGGATCTACCTCTGATGCTCCTGTCAGCTACATTAATCTGTCTGTTATGCCCTGATTCCTTAGTCCTGAAATCAGTTTGGGTAAGTTCTCCAACTTCCAGCAATACAACAATTATTTTGGCTGCGCTAGGGCATTTGCATTTTCATATAAGTCTTAGAATCAGCTTGACAATTTTTACATATTTCCACAAGGCTGCTGAGAATATAATTGAGATTGTGCTGAACCTATCAGTCACTGGGGGGAACTGGCCACTTTGACGACACCGAGTCTTCCGACTCATGAACATACCATTTTTTTTTCCGTTTATCTTAAGACTTTAAAAATTTTGTTCTTTTGTTAAATTCATCACTAAGTATTTTATGTCTTTGTGTCATTACAAATGGAATTTTAAACTTTTTCATTTCTGCCACTGTACACCTACTAAAATAGCCAAAATCCAGAACCCTGACAGCACCAAATGCTGCCAAGGATGTGGAGCAACAAGAATTCTCGTTCATGGCTGGCAGGAATGTAAAACGGAACAACCACATTGGAAGACAGTTTGGCAGTTTTTACAAAATTAAACATAGTATTAGCATACGATCTACCCATCAAGCTCCTTGGTATTTATTCAAAGGAGTTAAAAACTTATGTCCACACAAAACCTGCACACAGGTGTTTCTAGCAGCTTTATTCATAATTGCCAAACCTTGGAAGCAACCAAGATGTCTTTCATCAGGTGAATGGATAGATAAACGGTGCTAATCCAGACAATGGAATATTATTCAATGATCAAACAAAAGGAGCTATCAAGCCAGGAAAAGACATGGAGGAAACTTAAACACGTATTACTAAGTGAAAGGAGTCAGTCCAAAAAGGCTGCATCCTGAATGAGGCACGCAATTTTGAAAAAGGGAAAACTATGGAGATAGTAAAAAGATTAGTGGTTGCCAGAGATTAGGGGGAGGGAGAGTATAGACAAAACACATTTTGGGCAGTGAAAATACTCAATATGGTGAGTACTCTCTATGTGGCTAATGGGAGATATGTGTCATTTTACATATTAGCCAAACCCATAGAATATACAACACCAAGAGTCAGCCCTAGGGTAAGCCATGAACTTTGGGTTGTAATGATGAGTCAGTTTTGGTTCATCAGTCGTAATAAATGTACCACTGTGGTAAAGAATGTTGATAATGGGGGAGGTTATGCAAATATATCTGTTTTTTTCACTGATGCTGAAGCTAAAGCTCCAATACTTTGGCCACCTGATGGGAAGAACTGACTCATTGGAAAAGACCCTGATGCTTGGAAAGATTGAAGGCAGGAGGAGAAGGAGATGACAGAGGATAAGATGGTTGGATGGAATCACTGAGTCGATGGATATGAGTCTGAGCAAGCTCAAGGAGTTGTGATGGACAGGGAAGCCTGGCATGCTGCAGTCCATGGGGTCAAAAAAAGTCAGACATGACTGAGTGACTGAACTGAACTGATGCAAATGTGAAGGTAAGGGTTAGGAGAAATCTCAACAGATTTATTTATTTTTATTTTATTTATTTACTTTTTGGCTGTGTCTCAGGGCTTGTGGAATCTTAGTTTCCTAATCAGGGATTGAACCCTGGGCTATGGCAGTGAAAGCATCAAGTCCTAACCAGTGGACCACCAGAGAATTCTCAAATCTCAACAAATTGAAAAGAAGTGAACTCAGAGTGTGTTCTCTGATCGTGAGAGAATCGAAGCAGAAATTAATATCAGAAATACAACAGGAAAATCTCCAAACATTGGAAACAAACAACACACTTCTAAAAATTACCCATAGGTCAAAGAAGAAGTCTCAAAGGAAATTTTAAAAACACATAGAACCAAATGAAAACAAAAACACAGAATATAAAAATTTGTGGAATGCAGCTAACGTGGTGTGGTGAGGGAATTTATAGCACTAAATACTTACATTCAGTTCAGTTCAGTTCAGTCGCTCAGTCGTGTCTGACTCTTTGCGACCCCATGGACTGAAGCACGCCAGGCCTCTCTGTCCATCGCCAACTCCCAGAGTTTACTCAAACTCATGTCCATCCAGTCGGTGATGCCATCCAGCCATCTCATCCTCTGTCATCCCTTTCTCCTCCCACCTTCAATCTTTTCCAGCATCAGGGTCTTTTCCAACCAGTCGGCTCCTCCCATCATGTGGCCAAAGTATTGGAACTTCAGCTTCAGCATCAGTCTTTCCAATGACTATTCAGTGTTGATTTCCTTTAGGATTGACTGGTTTGATTTTCTTGCTGTCCAAGGGACCCTCAAGAGTTTTCTCCAATGCCACAGTTCAAAAGCATCAATTCTTCAGCGTTCAGCCTTCTTTATGGTCCAACTCTAACATTTGTACAAACTACTGGAAAAACCATAGCTTTGACCATATGGACATTTGTTAGCAAAGTGATGTCACTGCTTTTCAATGCACTGTCTAGATCTGGCATAGCTTTTCTTCCAAGGAGCAAGCTTCTTTTGGTTTTGTGACTATAGTCACCACCTGCTGAGATTTTGGAGCCCCTCAAAACTAAACTCTGTCACTGTTTCCATTGTTTGCCCATCTATTCACCATGAAGTGATGGGACCAGATGCCATGATCTTAGTTTTCTGAATGTTGAGCTTTAAGCCAACTTTTTCACTCTCCTCTTTCACTTTCATCAAGAGTCTCTTTAGTTCTTCTTCGCTTTCTGCCATAAGGGTAGTGTCATCTGCATATCTGAGGTTATTGATATTTCTCCTGGCAATCTTGATTCCAGCTTGTGCTTCATCCAGCCCGGCATTTTGCATGATATACTGTGCATATAAGTTAAATAAGCAGGGTGACAATATACAGCCTTGACGTACTCCTTTCCCAATTTGGAACCAGTCTGTAGTTCCATGTCCAGTTCTAACTGTTGCTTCTTGACCTGCATACAGATTTCTCAGGAGGCAGGTAAGGTGGTATGGTATTCCCATCTCTTTCAGAACTTTCCACAGTTTGTTGTGATCCACACAGTCAAAGGCTTTGGCATAGTCGATAAAGCAGAAGTAGATGTTTTTCTGGAATTCTCTTGCTTTTTCCATGATTCAGTGGGTATTGGCAATTTGATCTCTGGTTCCTCTGCCTTTTCTAAATCCAGCTTGAACATCTGGAAGTCCATGGTTCATGTACTGTTGAAGCCTGGCTTGGAGAATTTTGAGCATTGCTTTGCTAGCATGTGACATGAGTGCAACTGGGCAGTAGTTTGTTCATTCTTTGGCATTGCCTTTCTTTGGGATTGGAATGAAACCTGACCTTTTCCAGTCCTGTGGCCACTGCTGAGTTTTCCAAATTTACTGGCATATTGAGTGCAGCACCTTTACAGCATCATCTTTCAGGATTTGAAAGAGCTCAACTGGAATTTCATCACCTCCACTAGCTTTGTTCATAGTGATACTTCCTAAGGCCCATTTGACTTTGCATTTCAGGATATCTGGCTCTAGTCCAATGATCACACCATCATGGTTATCTGGGTCATGAAGATCTTTTTGTATAGTTCGTCTGTGTATTCTTGTCACTTCTTCTTTATATCTTCTGCTTCTGTTAGGTCCATACCATTTCTGTCCTTTACTGTGCCCATCTTTGCATGAAATGTGCCCTTGGTATCTCTAACTTTCTTGAAGGGATCTCTAGTATTTCCTATTCTATTGTTTCCCTCTATTTATTTGCATTGATCGCTGAGGAAGGTTTTCTTATCTCTCCTTACTATTCTTTGGAACTCTGCATTCAAATGTGTATATCTTTTCTCCTTTGCCTTTAGCTTCTCTTCTTTTCTCAGCTATTTTAAGGCCTCCTCAGACAACTATTTTGCCTTTTTGCATTTCTTTTTCTTGGGGATGGTCTTGATCACTGCCTCCTGTACAATGTCACAAACCTCCGTCCCTAGTTCTTCAGGCACTCTGTCTATCAGTTCTAATCCTTTGAATCTGTTTGTGACTTCCACCATATAATCATAAGATATTTGATTTAGGTCGTACCTGAATGGTCTAGTGGTTTTCCCTACTTTCTTAAATTTAAGTCTGAATTTTACAATAAGAAGTTCATGATCTGAGCCACAGGCAGCTCCCAGTCTTGTTTTTGCTGACTGTATAGAGCTTCTCTGTCTTTGGCTGCAAAGAATATAATCAATCTGATTTCTGTTTTGACCATCTGGTGATGTCCGTGTGTAGAGTCTACTCTTGTGTTGTTGAAAAAGGGTGTTTGCTATGACCAGTGTGTTCTCCTGGCAAAACTCTGTTAACTTTTGCCCTGCTTCATTTTGCACTCCAAGGCCAAATTTGCCTGTTATTCCAACAAAACAGTAAGTACTGTTACTCTGATAAAACGTGGTCCAGTGGAGAAGGAAATGGCAAACCATTTCAGTATTCTTGCCTTGAGAACCTCATGAACAGGATGAAAAGGGAAAAAGATAGGACACTGAAAGATGAACTCCCCAGGTCAGTAGGTGCCCAATATGCTACTGGAGAAGAGTGGAGAAATAGCTCCAAAAAGAATGAAGAGATGGAGCCAAAGCAAAAACAACACCCAGTTGTGGATATGACTGGTGATGGAAGTCTGATGCTGTAAAAAACAATATTGCATAGGAACCTGAAATGTTAGATCCATGAATCAAGATAAATTGGAAGTGGTTAAACAGGAGATGGGAAGTAAACATCAACATTTTAGGAACAGTGAACTAAAATGGACTGGAATGGGTGAATTTAACTCAGATGACCATTTATCTATTACTGTGGGCAAGAATCCCTTAGAAGAAATGGAGTAGCCCTCATAGTCAACAATAGAGTCTGAAATGCAGTACTTGGATGTAATCTGAAAAATGACAGAATGATCTCTGTTCATTTCTAAAGCAAACCATTCAATATCACGGTGATCCAAGTCTATGCCCCAACCAGTAATGCTGAAGAAGCTGAAGTTAAACGGTTCTATGAAGACCTACAAGATCTTCTAGAACTAACACCAATAAAAGATGTATTTTTCTTTATAGGGGACTGGAATGCAAAAGCAGGAAGTCAAGAGATACCTGGAGTAACAGGCAAATTTGACCTTGAAAATGCTTACATTAGAAAGAGAGAAAGTCTCAGGTCATTCATCTAATCTCTCACCTTAAGAAAGTAGACTTTAGAAAGTTTCATGTGAATGAAATGTCCCACTTACAAAGTATAAACTTTAAATGCAATATTGTATTGGGGGGGGAAATTAAAGATGAAACTAGGGGGAAAAGAGCAAAATAAACCCAAAGCAAACAGAAGTAAGGAAATAATCATTACAAACACAAAAACTCAATAAATTAAAATCATAAAAATAGAGAAAATCATAAAAACAAAAAGCTGATTCTAATGATGAATAAAATTAGGAAGTCTCTGGCAAGAATAACAAAGGGAAAAAAAGAAGACATACCACCAATATCAGAAATGGAACAAGGGGTACTCTACAGACTATAAAGACATCGAAAGGGTAGAAATGGAACGTTGCGAATGGCTCTACAAATGTAAATCTGACAGCATAGATGAAATGGACCAATTCCTGGGAAAGCACAAAGTATCACAACTTACCCAATATGAAATAAATCATTTGAATAACACTATAAGTATTAAAGAAATTGAAATAAGAAAAGAAGGGAACATTTCCAGTTCCTTTTATGAGGACAGTATTACCCTGATACCAAAACCATACAGGACAGAAAAGAAAAGTACAGATTATCATACACACAGATCAACATCCCTAATTAATGCAGATATAAACATCCTTAACAAAATACTAGAATTTGGCAATATATTAAAAAGATTTATACATTGTGACCAAGTGGGACTTATTTTAGGAGTGTACGACTGGTTCAATATTTGAAATAGATCCGTGCAATCCACTATAGACAGGCTTAAGAAGAAAAATCACATGATCAAACTAAAGAATGGGCTTCCCTTGTGGCTCAGCTGGTAAAGAATCTGCCTGCAATGTGGGAGACATGGGTTTGATCCTTATGTTGGGAAGATCCCCTGGAGAACGGAAAGGCTACCCACTCCAGTATTCTGGCCTTGAGAATTCCATGGACTGTATAGTCCATGGGGTTCCAAAGAGTCAGATATGACTGAGCAACTTTCACTTTCATGCTTATGAATACAGAAAAAAATGGACAAAATTCAACTCCCAGTCAAAAAACTCTCTAAGGAAACTAGGAGTAGAGGGGAATTTCCTCCACTTGATAGAGAACATCTACAAAAAAAAAAAAAAAAGCCTACAATTAACATTGTATAACAGTGAAAAATTGAGTTTTCACCTCCTAATAATGTGAAAAAGGATGTCTACTCTCAACAATCTATGTCTAGTGCTATAAGTTCTATCCAAAGCAATAAGGTAAGAAAAGGAAACTAAAGGCATACAGATCAGATATAAATTAAAATGTCATATTTGCAGATAAGAATATTTATGTAGAAAATCCAAACAAAAAATCTCTCAGAACTAATAACAGAATTCATTCTGATTGCAGGATACAAGATCAGCACACAAAAATCAATTGTGTACCTATATATTAGCAATGAACACATGGAAACTAAAATTAAAGGTATAGCACCATTATAACAACTCTAAAAAAAGAAATATTTAGGTATAAACAATAAACATATACAGGGCTTACATGTTGAAAACTATAAAACATTGATGAAAAAAATTTTTCTTAGAGCTAAATAAATGGAGAGAGAATTCATGTTCATGGATTGGAAGAATCAACATATTAAAAATACCAACTCTCCCAGAATTGATATGTAAAGTTTAATGTTACTCCTGTCAAAATTCAATAAAGATTTTTAAAGATATGGATGATATTATACAATTTACATTGAAAAATCAAAGGAATTAGAAAACCTAAAACAACTTTGAAAAAGAGTAATAAAGTGAGAGGAATCACTCTACCCAATTAAAAACTATCACATAACTACAATAATCAAGACTGTGTGATGCTGGCGGAGGGACAGACACATAGATCAATGGATAGAGACAGAGAACCAGAAAAAGACACACACAAATATATACATGTGATTTTTCTTTTTATTAAGGTACAAAATGATTCAATGGAGAAAGGATAGCCTTTTCAACAAATGGTGTTGGAACAACTGGACATCTGTAGACCCCTCAAAAAAAATTGAACCACAAACTAAACCTTACTTATATAAAAATAACTCAGGATGGATCACAAACTTAAATGTAAAACTATAAAATGTTTATTAAAAGCTCTTCTGGGGCTAGTATCTGGGTCTAGGAAGAGAGTTCTTAGACATAACACAAAAAACACAGAAAAAAAATGGATAAATTGGACTTCATCAAACTTTAAAAGTTCTGCTTTGCCAAAGACTCTATTAAAAGGCTGGAAAGACAAATCACAAACTAGGAGAAAAGATCTGCAAATCACCTGACATTTTACATCACAAACAATCCAA
>SJYQ01002066.1:924012-938080 GCA_006410935.1 Redunca redunca
GCCATCTCATCCTCTGTCGTCCCCTTCTCCTCCTGCCCCCAATCCCTCCCAGCATCAGAGTCTTTTCCAATGAATCAACTCTTCGCATGAGGTGGCCAAAGTACTGGAGTTTCAGCTTTAGCATCAGTCCTTCCAAAGAAATCCCAGGGTTGATCTCCTTCAGAATGGACTGGTTGGATCTCCTTGCAGTCCAAGGGACTCTCAAGAGTCTTCTCCAACACCACAGTTCAAAAGCGTCAATTCTTCGTGCTCAGCCTTCTGGCCACACTAAAGCCTGCACATGAGTGTTCATAGCACCTTTATTTGTCGTAGCCAAAAACTGGAAATAACCCACATGCCCTTCAGTAGGTGAGCAGTTTTAAACAAACCATGGAATAGTACTCAGCAACAAAAAAGGAATGAACTGTTTTATACACACAACAGCATGGATGGATCTCAAAGGCATCACACTGAGTGAAAAAGTCATTCTGAAAAGATGACATGGTGTATAATTTCATACACAATATTCCCTACATGATAAAATGATAGAGGTGGGGAAGAGATGAGTGGTTTGCTAGGATTAGGGGTATAGGTGGCAGAGGTTGGGTGTGACTATAAAGGGGCCATTTGAGGATGATCTTTGTTCGATGGAATGGTCTGCATCTTGGTGGCTGTGGTAATTACAAGAATCCTTTCATCTGAAAAAACAGCACAGAACTCTGGACACACACTGTACCGAAGCCAGTCTCCTGGCTCTGCCATTGCACTCTGTGTGAGGCATAACCACTGGGGGAAACTGGCTCAGAGTACTCTCTCTGTTCTCTGTCTCGAATGTCCTATGAATCTATAATTGTTTCAAAACTAAAGTTTTTTTAAAAAAGAGAAAGGGAAAATTCTTCAACCCAATAATTCTATATCCGGCAAAAATACCTTATAAGATTGCAGACAAGACAGTCGCTTTCAGACTGAACAAAAGTTTAGACTTTTAAAAACCATTTTAAAAATTGAAAGATAGTTAATTTACAATATTGTGTTAGATTCAGGTGGTGAGCAAAGTGCTTCAGCTTTACATATAAATAAATATTCTTTTTCAGATGAATAAAAGTTGTCTTTTAGATAGGGACTTTTCACCAGAAGACATGTACTATATTGCTGTTGCTACTGCTAAGTTGCCTCAGTCGTGTCCAACTCTGTGCGACCCCAAGAACACTGGAGTGGGTTGCCATTTGCTTCTCCAATGCATGAAAGTGAAAAGTGAAAGTGAAGTTGCTCAGTCGTGTCCGAATCCTAGCGACCCCATGGACTGCAGCATTGCAGGCTCCTCTGTCCATGGGATTTTCCAGGCAAGAGTACTGGAGTGGGGTGCCATTGCCTTTTCTGACATGTGCTATAACCAGTCCTAAAAGGGAAAGAGTATAAAATGGAAATTCAGCTCTCCAGAAGCACAGACCTGAAACTATCATAACATTGTTAGTTGGCCATACCCCAATACAAAATGTTTCTGGTGTTAAAAACATTAAAATTAAATAATCTTGAAAAAATTGTTTTAAATGATAAATATCTAAGTAAGCAGAAAAGATTTTCTCCTCTTAATTTCTGTAAACTATATAGAACTGTCTAAAGTAAAAATTGTATACACTTCAGTTCAGTTCAGTCGCTCATTCATGTCCGACTCTTTGCAACCCCATGAATCGCAGCACGCCAGGCCTCCCTGTCCATCACCATCTCCCAGAGTTCACTCAGACTCATGTCCATCGAGTCGGTGATGCCATCCAGCCATCTCATCCTCTGTCGTCCCCTTTTCCTCCTGCCCCCAGTCCCTCCCAACATCAGAGTCTCAACTATAGCATAAGGGGTAGCAGGGTGGGAGCCAATGGGCCTCCACAGTTGCCAGGAGTTTACATTTTATGTGATGTGTTTAGTTAACTTTTCAATGTTAACTCCAAGTTGAAAAGTTAGGGAGGAATGAATATTTTAATCCTTTAAGCAATCAGTAAATAATGATAATAGTGCAAAGAGGGTAGGAAAGAAATTGCAGAGTTATGCTTAAAATATAGAGACACAGATGGATTGAAGGTAAATGGATTGGGTCTTCCCTAGTGGTCCAGTAGTTAAGACTTTGCCTTCCAATGCAGGGGGCATGGGTTCAATCCCTGGTTGGGGAGTTAAGATCCCACATGCCTTGTGGCCAAAATATCAAAACATGAAACAGGAGCAATAGTGTGACAGATTCAATAAAGACTTTAAAAATGGTCCACATCCAAAAAAAAATCTTTAAAAAAAAAGTAAATGAATGGAAAAAGATAACATAGGTGCACGGTAAGCCAGGGGAGCCTGGTGAGTTATATAAATATCACAGCAAAGACAGCTTTGTCGCATGTGCCCTCAAGACTCGCTCCTCAACTGCATGCCCACCTCCAGGTGGGCCCCCTTCTAGGAAGCCTCCTGTGATACTGCGGAGGGATGGGTGAGTGCACTTCAGGCAGGGCTGTGTGTGAGCTCAGGGCGGGTCTTCCTCCAGCCCCTTTCCACCTACTGCAGAAGCCTGGTCTCAGTTTGGCACCTATGAGGGGAGTGCTCAGCGAGGACTGAGCAGATTCTCTGGGTGGCTGGGCGGTTTCTTGATACTGAAGGCTGTCGTTGCCTTGGTCTACCAGCTCCTGACGAGCCAGAGGGTGGGGAGGGATTCAGGGGATCAACAAAGCATTGACTGATCACCTACTGTGAGCCAGACCTAGGGTTACACTGTGCATGCCAAGTTGCTCAGTCATGTCTGACTCTTTGCCACCCTATGGACTATAGCCCACCAGGCTCCTCTGTCCATGGGATTCTCCAAGCAAGAATACTGGAGTGGGTTGCCAAGTCCTCCTCAGGGTTACGTTAGCAGATGTAACAAACCCAGACCCTTGCCTCAAGGAACTTACATTCTGATGATGGGCTGAAGAAAGGGCACTGTAAACAGGAAACATCATAAAAAAATAAATTGTGAAGTTGGTTAGGAGGCTAGTGCTATGGGCTTGTTATATATGACCTGTATTATGTTGAGGTAAGTTCCCTCTATACCCACTTTCTGGAGAGTTTTTACCATAAGTAGGTGTTGAATTTTGTTGAAAGCTTTTTCGGTATCTGTGAAGATGACCATATGAGTTTTATTCTTCAATTTGTTGATATGGTATATCATACTGATTGATTTGCAGTTATTGAAAAATCCTGGCATCCCTAGAATTTATGGGCTTCCCTGGTGGCTTAGATGGTAAGGAATCTGCCTGCAATGCAGGAGATCCGGGTTTGATCCCTGGGTCAGGAAGATCCTCTGGAGAAGGGAATGGCTACCACTCCCTATTCTTGTCTGGAGAATTCACGGACAAAGGAGCCTGGTGGGCTACAGTCCACGGGGTTGCAGAGTCGGACACAACTGAGGGACTAACACTTAACCCCACTTGATCATGGGTAAACCAAGTGAGGCGGGGTAAAGGGTAGGGTGTGCAGGGGTGGGTCTGGACAGGTTGCTCTGAGTGGACTTCTTGAAGAGGTAAAGCTTGACCCAAGACTTGAAGGGGGAGGGAGTGAGCCCCCTGATCTCTGAGGAAGAGCTCCATCCAGGCAGAGGGAACCAAGGGAGTCTGGAAGTTTCCAGGAAGAACAGTGTCTGGGAGGAAGGTGAGCACTGCTGAGATGGAACACAAAGGCCAGGCACAAGCTCTTGCTGAGGGAAAGGTGATCCACCAAATGACACCCCCTTTTCAGGAAGGCTGGGGAGGCTGAGTCCCCGATCTAGCAGGACTTACTGGGGGAACGGACTTCCTGTTTTCGCGGGCCAAGGCAGTCTAGGCTGCCTGGTGGCCACGCTGTCAGAGTCTATGCTCTGTCCTTCCCAAACCCAGGACTTGTTTGCCCTGCCCAGCCACACGTCCTTCCAATGGAGTTGGAGAATGTTTGCTGCAAGTGTCAATTTTGGACACAACTGCTCCCAAACCCTCCTTATAGGCATCTAAGGAACCCTGGTGGCTCAGAGGGTAAAAAATGTGCTTGCAATGTAGGAGACCAGGGTTCGATCCCTGGGTTGGGAAGATCCCCTGGAGAAGGGCATGGCGACCCACTCCAGTATTCTTGCCTGGAAAATTCTGTGGACAGAGGAGCCTGGCAGGCTAGTGTCCATGGGGTTGCAAAGAGTCGGACACAAATGAGTGACTAACACTTTCACTTTTCACTTTCAACGAACCCACAGTCTAGACCCAGTGGTCCTTCTTGTCCCTTTCTGCTCCTAAGGGCGCCCAGCCTGGCTCCTTGACAACCGCTGGTTAACAGGCCTGCTTCACTCCAGAGGCTCCCTCACACCGCCCTTCCAGCACCCAGCTAACCCCCTGTGCCCCTCCTTGGCTTGTATTACAAGCCCCATTTAGGAGCATTCCATATTATACGGGTATTTGATATTCCAAATAAAATCTCAGCAACCCCCGTGAACCATCTTAACTGCCGAAATGCCCACAGGACTTGAGATTAGCTCCGCGGCACATGTGAAATGAGGGGATTTTGTTTGGTGTTTAGGATTTATACATGTATATTGCGTGTGGGGATGGGTCCCAAATATGTATTTAAATCAAGTAACTTAATCCACAGGGTTCAAGGCTAAAACCACCCTAGGAAAATGGTATTTGCATATATTAATCCCTTGCCAACCACAAGAGAGAATGTGTGGGAGACAGCGGGGCGACCTGGAATTGGAGGAGCCCAGAGAAATCACCAGGTGGCTTCGCTTTCTGTCCTCACCTGCTCGGTACCCACCTCACCGCCCCAACCCCGCCCCCTCCCACACACACCCTTGGCTGGACAGATTCTCCGGGGTAAGGGACCGCTGGCGTCTACCCTGAATTTCCCAGGGCCTAGGGTTTCTTGTTGAATGAACAAAGGAATGAATGAATGTGTGCTCTGTGAGGATGACGCTCTAAACAAAAACCCGAGTTTAATGATGCAGCCCACTTCCTACTCCATTCACCAGATACTGAGGAGTCGGAGAGGATATGAAGACGGAGCCTGGCAGAGGTTGTGTGCTGGCTGGGGCTGAGAGAACCGTGGAGGGGGCTTGAAGACGCTTAGTGTCCATCGACCATCGAGGGACCTCTCTGGGGAGCCAGAGAGGAATCAGCTGATGGGTGATGGATATTCGCTCCAGTGGAGGGCACGGGGCAGGCCAAGGAAAGAACTTGGGGTGATTGAGACAGGCTGTGGGGTGAGCCCCATGGCAGGAGCCAGCTCTTGGGGCCCCAAGAGCCTTGGGGCAGTTTGCATTTTATTCCAAGCACACATGAGAGGCAGCGGTGACAATTTGGGAAAGCAGCCACCTTCCTGGAGCAAGGACAGCTACTCTTCCTCAGTCAGGTGACACACACCCTTGTGAGCACACACCCTTCCTCCTGCCCAGAGTGCAGCCCACGCCTCCTCCTCATCACACACACACACACACGCGCACGCTTATGCACACATCCGCACACACACACCAACAGTCAAGATAGCCTCAGCGAGAAGGCAGATCCGTGTGGGGACCCACTGATCAGTGCTTTGGCTGACCCTGACCATGGTCCCCTAGGCCAGGTGGAGAGGATGGTTTCTTTTCTCAGCAGCTCCCAGTGGAGGAGCCAGAGACCGGGCCCTACCTGCAAAGATGCCCGAGGGCTCCTCGGAGTCCGGTGCTTGCGGCTCCTCTGCGCCAGGGCCCCCAGGGAAAGGCGGCCATGCCCTGTCCCTAATTACCTCCAGCAGCAGCAGCCACAGTGGCGGCACTTCTGGGGCCTTGCGGTGTCTGAATTAATTAACTCCCTCTTGAGAAATGGTGAAACCGAGGCAGTGACTTGCCGGAAGATAGAGCCGATCAAGGGCAGGGCCTGGATTTGAACACCTCTTGGTCTGCCCAGCTTGTCCCCCTTCTCCAGTCACCCGGCCACCTCCCTGCCATGTCAGGAGTTTCTGTTCAGCAGATTCTCATTCATTCAAAGCCTCCTTAAATCAGAATTCTGGAGAGGAGCAAAGTCTCCTTGGCAGCAAACGTGGAAAGAAGCAGGACTTGCAGAATAAAGCATCGGCATTAGCAAGATCAGTGGGGAAAGGGTTAACCTGGGAAGAAAGGCAGCTCAAAAACTTGACAAGTTCACGCAAGCTCCACACTGTAAGTCCACTCAGCAAGCATCTTCACTACAGCGTCTTCCATCCCAGTTCACACATTGGGGGAGGGGGAGGCTTAGGCCTGGCTGGAGGAAGGTTTGCTCCCCACTGCGTGACCTGGGGCTGGTACACCCCCTCTCTGAACCTCACTTTCCCATCGAAAGTGTAACTAATAATGCCTTCCCTGCAGAGCTGCTGTTAGAGTTGATGTGTATAAAACAGTATGAGGCTTGGTGTTTAGTAAAGAAAGTGAAGTCGCTCAGTTGTATCCGACTCTTTGTGAACCCCCCCAGACTGTAGCCCACCAGGCTTCTCTGTCTTTGGGATTCTCCAGGCAAGAATACTGGAGTGGGTTGCCACTTCCTTCTCCAGGGAATCTTCCCGACCCAAGAATCAAACCCAGGTCTCCTGCATTGCAGGCAGATGCTTTAACCTCTGAGCCACCAAATCATAGCCATCTTACAAGAGTTAAAAAAGTATCTCTTGGGACTTCCCTGGGGATCCAGGGGCGAAGACTCTGCCCTCTCTATGCAGAGGGCCTGGGTTTGATCCCTGGTCAGGGAACTAGATCTTACATGCCGCAACTAAGGGTTCGCATGCTACAACTAAAGATCCCGCGTCCCACGATTAAAAAGAAAAGAGATCTCGTGTGCCGCAACTAAGACCTGGCACGGCCAAATAAGTAAATAAATAAAGTACCTCTTGAACCAAAAGAGTGACTTAGACATGAATTTGAGCAAACTCCAGGAGATGGCGAAAGACGGGGGAGCCTGGCGTGCCACAGTCCGTGGGGTTACAAAGAATCGGACCTGACTTAGCAACTGAGTGACAACAACTCGACCCAAATGCCTGGCTCTCATCTTCTCACTAAATCGCAAGGGTCTTTCCTGAAATGGGTGAGAGCTCCACACACGGGGCTTGCACCGGGCTCAGGGTGGGGTCCCCTGCACTTGACCTATTGATGGGTATCAGTCCGGCAGCAGATTCATGTCCGGTTCTCTGCTGAGGGCAGGGCACACAGCAGAGGCTGAGACAGATAAGACCCCTGCAGCCACACTCAACCAGCAGCTCACCCCCAACATCTGGCCATTGAGCGTGCCTGATAAGGGGGCAAAGAGGAGTGGAAGGGAGTAGGGTTGCCAAGTTACATACAAAATGCCAAGCTACATTTGAATTTGAGATAAGCAACTTATTTTCAAAGTATATCCCATTCAATATTCAGGATATACTTATACTCGAAAGTTGTTGCTTATCTGAAATTTGTGCTGTACTTTCCCTTTTGGTGCTAAATCTGGCAGCCCTATAAAGCAGGTCTTTGTGCATTTAGCAGTTAGCCAGCCCCTTCAACAGAAGTCTCTCTCCTGAATGAACAGACCTGTGGGCCTGGGGATAAACAGAGGGATAAGAGAAGTATTACTACAAGCGGTGGTCCCGGAGGTTCCCGACAAGGTGACTTTTGAGCTCCGACCTGAAGCCTGGAAAGCAACAGAAGCGATGTTACATTTACGAGGAGGAGGAGGGGTAGGAGAGCTAGGGGTGGGGAAGGCGAGGCAGAGAGTCACAGGCTTTGGAGGAGAAAGCACGGGCTTGGGGTAGTGGGGGAGGGCAGGCTTCATGGAGGAGGCAGAACTGAGCCAGGCCTTGAAGCCTGATGGGGTCCCTGGACAGAGGGGAGGGATGCTGAGGGACCTAGTCTGAACGGGGAAGGGTCTCCCCTTCCCGGTAATCCAGGCGGCAGACCCCTGAGGCATGGTGTCCCACACCACGCAGCAGCGCTCACGAGGAAATCTGACACACGGGACAATGCACGCAGTGCAGTGCTGGGTGAGGAGTTCAAGTTACAAGGCGGATGGCAGCCGTGGCGTTTCAGGTGTTGAGCTAGACCACCTGACCAGCACATCACAGGAGATCAAGAAACGTGGAATCAATGAAATCGTCATTTTCCCACTTGCAAACAAACTCAGGGTAAGTAGAGGTATCTCTAAGGAGTCTCTCAGTTTTGAGAATATTTTACTGAATGGATGGATGGATGGATGGATGGATCCAATAGATGGAAGTTTAATAGGACTCCATCCAGAAGCCACTGGTCCCAGACTTAGAAAGTAATGAAACAACAAGCAAAGACAGACCTGCCTTCTGGTCCCCGACAGGAGCCATGGATGTTGAACTTGAGATAATTAACGTGTTTGCGGATTCCTGCTCCCTTCTCAGCCTGCTGGGTCTGCGAAGCCTCCTGCCAAGCACAGCAAGACAGATCAGCTCCACAGCCTCCAACACCCCTGCCCCGTGTTCTCAGCCCACTGGGCCCGAATGGATGTAAAATCCTGGCTCACTCAGGAGGGTGTGGGGCCAGGGCAGGGAGCTCTGCGGGGAGGCTGTCTGGCACTGACTGGAGGGCTCACTCACCACCACCCTCCTGTGTGTCCTCAGGCAAGTGATTTCACCTCTCTGAGCCTCAGCGTCCTCTGTGAGGCAGGGACAGATAACCGTGATGCCGCCCTTTACTGATTCACAAAGTTTCCACGCCCGTTCCATGCCAGGCACCACACCAGGGGTGGAGTTACCGGAAGAAGGTGTTGGGACGCCCAGCTCAGGTTCTCACACGGAAGCACCAGACAATGAACGGAGGCTCAGCCCACAGGATGACCACGTGGGGAGGTCTGGGAGGCACCCCACCCCCACAGGATGATCTTGGAGGAGGGGACAAGACAGACCCCTCCCTTACAGGCTGCAGGCAAGGGGGTTCCTGACATCCCACTCCTGCTGCATAAAAGGACTTCCTACCCTAAGATCCCACCGTCATGCTTAAAAGCCTGTGTGCCCTCAGTCGTGTTCAACTCTTTGCAACCCCATGGACTGTAGCCCACCAGGCTCCTCTGTCCAGGGGATTTCCCAAGCAATACTGGAATGGGTTGTCATTTCCTTCTCCAAGGGATCTTACTGATCCAGGGATCGAATCTGCGTCTCCTGTATTTGCAGGCGGTTCTTTACCACTTGAGCCACCAGGGAAAGTGGTGCTTAAAAGGCTCCTCGTAATCCTTCCAGGTTTTTTTTTGAGTAGGGGTCCTGGCAGTGACTTCTTAAATTGAAGTGTAGTAGATGCACAATATAATGTAAGTTACAGGTGTACAGTGTAGTGATTCACAGTTTTTAAAGGTTATGCTTCATTTATAGTTATTATAAAATACTGCGATTCTTCTAGCTTTTTAAGCACTTTGGTATTAATGATAACACATGGGTAAAGTTTATTGAGCAATTACCACCAGTCCACTCCTCCATGCTTTGAGGGGTTAGCGTGCTCGGACCACACAGTAGGATGAGGCAGGGGGGAGGGCAGGAGCCCTGCCAGGGTGACATGATGCCGGCAGCAGCAGGCAGAGCTGACGCAGTGGGACAGCCTGGATGCCCCCTGTGTTGGCACTTCCTGGGGCCTCTCCTAAGGGGAGGAGGGAGACCAGGGCAGGGAGGAGCCCCCCAAAGCCCCTCTGGCCATAAGGCCTCATGCTTTCCCTCTCCAGGGAAGGGGAAGCTGAGGACCCAGGCTCCCACTCTGCTCCCCTCACCGAGGCCCTCCTCAGTGCACCCTGCCCAGCAGAGCCCCTCCAGAGCCCCTCCTGGGACTGATAGGCAGAGGATACACAGGGACAGGATGGGGGTTGGGAGGAGACCCAAACCTCTGCTCCGCAGCCAGGAGCCAGACCTGAGTGCCCAGCAACCCTCTAGGTCCACCCAGGTGTGCCAGGCCAGTGGCCACCAAGGGCCAGCATAGCAACCCCTCCCTCTACACGTTGCCTCCCCCACCCAAAGTGTCTTGCTCAATGCCATTGTGTGCCCCAGGGATTGCAATGGTGGGGGTGGGGGGTGCCTGGTGAGAGGAGACCCCCGCAGAATGGAGTGGTGGCATGGACGGCAGATCCCAGGAGGGCGGGGCCCCTGGGTTCCAGGCTTCTCCTTCCAAGGCCCATACACACTGCCCAGACTCCTGGGCCCCACTCTGTCCCCCCAGCCCCTCCCACCCCAGCACACTCCCATTTCTCCAGCCCCTTCCCTGTCTAGATGATGAGGACTGGGTGACTGGAATGACCCCACCACCACTAGACCTCTCACCCCGAGGTGAAGTCAGGCCCACGCCCCAACTCGCCGGCTGTGACCTTGAGCACATCACCAGACCTCTCTGATCAGCTTTCTCACCTTAAAATAGGAATCACGTCAGCCCCAACCTTGCCAGGCTGCTGGAGGAGAGAGGGTCCCCGAAGCTGCACTCAGCACAGACACAGCACCCAGGGCCCAAACCCCTCCTGCCAAATGCAGTACCACCTTTGGGACAACCACAAAATGAGCATCAACCAAGTCTCCTGATGAGAGTGAAGAGTAAAACTCTGTCCACAGCTGCTGGTCTTGGCCCGGTCCTTCAGGTATCACCTTCAGTAGGTCTTAGTCAATCTGAATCATTGTATTATTTGATATTTTTCTTTAAATGAATCAACTATTCTTACCTGTAAATGTGTCTATCTGGGAACTTTATATGAATACTGAAGGTGGAAACTAAGACCCCCAACGCCATAAATAGAAGCTAAAAGTAAAGGTAAATTACAACGAAAATAAACAGTTGTCAACAGGTTCCTGCCTGCCATGGTGTTCTGTTAGAAAGTATGAGAAAATATAAGCCGCTCTTCCAGGAGACGAAGGGAGAGAAAAAGGGAATCAGTAGGGCTCCTGGAATCACCGCCTCCTATGTCACTAGGACTGCTCATCTACAGCAGGGAAGACCTGACCAGTGGGGGACAGGGCCCCGCCAGCCACTGATCCTGGGGATGGGGCTCCCTGCAAGGGAGGGACCAACCTCATTTTTTGCTGAGAGGTACTGCCATTACCTCCCTGCAAGTGACAAGTGAAAGACATTGTGGAAACCACAATCACAGAAAACTAATCAAACTGATCACATGGACCACAGCCTTGTTTAATTCAATGAAACGATGAGTCATGCCGTGCAGCGCCACCCAGGATGGATGGGTCATGGTGGAGAGTTCTGAGAAAACGTGGTCCAGTGGAGAAGGGAATGGCAAACCACTTCAGTATTCTTGCCTTGAGAACCCCATGAACAGGATGAAAAGGCAAAAAGAGAGGACACTGAAAGATGAACTCCCCAGGTCGGTAGGTGCCCCATATGCTACTAGAAAAGGGTGGAGAAATGAATCCAGAAAGAATGAAGAGATGGAGTCAAAGGGAAAACAATGCCCAGCTGTGGGTGTGATGGGTGATGGAAGTCAAGTCCGATGCAGTAAAACACAATATTGCCTAGGAACCTGGAATGTTAGGTCCATGAATCAAGGCAAATTGGAAGTGGTCAAACAGGAGATGGCAAGAGTGGATGTCGACAGTTTAGGAATCAGCAAACTAAAATGGACTGGAATGGGTGAATTTAACTCAGATGACCATTATATCTACTACTGTGGGCAAGAATCCCTTAGAAGAAATGGAGTAGTCCTCATAGTCAACAAAAGAGTCTGAAATGCAGTACCTGGGTACAATCTCAAAAATGACAGAATGATCTCTGTTCGTTTCCAAGGCAAACCATTCAAGATCACAGTAATCCAAGTCTACGCCCCAACCAGTAATGCTGAAGAAGCTAAAGTTGAACAGTTATATAAAGACCTAGAACTAACACCAGGCTCCTCTGCCCATGGGATTCTCCAGGCAAGAATACTGGAGTATCCAAGAGGAAGGAGGCCACCCCCCAAATCTTCACAAACTATCCTCTTGATTTCTCAGTGACGTAGGTAAGTCGGATGATAATCATTACATACACTAGCAATTTCCTTTATGAGAATGCAATTCTAAGACTTAGGAAGGGATATGTGAGTGAAAACAGGCAGTGGTGACAAAGAGAGTGAGAAACTCACCAGGGTGCTAGGACAGTCCCCGAATGGTCCTCCACGTGGGAGGCCAGGATGGAAGGAGCACGTCATCCATGAAAGGGCTGGCAGCTGTCTGTCCCTTCTGTCTCCCCAAGCAGAGGAGGCAGAGAGTCCGTGCTGTGCACTGGCTGGCAGTGTCGGGGGCCAGACACGCAGGCTGGCGGCATGTCTCAGGTGCCAGTCGATCACTCGGCCCAAGTGCGGGCAGGGAAGCCTCTGTCCACATGGGTCCCACTGAGCCTTGACCTGCTTCTGAAGCCCATAGTGTTCCCTACTCTGACCCCACAACTCACCTGGTTCCCCTCCAGTTACGAGAGCAGCCTGGACACTCTCTGAGATCCAGAAACCCCCCCATAAAGTGTGATCAGCTCTGGTAGGGAGAAGACAGGAGTTCCCAGGCTCCGTCTGGGGAGCATCTGCCTTAGATCCAAATGGCAGGATGAATTCAAAGACGAACAGCCCTTTGCAGCCTAGAATGGTAATTCTGCAAGTGGGGGCCTAGGGGCTGTGGGGAGACCCCCTTGCTTACACGCAGACCCCTCACGATAAATGCTCAGTCCCAGGACCCTCACCCCCAGGGTCCTCAGAGTCGTCTTCTCTGGTCAGGGAGTAGGCAAGCAGGAGGGCCAGTGGTTGACAAGGCCAGCCCCCAGGCCTCCCACCCCACCCCTCGGGTCACCCTGAGCAACTGCTACCTTGACTCCTCCTAGGTCTTAGCCTGAAAGTCACATCTCAGCAAATGAAACAGGAGCGCCCCTCTCAAAAGGACTCCCTAGGGCAGAACTCAGGCTTCCCACGTGGCCTGGTGATAAAGAACCCGCCTGCCAATGCAGGAAACTCAAGAGACACGGGTTCGATCCCTGGGTCGGAAAGATCTCCTGCAGTAGGAAATGGCAACCCACTCCATGGGAGAATTCCACGGACAGAGGAGCCTAGTGGGCTACAGTCTTTGGGGTCCCAAAGGGTCGGACACTACTGAGAAACTAAGCACAATACAACAACAGGGCAGAACACCTAAAAAGCAAGGACAGCCACCGTGAGACACAGCTGGCAACTGGAAAGCATGCTCCTAAAACATCTAGGCGCTCTGGTGCCAACAAGAAGGAGACAGGGGCGGGAGCTTCCCGGTGGTCCAGTGGTTAAGACTGCACGTCCAATGCAGGGGCACAGGTTCAATCCCTGGTCAGGAAACTAACATCCCGCATGCCTAGCAGACTGGCCAAAAAAGAAAAAAAGGAGATGGAAGAGGGTGATGGGTAGAGCAGGGGCTTTAGTGCTACCTGGACCTGGGTTCAAATCTCAGCTGCATCCAAGCCAGCTGTGTGATTCTCGGCAACTGGCTTCCCTTCTCGGATCTTCAGTTTTCTCCTCTGCAGTTAAGATGGTAGCACTGACCCCACACAGGCTTTCTGTAGATTTCCAGACATTTGTAAGGAAAGCGCACAATGCCTGGGATATGTCTAACAGATAACACTGGCATGCTGCTGAATAGCTCCAGTCGTGTCCAACTCTTTGCGATCCCAAGGACCGCAGCCCACCAGGCTCCTCTGTCCATGGATTTTTCCCAGCAAGAATACTGGAGTGGGTTGCCCTTCCCTTCTTCAGGGGATCTTCCCAATCCAGGGATGGAACCCGCATCTCTTGCATTGCAGGAGGATGTTTTACTGCTGAGCCACTGGGAAAGGCCCAGATTAGCATAGGTGACAGCAATTATTATTATTAAATGTTATGTACAGACAAGTATTGGCAGGTGTTAAGCATATAAGAAACTTTTAAGTAAAGAAACTTAAAACTGAGAATTCCTATACATTAATTCAATTTAGTCTGCAGATTGGAGCAGATCCCTGCAGTTCTATTTCTGTTCAGCTCCTGGTGCCATGTCATGTCAGAAGTGAGAAGCAAGGCTCCTGGCTATTTGGGGACACATGTGCTGGAGGGGTCCCTAAGCTCCCCCCAACAGGCTCTGAGCTTGAATCTAGATTCCTCGACTCCCCATTTGAGACAAGTGGCCT
>SJYQ01002068.1:9342-42164 GCA_006410935.1 Redunca redunca
AAAACTATAGCTAAATATACTTCATGAATATATAAGCAAATATTATTCACAAAATGCTAAACTGAATCTAACAATATATTAAAAGGTTAAATAATATGACCAAGTAAGATTAATCCCAGAAACACAAGGTTAATTTAACATTTGAAATCAATGTAATTCATGTCAACAAAATAAAGGAAAAAACCCATATGATCATTTTAATAGATGTAGAAGAATATTTTAAATCCAACACCCCTTCATGATTAAAAAAAAAACAACTCAGCAAACTAAGAATAGTAGGTAACTTTCTCAACATGATAAATGGCATCAACAAGAGCCAAAAACAAAAACAAAACAACAAAAAACTGTGGCTAACATACATAATGGTGAAAGATTAAATTGTATCCCCTGAGATCAGGACCAAGGTAATGATGCCCACTTTCACTACTTTTATTCAATATGATACTAAAGCTCACAGTCATTGCAATAAGGTAAGAAAAAATAAAAATTCAGACAGGAAGATGTAAACTGTCATTGGCAAATGTCATGACTGTTTACAAAGAAACATCACTCATAATCTGGAAAATAACTACTAGAATAAGTGGATTTAGCAAAGTCACAGTTTTCAAGCTTTTTTAAAATCAATTGCATTCTTTCATACTATCAGCAAATATTGGAAAATGAAGGTTAAAATTATACCAAAAATCATTGGAATTTTAATTCCAAGGAATAAACCTAACAAAAGACCTATACTGAAAACAAGAAGCATCCTGTTAGAAGCTAAAGGAGATATACACATATACACATATAATGGTTTAGAAGAGTCAACACTGTTAAGATGACAAGTCTCTCTAAATGAATCTAGCTCAGTTCAGTTTAGTTGCTCAGTCATGTCTGACTCTTTGTGACCCCAGGGACTGCAGCACAGCAGGCTTCCCTGTCTATCACTCTCAGAGCTTGCTCAAACTCATGTCCATCAAGTCAGTGATGCCATCTAGCCATCTCATCCTCTGTTGTCCCCTTATCCTCCTGCCTTCAGTCTTCCTCAGCATCAAGGTCTTTTCCAATGAGTCAGTTCTTTGCATGTAATCAAGGTGTTGGACCTTCAGCATCAGTCCTTTTAATAAATATTCAGGATTGATCTCCTTGCAGTCCAAGGAATCTCAAGAGTCCTCTCCAACACCACAGTTCAAAAGCATCATTTCTTTGGCACTCAGCCTTTTTTATTGTCCAGCTCTCTCATCCATATATGACTACTGGAAAAAACATAGCTTTGAATAGACAGACCTTTGTTGGCAAAGTAATATCTCTGCTTTTTAATATGCTGTCTAGGTTGGTCATAGCTTTTCTTCCAAGGAGCAAGCATCTTTTAAATTCACGGCTGCAGTCACCATCCGCAGTGATTTTGGAGCCCAAGAAAATCCATTGTTTCCATTGTTTCCCATTTATTTGTCATGAAGTGATGGGACCAGATGCAAGACTCAATAAAATCACAATGAAAATTCCAGCAAGCTTTTTACTTTATAGAAATTGACAAATTAATTCTGATATGTACATGGTGATGCAAAGGACCTAAAATAAGCAAAATAATTTCTAAAAAGAACAAAGGTGGAGAACTTATCCTATCTAATATAGTAGAGTAGAATAAACACAGTAGCCAAAAATAATTTTATATTGGTGAAAGATAGACATGGAGATCAATGGAACAGAAGACAGAATCCAAAAATGGATCCTCATGTGTATGGCAATTTTTGACAAAGGTGCCAAACCAATTCAATGGAGAGAAAGCCATTCCAATAAATGGTGCTGAATATGAGTATAGGAATAAAAAGAATAGTATCAACCTTTCAGTTCAGTTCAGTTCAGTCGCTCAGTTGTGTCCGACTCTTTGCGACCCCATGAATCGCAGCACATCAGGCCTCCCTGTCCATCACCAACTCCCGGAGTTCACTCAGACTCACATCCATCGAGTCAGTGATGCCATCCAGCCATCTCATCCTCTGTCGTCCCCTTCTCCTCCTGCCCCCAATCCCTCCCAGCATCAGAGTCTTTTCCATTGACTCAACTCTTCGCATGAGGTAGCCAAAGTACTAGAGTTTCAGCTTTAGCATCATTCCTTCCAACATTTATCTTATACCAAACATAAGAACTGACTCAAAATAGATCATATACTTCAAAGTAAAACTGAAAACTATAGAAACCCTAGAATAAAAACAGAAGATGATCTTTACAATCTTGGGGTAGACAAGTTTCTTAGAATATAAAAAGCCTGAACCATTAAAAAAATTTATTAAAGTGAATTTAGCAAAGTCACAGGATACAAAATCAATATACAGAAATTACTTGCATTCCCATATACTAACAATGAAAAATAAGAAAGAGAAATTAAGGAATCATCCCATTCACCATTGTAACAAAAGAATAAAATATCTAGGAATAAACCTACCTAAGGAGACAAAGAACTGTACACAAGAAAATTATAAGACATTGATGAAAGAAATCAAAGATGACATTAAAAGATGGAGAGATTTCCACGTTCCTGGGTATGAAGAATTAATCTTGGGAAAATGACTATACTATGCAATCTATAGATTCAATGTGATCCCTATCAAATTACCAATGCATTTTTCATAGAACTAGAACAAAAAATTTCACAATTCATATGGAAACACAAAAGATCCCCAATAGCCAAAGCAATCTTGAGAAAGAAGAATGGAGCTGGAGGAATCAACCTTCCTGACTTTAGATTATACTACAAAGCTACAGTCATCAAGACAGTATGGTACTGGCACAAGAACAGAAATAGAGACCAACAGAACAAAATAGAAAGCCCAGAAATAAACCCATGCACTTATAAGTACCTTATTTCTGACAAAGGAGGCAAGAATATACAATGGGGCAAAGACAGCCTCTTCAATAAATGGTGCTGGGAAAATTGGACAGCTACATGAAAAAGAATGAAATTAGAACACTTCTAACACCATACACAAAGATAAACTCAAATTGGATTAAAGACCTGAATGTAAGACCAGAAACTATAAAGCTCTTAGAGGAAAACATAGGCAGAACACTGCCTATAAATCAAAGCAAGATCCTCTATGACCCANAATAAACCCATGCACTTATAAGTACCTTATTTCTGACAAAGGAGGCAAGAATATACAATGGGGCAAAGACAGCCTCTTCAATAAATGGTGCTGGGAAAATTGGACAGCTACATGAAAAAGAATGAAATTAGAACACTTCTAACACCGTACACAAAGATAAACTCAAATTGGATTAAAGACCTTAATGTAAGACCAGAAACTATAAAGCTCTTAGAGGAAAACATAGGCAGAACACTGCCTATAAATCAAAGCAAGATCCTCTATGACCCACCTCCTAGAGTAATGGAAATAAAAACAAAAGTAAACAAGTGAGACCTAATTAAACTTAAAAGCTTTTGCACAACAAAGGAAACTATAAACAAGATAAAAAGACAACCCTCAGAATGGGAGAAAATAATAGCAAATGAAACAACTGACAAAGGATTAATTTTTAAAGTATACAAGCAGCTCATACAACTCAATACCAAGAAAACAAACAACCTAATTGAAAAGTGGGGAAAGACCTAAACAGACATTTCTCCAAAGAAGACATATAGATGGCTAACAAACACATGAAAAGATGCTCAACATCACTCATTATTTAAGAAATGCAAATCAAAACTACAATGGGATATCACCTCACACCAGATAGAATGCTGCTAAGTTGCTTCAGTCGTGTCCGACTCTGTGTGACCCCAGAGACAGCAGCCCACCAGGTTCCCCCATCCCTGGGATTCTCCAGGCAAGAGTACTGGAGTGGGTTGCCATTTCCTTCTCCAATACATGAAAGTGAAGTCACTCAGTCGTGTACAACCCCCAGCGACCCCATGGACTGCAGGCCTCCAGGCTCCTCCATCCATGGGATTTTCCAGGCAGGAGTACTGGAGTGGGGTGCCCCTGCCTTCTCCGACCAGATAGAATGGCCATCATCAAAAAGTCTACAAACAATAAATGCTGAAGAGAGTGTGGAGAAAAGGGAACCCTCTTGCACTGTTGGTGGGAATATAAACTGATACAGTCACTTTGGAAGATGGTATGGAGATTCCTTAAAAAAAACTAGGAATAAAACCACCATATGACCCAGCAATCCCACTCCTAGGCATATACCCAGAAGAAATCAAAATTGAAAAAGACACAGGTACCCAATGTTCACTGCAGCACTATTTATTATAACTAGAAAACAGAAGCAACCTAGATGTCCATCAACAGATGAATGGATAAAGAAGTTGTGGTACATATACACAATGGAATATTACTCAGCCATAAAAAGGAATGCATTTGAGTCAGTTCTAATTGGTGGATGAACCTAGAGCCTACTATACAGAGTGAAGTAATTCAGAAAGAGAAAGATAAATATTGTATAATAACGCATATACGTGGAATCTAGAAAGATGGTACCACTGAATTTATTTGCAAGGGAGCAATGGAGAAACAGACATAGAGAACAGATTTATCAACACAGGGAGAGGGGAGGAGAGGGTGAGATGTATGGAGAGAGTAACATGGAAACTTACCATATATAAAATAGATAGCCCATGAGAATTTGCTATATGTCTCAGGGAACTCAAATAGGGGCTCTGTATCAACCTAGAGGGGTGGGATGAGGAGGGAGATGGGAGGGAGGTTCAAGAGGAAGGAGATATATATACGCCTATGGCTGATTCATGTTGATGTTTGACAGAAAACAATAAAATTATATAAAGCAATTATCCTTCAATTAAAAAACAAATAAATCTTTTAAAATTGATTAAAATTATGTAACTGATGATCAAAACTTTTAAAATTTGTCCTGCAAGAGACATCATTAATAAAACAAAAAGGCATCCAGTGCAGTAATAAAGACCTAGAATAGCCAAAAATAAAAAATAAAACAATAAACAAGCCACAGACTGGGAGAAAAAGTTCACAGCCCACATATATCAGACACATTACTTGTATCCAGAATATACATTTATATAAATTTTACAACATAATAAAGAAGAAAACTAACCCAGTAATCAAAGGGCAAAAGATCTGAACAAACACTTCACAAAAGATAGATGAAATATCAACAAACACAAGAAAAGATGCTCAACATCATTAGTAATCAGGGATAAGCAAATTAAAATGAAAATTAAAACATCAGTATATAGTCTCTTTTAAAAACTGACGACACCAAGTGTTGATAAGAAGATGAAGCACGTAAAATCTCACATACTGCTAATAGAAAATGGCACAACCACTTTAGAAACAAAAAGAAAAAAAATCTCCAGATCCCACCAACTAGCCTTCTCATTTTCCCTTCTGCAGGTCTTTGTTCAAATACATCTGAAATACCTATAACTACATAAGTGATTTTTCTATCTTTTTTTTTACTTAACAGTGTATTACAAGTGCCCTTGATTTACATAAATTAAATCATTTATATATTCTGTCATCTCGTTTAGTACTATCCAAAACTACAATTCTAAAAGTCCAGCATTAAGAGAGCTTACATTCACTTTAGCACAGTGTGGCAGAGCCAACATAGAAGGGAAAGCAATTAGTGAATTATTTTGTTTCGAGGATGAAAGTGAAATTTTCTCAGTGAAACGTAGTAAGTTAATCTGCATTTCATCAGAGATATTACCTTCTGGACACAGTCCCAGTGCTTCATAAGTAATAAGTTCATTGGTAGAAAAGCAATCGTGAAGTTCTATTACATCAATATCACTTGGTCTCAGGCCAGATTTCTCATAGCACCTTCTGGCAGCTTCTTTACTCATATCAAAACCAACCTAAAACCAAAATCATATATAAACACATTAAAGGTATCAAAACTGGGACTTTCATGTAAGGATTATAAAAGATTAATATATGTATAACCTTTATAGTTAAGGATTTTCCATAAATGTTGAAATCTCAGTTAATTCTATATTATACAGAAAGTCCAAATAAAATATCCAGGAGAGACAATGGACATTAAATTCTGTACTATAAAGAATAGAATTTTAAATCAGATATATAAAAAGGATTTATAATTCCTCATGCCATATCCAGTGCTGTTACAAAACTCTGTCAAACCATAATATACAGTTGTGGTAAACTGAAGAGATTTATCAAGAGACTATTATGATTCACTGAAAAATATGGGTGAATGTCTACATGAAAATAAACAATCTTCTTTTATCAATAGAAGATCACATAGGATTCAAATCATTTTTCCAATATTCATGCTCTTAACACCCTTTAACATGCAAACTCAACTCTTTTCCAAGCAATAAAATTGTGATATAATGGAAAATGTACTGCAACTGGAAAAACCTAAGTTCTACCTCTACCACACCCTATCTTGGGGAATTTATAGAAACATTTTAAAATTCAAAGCATTATTATAAAGTCATTTTATAAACTCTAATGTAAACCCTATGCTTACCTACATACATGTGTGTACATAATGCATATTTTATATGTATATATGTATATATCTTCAAATATTCAACCTAGAGTTCTAGGTCAGAATTCTCATATTTTTTACTTCCTTCATTTTGTACTCAATCTGCAGTCAGAATTTTTAAAGTGCTAAGGGTCAAAAAGTTCCTCAAAACATCCTTGTTTTTTTTTTTTTAAATTCTATAACACTGGGGTTCTGGACATATTTAATCATTCCAAAATTTTAAAAAATAGAACACTAGTTAGTTAAAAGTGCATATGTTCTCATAAGAGATTTTCCCTTAGATTCTTGAGTGATGAGTTACAATACTCAATTTTCTAGACCAATTTTTTTCAAGTAAATAAACTTTCAGAGCTGATGACATGATGTCACTTTAAACTTTTAAAAAGAAATCCCTCAACTGATTAATAAAACAGAACCTCAGACACACCACTTTAATAGCGCTTTTGTCTTCAAATGAGCTTGGCAAATCAGTCACCATCTCTTGAGCCAAAATTTCCACAGCTTTGGATTTCAGGTCATGCTTCTGTACAAACGCTTCACTAGCCAAAATTGCTGCGGCCGCACCATCTGAAGTGGGACTAAGAGGAGGTAAAATAGTTACTGATATCCTATTCACTTCAATCCTAGAATTTCAGACTAGGAGTTCTTACAGTGTAGAAAGACAGGCAGGGAAAGGATGCTTTCTGGTCACTGGACTGGCCTAGTAATATCTGTAGTTAAAAATTACACATGCTTCCCATCTGAAGATTGAACCTCTATCAAGAATTTAAAGGCTGCCGATCACTGCTTAGACTCTATGGGTCTCTCCCCAAAAGTTCTTATTGCAAAGAATTTCAAGTTTCCCTTTGCAAACACACAAGGTATTTTCTGGTGACTTCTGAGGAGTCCACAAGGTTATTTCTAAGCTAATACAATAAAGATTTTACTCTAGGCCTAACTAGCTCCAACTTTGTTCTCTCTTAAATAATCGGTCCTGAAATCCTTTTGAAAAATGGGAAACGAAGGAATAGGAGATACCAGAAAATCCATGGTTTGGTTAAGACTTTTGAGATCTGCTTAAGGAGAGATAAGAAAGCCTTCCTCAGTGATAGGTGCAAAGAAATAAAGGAAAATAATAGAATGGGAAAGACTAGAGATCTCTTCAAGAAAATTAGAGATACCAAAGGAACATTTCTTGCAAAGAAGGGCACAATAAAGGACAGAAATGGTATGGACCTAACAAAAGCAGAAGATATTAAGAAGAGGTGGCAAGAATACACAGAAGAACTATACAAAAAAGATCTTCATGACCCAGATAATCACAATGGTATGATCACTCACCTAGAGCCGGACAACCTGGAATGTAAAGTCAAGTGGGCCTTAGGAAGCCTTACTACGAACAAAGCTAGTGGAGGTGATGGAATTCTGAATGAGCTATTTCAATCCTACAAGATGATGCTGTGAAAGTGCTGCACTCACTATGCCAGCACATTTGGAAAACTCATCAGTGGCCACAGGACTGGAAAAGGACAGTTTTCATTCCAATCCCAAAGAAAGGCAATACCAAAGAATGCCCAAACTACCACACAATTGCACACATCTCACACACAAGCAAAGTAACGCTCAAGATTCTCCAAGCTTCAACAGTACATGAACCATGAAATTCCAGATGTTCAAGCTGGATTTAGAAAAGGCAGAGGAACCAGAGATCAAATTGCCAACCTCCACTGGATCATCGAAAAAGCAAGAGTTCCAGAAAAACATCTACTTCTGATTTATTGACTATGCCAAGCCATTTACTGTGTAGATGACAAAAGACTGTGAAAAATTCTTCAAGAAAGAGGAATACCAGACCACCTGACCTGCCTCCTGAGAAATCTGTAAGCAGGTCAAGAAGCAACAGTTAGAACTGGACATGGAACAACAGACTGGCTCCAAATTGGGAAAGGAGTACGTCAAGGCTGTATATTGTCATCCTGCTTATTTAATTTATATGCAGAGTACATCATGAGAAACGCTGGGCTGGAAGAAGCACAGGCTGGAATCAAGATTGCCGGGAGAAATATCAATAACCTCAGATACACAGATGACACCACCCTTATGGCAGAAAGCAAAGAGGAACTAAAGAGCCTCTTGATGAAAGTGAAAGAGGAGAGTGAAAAAGCTAACTTGAAACTCAATATTCAAAACACGAGGATCATGGCATCCAGTCCCATCACTTCATGGCAAATAGATGGGGAAACAATGGAAACAGTAACAGACTTTATTTTCTTAGGCTCCCAAATCACTGCAGATGGTGACTGCAGCCACGAAATTAAAAGGTACTTACTTCTTGGAAGAAAAGCTATGACCAACCTAACCTAGACAGAATATTAAAAAAAAAAGCATATTGGCAACAAAGATCCATCTAGTCAAAGCTATGGTTTTTCCAGTAGTCATGTGCAGATATGAGAATTGGACTATAAAGGAAGCTGAATGCTGAATAATTGATGCTTTTGAACTGTTGTGTTGGAAAAGACTCTTGAGAGTCCACTGGACTAAAAGGAGATACAACCAGTCAATCGTAAAGGAAATCAGTCTTGAATATTCATTGGAAGGAATGATGCTGAAGCTGAAACTCTAATACTCTGGCCACCTGATGTGAAGAACTGACGCATTGGAAAAGACCCTGATGCTGGGAAAGATTGAAGGTGGGAGGAGAAGGGGACGACAGAGGATGAGATAGTTGGATGGCATCACCAACTCGATGGGAATGAGTTTTAGTAAGCTCTGGAAGTTGGTGATGGACAGGGAAGCCTGGTGTGCTGCAGTCCACGGGATTGCAAAGAGCAGGACATGACTGAGCGACTGAACTGAACTGATCTCAAAATAGGCCTTCTCCTTACAGCAGGCGGTGAAAGAAGGTAGCAAATACAAGAAGCTTTCTCTGAGTTGAAAGTGAAAGTGAAAGTCACTCAGTCGTGTCCAACTCTTTGCAACCCCATGGACTGTACAGTCCATGGAATTCTCCAGGCCAGAATATTGGAGTGGGTAGCCTTTCCCTTCTTCAGGGGATCTTCCCAACCCAGGGATCAAACCCAGGTCTCCCACACTGCAGGCCGATTCTTTACCAGCTGAGCCACAAGGGAAGCCCAAGAATACTGGAGTGGGTAGCCTATCCCTTCTCCAGCAGAACTTCCCAACCCAGGAATCGAATCCAGGTCTTCTGCATTGCACGTGGATTCTTTACCAACTGAGCTATCAGGGAAGCCCTCTCTGAGTTGAGCTGTACTTTAAAAATGGGCAGATCCTTATACTGCAACAGTCAAAACAAACACCACTTGTTCACTTGCATCCCAGCCAGGATCTCCCAGACACATCCAGGTGATTATTAAACACAGGTAGGAGTTATGCAATACTAACTCAGTTTTCTAGGAGACAGATAATGTCAAGCAATTTTCAAGATGGGGCTGCTATCATTATTAGAGCTATGATTTTTTTCTTGTTTTACCTTTATTCTTAATTACTATAACTGAGTAAAATTTCCTACAGTAGAAGTATACAACAGAGGAAACGAAATGATGAAAGGAAAAATCTTTGGTTCCCACGGGCATTCCAAGTCACATTTAAATGAATAAACACTATTAGAACAGAGTAGGTGGAAGGTATGAGAGAAGGAAGTAAAATATATAATTTTCATAGAGAAAAGACAGCCTTTCTCTAAACAAAAACAGAAAGTAAGGGTGTTCACTCCAGTGTAAGGACTATACTTAGGAGTTCTATAAAAGCATATACAGACACAGATATACCCAGATACAGAGCCTAAGGTTTACCCAAGGGGTGGGAGCTGGGGAGAAGGGATACTACTTCTATTAAATATTAAAATGTGTTTTTCTTACCAACATTGTAAGACTGTCAAAAAGTCAAAAATTTTTCGAGACGTCATCACTTCATCTAAGCTGTACTCCTTTTGGAACTGGGAATACCTAAATATATAAAATAAATAGTTACAGAATGCAGGGTAGCAATTTCAATTTTTGTTGAAGATGTTCTGGTTTAGAAGTTAAAGAGAGATTAATATGGAAATATTCTTTTCAAAAATGAAAGACATGCTTTCATCAACCATTTCTAAATAAGTAATTTGAATTAATTTTTAAAATTCCTAACTCTAAAATACCACGTTATATAATAAAAATTGTGTCTAATTTTTGTCCTGGATTTCTGGCATGGAAATTTTGAAACCCTTGGAATCTCCTAAGTAACAGGAGTATGTTTGTCATGCTAATTAGGTGACTTCCACGGGTCCCCTTGTTAGCTGGTGGATAAGGAAGGGATGAGGCAGGGGCCTGGTCACCAGAAAGACCACCCATGCCATGCCAACACAGGATTTGGACTTTTGAGCTGGTGTGACCCCTAGGCAAAAAGGGACAGCTAGAGATCAAGTTCAATCGAGTGGCCAATGATTTAATGGAGTACGCCTACATAATGAATCCCCAATGAAAACTCAATGGACATGACTTTGAGCAAACTCCAAGAGACAGAGACGGACAGGGAAGCCTGAATTGCTGGAGTCCATGGGGTCACAAAGAATAAGACATGACAGCGACTGAACAACAAATGAAAACCCTGGACACTGAAGCTTGGTGAAGCCCTCTAGCTGGTGAGTACCTTCACATACCAGGACAGTGATGTGCTCCGACACCATGGGAAGAGGGCATGGAAGTTCTGCACTAGGAACCTTCCCAGACCTCACCTTATGTGGCTCTTCTATTGGCTGTTCCTCAGTTGCAAAGTGAAATGAAGTGAAAGTTGTTCAGTCATGTCCAACTCTTTGTGACGCCATGGACTATACAGTCCATGGAATTCTCCAGACCAGAATACTGGAGTGGGTAGCCTTTCCCTCCTCCAACCCAGGGATCGAACCCAGGTCTTCCTCATTGCAGGCAGATTCTTTACCAGCTGAGCCACCAGGGAAGCCCAAGAATACTGGAGTGGGTAGCCTATCCCTTCCTTAGGGGATCTTCCCGACCCAGGAATCAGATCGGCATCTCCTGAATTGAAGGCAGATTCTTTACCAGCTGAGCTAGCAGGGAAACCCCTTTATGATAATACTCTAATTGTAAGTACATAAAGTACTTTTCTTCCCTTGTGGCTCAGCTGGTAAAGAATCCGCCTACAATGTGAGAGACCTGGGTTTGAGCCCTGGGTTCCCTTGGGATTCCCTTGTGGCTCAGTGGGTAAAGAATCTGCCCGCAATGCAGGAGACCTGGGTTTGATCCCTGGGCTGGGAAGATCCCCTGGAAAAGGGAAAGGCTACCCACTATACAGTCCATGGAGTCACAAAGAGTCAAACACGACTGAGAGACTTTCACGTCACAGTACTTTTCTGGGTTCTGTGAGTCATTCTACTGAATTATCAAACATAAGAGGATCACAGGAATCCCTGAATTTATAGTCACTTGGTCAAAAGGGCAGGTGGCCTGGGGGTCCTACTCAGACTGCCATCTAACATGAAGGCAGTCTTGTGAAGTCTTAATTCATAATGTGTGAGTATTAACTCCAGGTGGTTAGTACCAGAATTAAATTGCAATACATCCAACTGGTGTCAGACCAGTTGGAGAATTATAAAAACACCAGTTTCTTAAAAGTAAAACTAAATGACTTGCAATTCAGCCAACTTTTGTGGTAATGACATTATACAACTACATTTAATAAAGGCTAACGGAGTTCCTAAATAAATGTACAGTCTTTAATACAATGTCTACATTTTTCAAAACACATTTCCTTTCTGATCACTGCAAACAAGAAACTCATTTTTACCCTGTTTGGTGCATCTAACAATATAATAAAATGGTTTCAGAAATTGCTCTGGCAAAAACAAATAAACACAGTAGGGGAGTTTCCAAAAGCAAATTCAAATGTTGTGAAAGTTAACAAGCAATTCCAGTGTTTAGAAACAAAGCCCATGTAACTCAGATCTGCATGCTACTGTCTATACCTTTGCTTCTAAAGTTAACTTTGTCCATCACCACCTTTCAAAAGAGGACTTTATTTAACCCAGATCCTGTACTAGA
The DNA here is from genome assembly GCA_006410935.1 of Redunca redunca. Classification (NCBI taxonomy): domain Eukaryota; kingdom Metazoa; phylum Chordata; class Mammalia; order Artiodactyla; family Bovidae; genus Redunca; species Redunca redunca. Next base: position 21,855 of record SJYQ01002068.1, read on the forward strand.
CAATGGGGATATGGACACACTCCCTATTCTCGAGGAGCTTAGTCTGAACCCACAGCAATAAAAACACCATTCTAGTATGATAAATGCCATGATACAAGGTGCCATGGGAGCAACAGGATACGCATCAAACCCAGATACCAAAAGGGCTTCCTTTCCAAGGTTGCAAATAAGAGGAAGTAGGAGACAGAGAATTCCTGCAAAAAGATCGGCACTTGGGGCAGGAGACATGAACAGTATCAGATCATGAAAGTCCAGTATACAGCATTTCCATTTGATTCTGAAGACAGTGAAGAACTTATAAAGGAGATTAAGCTGGGGAGTGACATGACCAGATTTGTATTTCGGTAAGAAGGCTGTGTAATGGAAAAGAGACAGTTAAAAGACATTACCAAAAGCAGGTAAATCAACTAAGAGATTAGGGCAATAACTAAGGAAGAAATGACAAGGGTTTAAAATAGGAAGTTAGAACTGAAAGATGAAGTGAACCAATGAATTCAAGAGATAGTAAAGAGACAGAATCACTAGGATTCCATTCATCCCTGCTCATCTGCATTTCATATGGGACAGTGAGGAAGAGGGGAAAGCCAAGGATGACTTCTAGTTTTCTACCTTAAATCACTGGATATATGTTGTGATTCACCAAGAGTAAGAATGCTGAAGGAAAAACACTGTGGAGGGGAAATGGGAAATCTCTATGGACATGTTGACTCTGAGGCACCTATGGGACATCTAAGTGAAGACAACTAGGAGAGAATTATAGATACAAGTCTGAAGGCTCAAGTGGCAGAAGCTACCCCTAATCCTATTATTTACTGACCACAGATTCTCACTGCCTTTAGGTGTTCTTATAATTTGTGAGGAAGCACTCGAGAATAGTTCTTAACTCAACCTTCTTAGAAATACGTTACAAGGTATTTCTAATGACTGATTTGCAAACACAGAATTATCTTTCTTCACTAGCCAAGCAAAATCTAGTATAAGAAGTTAGCAACTGAAATAGAAGGCTATTCTTGGGCTGTTTCAACGAGTTCTAAATGATGAAGCTGAAATTCAGAGATAATATTTGCCTATTCAACAGAATTGAGGACTTACAATACATAGCAGAGGATCCATGAGGACATGGAACTTATCCTTCTTGCTCACTGTTATATCACTAGCAGCTTAAGGAGTGTCTTACATATAGCAAGCTACTGAATACATATTAGCTGAGTGAATGAAATTCCTTTAGAAGAATACTGTAATGAGTGGATAAATGAGTGCCTGGTTAGGCAGGGAATTAAGTAAAAGAAAGACTTAGAAAGCTTTGCTTCTCTGGGGAAAGTCCAGAGCTGAGCTTTGGAGCCTCAAAGCCAGGAACTAAAGTACCATCAATTCCTCAGTATGTTGGTACAGTTCCTTACCTGTTTGGGGAAGTGACAAGGACTTTTAATGGTTCTCCAAATTCTGAGGACAAAGAAGTCAGTTCTAGATCATATTTATGAGCTTAAGACAGCTCATCCTAACTGCTACTCAGTAATAGCAAAGTTTGTTGAGCATGTACTATGTTCCAATACCCTAATGGGTACTAAAGATACAAAAAAGATACAGAGATATAATCTCTGCTCAAGAACCATCATCATCAGAGAAAAAAGATTTATAAATAAGATACAGTGTGATATGCTATAATAGAGGTATACAGATGGTACAATGAAGCTTATGAGAAAAAAATAATTATGACCAGGAAGTTCTAAGAAAGTATTAGGAGAAGCAATGATACTTGGAATGGGACTTGATGAATAAGTAGATATTCATTAAACAAAAGAAAGACAGAAGGACATTCCTGGGAGAGCTAACACATAACTAAAAACACGTAAACAAGCACTACATAGTACACTTAGGAAATACCAAGTTATCTAGTGAAGGGTGAGATTGAAAATAATCAGGGAAGAAGGAAATAAGACCAATAAAGTAAAATGGGGCCAAATTATAACAGGCTTGTTATCGTAAATGATGGAATTTCCATTTTATTAGATAAGCAAGGGAATTAACCAAAGCTTCCACAATATCCTTTGTTTCACAATATACCCTTAGATTTAGGGCATGGGATTGGATATTATTTGTTAGTTAGGTATGCCTTGAATTCAAACATCAATTTAAAATCAGAAGAATGAGAAGTACCATGAAGTATTAGACATATGTGGTAATGATCCACTGTGATATAAAATGTTCCTTATCATAGTTTTATGTTTATTAAACATGGTAAAATTTAATAGTTCAGAAACAATTTACTGAGCACCTGTTATGTTCCAGACTCTGCACTAAACATTAAGAACATAAAGATAAGAGATGACTCTTGTTCTCAAAAACTTTATAGTCTAGAAGGAAAAAATATAAACATTGTTTTGCCTCTATTTAAGATGATACTGAACAAAGTGCCTAATTTCAGTAAGCCTCATTTTCATCATCTATAAAATAAAAATAAAAATAACTACCTTATAGGGTCCTTGAGAGGATTAAATGAAAATATACACAAAAGTACACAGCACTGCTGGGAGCCGCCACAGGAGATCCCACCCATGACAGGGCCATGTGGAAGAGAACTGTTAAGCAAGGCTTCAGAACTCAAGGGGCTCCCTAGGCTTTCTCGAGCATCTACCCCAAAATCAGAATCTGTCTGTTGTACTGTTTCATGACTTTCACCAACTCCTCTGACATTAACAGGGGGCTATCCCTGACCACCTTTCTCTGGAAAAAATCAGCTTAGGGGTATAGCTAATAAGTCTCCTGGACATGAGAGGAATATTTCAAGTCAAACCCCCTCTGTTAGCATTCTAGCTTGCTTGGTAGGTATATCCAGACTCTTTCAGCTATGCATACAATTATTTACAGCCTCCCAACTGTGAGAAGCACGGAAAGCCTAAAACATAGAGCCTTTGAAAGAGTTAAAAGTTATTAGAGTAGTGCTAGTGCTGGTGTAGGATTTCATTATTGGGCCAAAGCTTGTTGCTAACTTCCCATATCTCTTATCCACTGTGCACCTGGGAATGCATTAGTTAACATAGTGAGAATGCAGGAAAAACACGTGTAGCCTTGAATTTAACCATATCAGACTTTTGAGCTAATTGGTTCTTTCTTGTAACTCACTGCACCTTTGCCCTGTGAAAAACGTAACTCTGTTTGGCATTTTCTGAGGCTGACATAGATTAGAAATATAAAGAAAAAACACTTTGAGGGAAAATAAGTTTTCTAGTTGAGCAGCCTTTATCAAAAGAGGGTCATAAAATGTTCACAGGCCTCCAAGGCCAGAAGATACTGTACACAACATCTTTTGTGGAAAAGGTATGCAGAAAAATCATGGTTTCGATAAGGGCAATACTGCTGGAATGTTTGGGCTGACTCTGTATGACCTTGCATCTTTCATTTCCCTCTATGTATAAGGCAAGGCATAAAAGTACCTTTCAAAAATAAAGCTTTGGGCCTCGCTGATCAAAGCAGCTTGGTCTCCTCGTGTCAATCATTTTCCTCTTACTCTCTCTTTCAGGCTGGTTCCCATCTAAAGTACAGAAGTCCGCCCTGTCTACTTATTTGCCTGGGTTTCTAAGACCTGAACAGGAAGGCGCCCTGCGCCTTCACTCCGTTGGGAGACCGGGAGGGCACCTGCAGCCTCACGTAGACGGTGCAAGTCTCTTGTCTTGAGACTTTATTGACTTTCTGTATAAACCAAGGAACATCAGCCTCTTTTCTTCTCTCCTCTATTTTCTTATCTACAACATTCTTAACTATCTCTCCCTCTCTAAATCAATCGCAATCGCTGACGCCATTTCTCCTTTGGGTTTCCCTGGATCCTGTGGGGGCTAGACCCCAGCACAGCACAGTAACACAGAGTTGGCATTTAATAAAATTAGCCACTATTCTTTTATTGCCTAGGGTGGCATTGCTTTTGTAGAGATTCCAGTGGTATGGCACTAATTCAATTCCCAATGAACCTATTTTATTCAGGAACCCTTAAGTACATTGCCATGAGCCACATATTGCACTAGGCATTAGGGATTCAAAGATTAATTATCAGTATTAGATATAATATAGTTTTACTTCACACTATTTTTTACTATACAAATCACCATATTATCCTACCAGAGTAAGAGTTAATGAAACTAACATGATTAAAAAACAAATAATGTAATATAAAGTCATTAAAACTACCAACACATGTTTTACAAACATTCTAATTGATCAAAACAAACTAGGAAACATTTTAAAGAATGTTCTAAAATGGGGCCTTGTTATTTCCAATTAAAATTATTATAATAAATTCCATTTACTAGGGTTGGAACCAATGACAAAATACATCTTTTAACACAAGCCATTCACATTCTTTCTTAAAAGAGCCATTAAACTCAAATGGCATCCCAAATACTAAACAACAACAACAAAAATATAAACAGACCAAAATCTAAATAGTAGTCAATCCCAGGGACGGGAGAGCCTGGTGGGCTGCCGTCTATGGGGTCGCACAGAGTCAGACACGACTGAAGCGACTTAGCAACAGCAGCAGCAAAAGTTTACTTGGGCACAAACTTTTCCTAAGGAAAAAAATTTCAAGTTATTAATAACATCTTTGAGTTCTTGCATTTGCTTTTCAACTATAAAGTTGCATATTATATAAGTGAATAACCCAGATTTTCACTACTTCTTGTCTCTGAAATACTTACGGGTTATTAACTGAATGTTTATGATTTTTCCATCCAATTTTTGCAAACTGTTCACATGTTGTTCCTGTAAAGAAAGCAAACTTCTATTAGCAAGTTAATGACTTCCTGTTGCTTATTAACAAGTGTTGCAATGGAACTCAGTATCCTGCTAAATATTTCCACATGTTCCCATGCACAGATATTAGTATTGAAAACTTCAACACTGACCCTTCAGATAAACATTTCTTTATAATTAAATGAGTATATTTAATGAATTGAATCAACTAATAAGCATATGATATGAAAACAGTTCAAACTGGCCTATTCTACCTCATACAACTTGGGTCTAGTTTCAAAAACCAGAAAATACAGCTTAGGACCGCAGTGGTTAGAAGGCAGGAAAGCACTGCCAGTAATTCTTCAAGAAGTTCAGTCCCAATGCCAAAAGATCCCAATTCCCTGGGCAAAGTGAATTTTACAATTCCAGGACCTGATCTTCTTTTTCCTTATAATAAGGCAGGAGAGCCTATAGAAAAGTTACAGTCTAATGAAAAAGAGTGTGCTTTTTAAATTAACAGAAAGTTTAGAGATTACTATGAGAAAACAAAAGCAGGCACGCTAATGAAGCATGATTCGCAAAAATCTTTTTTATTATTTTTAAGGAGATGAAACAGAATAAAATAGATTTTGAATCCTCCATTGGAGCAGAAAGACCAAGGAAGGAAACCACTGATTGGAGCTGATAATATTATGTTCATAGACAGCATGATAATCTGGAGAGTTCCCATTTCTGTTTTCTATCAAAGAGGGTAATCTTCAGAGCAGAAATGACACATATAATTAAGCAAATATTCTCTCAATTCTAATAAAAATGGAAGAAGGCAGAGACCACATTGGTTATTCCATACCAGTAACAGTAGTGAGTGGTCCAGAAGCAGATGGTATGAGTTCAGTAAGAACAAGCCATATCAAATTATTAGTAATATCTTTTCATATTGGCTAGTAGATCAAATGAAACATAGGATCTAAATTAAAAAAGACAAAATCTTTTTTTTTAATAACTGGTTTCTTTTTTAGTATTTATTTCATTTTTTGCTTATTTGGCTGTGCCAGGTCTTAGTTGCAGCATGAGGGATCTTTCAGTTGTACCATGAAGGATCTAGTTTCCTGAACAGGGATTGAACCCAGGCCCCCCCAGCATTGGGAACTTGAAGTCTTAGCCAGGTGGACCACCAGGGAAGTCCCAACAATGGACAAATCTTTAAGATCATCTTTTGGGACAAGATAAGGAAATGCTGTAAAGTGAGGTTTGTTTCCTTTTGGTTTTCAGGGGTTTGGGGGTGCTATTAAAAATATGCAGGTTCTTCTGTCAAGTTTACATAACACTTGCTTAAACAAAGTTAAACAAATTTCTTTATGGCAAAACATTCAGTGCCTTTACCACTGCATGTATATTATGACTGTCCAAAAGGGAGTTAAAGTATGGAGCATTTTCCAACTTAACCGACCATGTCATAAGAGCATTTTAAGAACCAACAGAACACAGAATCGCTGATCAACGAAAGGCACTGATCAATGTAGTAACTTAGACAAAAGTCTCTACTACTAACCTCTAATTTCAGCCATGCTCTGGGTAATATTTATAAACATTGGATTAGAAAATTAAAGTTATGCTCATCAAATCTGAAACTGGGAGAGACTGCTACAATGTTGGATCCAAATAGACTTTGAAGAAATTTATCAATGAGATGGCTCAGAATATAATTAATTAAATGCCCAGTTCTATTCTCGAATACCCAAAACTGCCTAAGAAAAGGAGCAGCAACCATGAGAAAAGCTCTGAGGTTCTGTTCCACTATAAACTCAATGTGAATCACCAGTGTGATGCGATTATCAGAAAAGCTTACATGCGATCACAGTACAGGAATTAGTCTGGTGATGATGGGTAATGAAACAATTGTAATAGAGCCCAGACAAGTGCAGACATTAGCATGCAGTCATTAGGAGGCAAAGGTTACTGCAATATCATTAGTGGCCCCTTCCCATAAACAGCCAACTGTCAATGAGCCCATTGGAGTGGTGGCCATCAGGTGTAGAGTGAATTAAAAGGCAAATCCCGGCCTTCTTCCAGGGGCCTTCTAGCTCACCTGGCCTTGGACCAGTGGATGAGCTGGAGGGCCCAGGGAACAGGTAGTGACTATGTCCTGCAAGGCTCTAGAACCCTCCCCAAGGTCACACATTGGCAGGGCCAGGCCTTGAAGCAGCAGTGAACCTCTCCCCGATTCCTGTCTCTGAGACCTAATAGCAGTGGCAGTCTGCCCGGGTCACAGTCTGTGGGACCTGTCCCTACCCACTTTGCCCTCCCCATTTGGGAAACCTGAGGAGCCTCCAGGCCAGCTGGGTTAGGTTCCTGGCTCCCTCAGCGATGACAGCTGGGCAGGGTCTGGAGACCAACTGAGGTTTACCTCCTCCTCTTAGCCAGGACTAGGACCTCAGAGGGTGAAACTGGGCCTTGGGACCTTGTCCGTTCTTATTAGAAGAGAAAATAACATTTCCTGGTAGAGAGATTTACAGGAACTTTATTACCTGACTATGACCTGACTTCTAGAACAAAGGATGTGACCTCAAGAAGTTTGCGATAACTAACCACACCCCTCCTTACCTTTCCTATAAAAGAGATTTGATGAAAGCTTTTGGGGTTTTAAGGCATGAGCCGTCCTTCTTACATCTCCTCCATAAACCTTTCTCTGTTCCAAAGCCTAAAATTTCAGAATTGTTGGCCTCTCTGTGCATCAGGCACATGGATGTGCATTTCAGTAACATAATGAGAAACAGTTAAAGGAACAAGGTCCGGCTGGCTTCAAATATTTGACAGGCTATAAGGTGAAAGAGGCTTGTTCTATTAATATGAGTCTCAGAAGACAGAAACTATAGGGAGAGAGATTTGAGTTCAACATGAAAAAGGGCACTGTAACAATTGGAATCACCCAGAAAAATGGAATGAGTAGTGTCTGTGGCAAATTTCTTGTCACAGGAAGTACAAATGCTTTACTATCATCCATTAGAATATTTGTAAGCAATTCATACATGGATTTATAGGAAGAAGGGTAGCTAAACTATAAAAAAGCACCTCGCATAGTGTCTGAAATAGGAGATATTCAGTAGGTATTATGTCTTTCCTTCTTGTTTCCTTACTGTGGGATCGAATTAATCTATACAGGTAGCAACTCTTTGAAAAATATTCTGCCAATCACTTACCATGTATTTATGAAGCCAGGACACAGATAGAGGGCTTGCTGACTCCTGATTGTGAACTACCAATTCATATTTTTGGTTGTTTTAAGAATATGCATGGTATAAGAAGATCTCAATCTCCTGGAATCAAACTTTCAAGCCACAAAAATCTCCTGATTCTATGGCAGAATGTAAGCTACTACAAACATTCTTACATATTCATTTCTAGGACACATCCAAAAATGGCAATTTCAAGTGACAACTTAAAACTCTATGAAATTCTACAATTCACTAGAAATCCACTGGATGAAGAATAACATTCCAACTAAAATGCTGTACATTTATACTTCAAATTTTAGACTAGAAAAAACTGTCCAACTACTCTAATGTAAAACTTTAGAAAAGATTGAAAACACACCAAACACAGTATTTCCAGCTAGCTGAGGGCAATGGAAGCGGCCTAAAACTCCATATCCTCAAAATCAATACCAATAAACAAGAAGAACAAACAAAACTGCACAAAATCATACCCTCAGCATAACAAGACAAAAGAAAACACAAAACTTCAAATTACCTATAAGTGGAAAAAAAGATAAAGGGGAAAAGTAACCAAATATCTGCCAGTAACTTCCACAGTAATAGCTCTCACTTCCACAGGAAGCCTTTAGGGAAGAAGGGCATCTGAAAATACTTCAGAAGAAAGGAGTGCGGAGTTAGTGGCAGGCTTACAATTGCTCTGAAACTACCACCCAGAAGAGAAAGATTCCCCCTAAGAGTAAAACACTTGTAGAAAAAAGTTGAAATATGGCTGCAAAAAGTGGAAAAAAAATGTTGCAGTAGATCAAATCATGACTATAGGGAAGGGTGAGAAAAGTACAGGAGATCCATGGTGATAATCTTTTGAAAGAATTAAAGGATACTTTCTCAACACCATTTAAAAAAAGAAAGGAAGGAAGGCACAAACAAAGACAAATGAAGGAAAAAACAAAGAGGGGAGAGAGAGAGAGAGAGAAAGGAAGGAAGGAAGGAAAGAAAAAAGAGAAAGAAAAAATATATATATAATATACATATATATGAGAGATGCATATTAAATATATGAGACTCTGAAGCCAGAATGAAAAGCAAAGGAAAAAAGGAAAGATATAAGCATCTGAATGCAGAGTTCCAAAGAATAGCAAGGAGAGATAAGAAAGTCTTCCTCAGTGATCAATGCAAAGAAATAGAGGAAAACAACAGAATGGGAAAGACTAGAGATCTCTTCAAGAAAATTAGAGATACCAAGGGAACATTTCATGCAAAGATGGGCTTGATAAAGGACAGAAATGGTATGGACCTAACAGAAGCAGAAGATATTAAGAAGAGGTGGCAAGAATACAAGGAAGAACAGTACAAAAAAGATCTTCATGACCAAAATAATCACGATGGTGTGATCACTCACCTAGAGCCAGACATCCTGCAATGTGAAGGCAAGTGGGCCTTAGAAAGCATCACTACGAACGAACAAAGCTAGTGGAGGTGATGGAATTCCAGTTGAGCTATTTCAAATCCTGAAAGATGATGCTGTGAAAGTGCTGCACTCAATATGCCAGCACATTTGGAAAACTCAGCAGTGGCCACAGGACTGGAAAAAGTCAGTTTTCATTCCAATCCCAAAGAAAGGCAATGCCAAAGAATGCTCAATGCACAAATACACTCATCTCACATGCTAGTAAAGTAATGCTCAAAATTCTCCAAGCCAGGCTTTAGCAATAGGTGAACCATGAACTTCCAGATGTTCAAGCTGGCTTTAGAAAAGGCAGAGGAACCAGAGATCAAATTGCCAACATCCACTGGATCATCGAAAAAGGAAGAGAGTTCCAGAAAAACATCTATTTCTGCTTTATTGACTATGCCAAAGCCTTTGACTGTGTGGATCACAACAAACTGTGGAAAATTCTGAAAGAGATGGGAATACCTGCCTCTTGAGAAACCTATATGCAGGTCAGGAAGCAACAGTTAGAACCCAACATGGAACAACAGACTGGTTCCAAATACGAAAAGGAGTACATCAAGACTGTATATTGTCACCCTGCTTATTTAATTTATATGCAGAGTACATCATGAGAAACGCTGGGCTGGAAGAAGCACAAGCTGGAATCAAGCTTGCCAGGAGAAATATCAATAACCTCAGATATGCAGATGACACCACCCTTATGGAAGAAAGTGAAGAGGAACTAAAAAGTCTCTTGATGAAAGTGAAAGAGGAGAGTGAAAAAGCTGGCTTCAAGCTCAACATTCAGAAAACTAAGATCATCACATCTGGTCCCATCACTTCATGGGAAATAGACGGCAAAACAGTGGAAACAGTGTCAGACTTTATTTTGGGGGGCTCCAAAATCACTGCAGATGGTGACTGCAGCCATGGAATTAAAACACGCTTACTCCTTGGAAGAAAAGTTATGACCAACCTAGACAGCATATTTAAAAGCAGAGACATTACTTTGCCAACAAAGGTCCGTCTAGTCAAGGCTACGGTTTTTCCAGTGGTCATGTATGGATGTGATTGTTGGACTGTGAAGAAAGCTGAGCACCAAAGAATTGATGCTTTTGAACTGTGGTGTTGGAGAAGACTCTTGAGAGTCCCTTGGACTGCAAGGAGATCCAACCAGTCCATTCTGAAGGAGATCAATCCTGGGATTTCTTTGGAAGGAATGATGCTAAAGCTGAAACTCCAGTACTTTGGCCACCTCATGTGAAGAGCTGACTCACTGGAAAAGACTCTGATGCTGGGAGGGACTGGGGGCAGGAGAAGGGGACGACAGAGGATGAGATGGCTGGATGGCATCACCGACTCGATGGACGTGAGTTTGAATGAACTCCGGGAGATGGTGATGGACAGGGAGGCCTGGCATGCTGCAGTTCATGGGGTGGCAAAGAGTCGGACACAACTGAGCGACTGAACTGAACTGAACTTAAGCCAGAATTGAACTTAATAGTATAATAACATCTCCTACAATGGATTGTTGTGAGAATTGAATGAGATAATGTGGGTATGGAAATTTATTCATTCATTCATTAAGAAAAACAGTTATTGAACATTTAAATACCCTAGAAACTGTAGAAAAAAAGAGGGGAAAAACCCTTTCTTCTGGCCAGATTACAAGCCAACTACTGTTGCTAGGTAGATGGATTGAAGGTAAACAAAACAAACATAATTTCTAATTTCAAACAAGTTTATAAGAGAAATAAGGAACACAAAAATTAAACCAGTAAAACCACACACAATAAATATATGAATATAAATAGTGCTAAATGCTATGAAGGAAAGCAATAGGAAGCTATCTATGAAGAAGAATAACAGGAGGGATCCACTTTAATTAGAATGATGAAGAAAAGGGCCTCTAAGATTAATTAATTACAGAATACCTGTTCTATGCCAGGCACTCTTCTAAGTAACAGTCAAAGAGCAGGGAATAAAACAAACAAAAATCAGTGGAGCCCTTACAAAGAGCTGACGAATGAAGAGAAGTCAAAGACAAAGGAGAAGAGGAAAGATATACCCATCCGAATGAACAGTTCCAAAGAACAGCAAGGAGAGATAAGAAAGCATTTCTCAGCGATCAATAAAAAGAAGTAGAGGAAAATAATAGAATGGAAAAGACTAGAGATCTCTTCAAGAAAACTAGAGATACCAAGGGAACATTCCATGCGAAGATGGGCACAATAAAGGACAGAAATGGTATGGACCTAACAGAAGCAGAAGATATTAAGAAGAAGTGGCAAAAATACACAGAAGAAAACTATACAAAAAAGATCTTCATGACCCAGATAATCATGATGGTGTGATCACTCACCTAGAGCCAGACATTCTGGAATGTGAAGTCAAGTGGGCCTTAAGAAGCATCACTATGAACAAAGCTAGTGGAGGTGATGGAATTCCAGTTGAGCTATTTCAAATCCTAAAAGATGATGCTGTGAAAGTGCTACATTCAACATGCCAGCAAATTTGAAGAACTCAGCAGTGGCCACAGGACTGAAAAAGGTCAGTTTTCATTCCAATCCCAATAAGGCAATGCCAAAGAATGTTCAAAGTACTACACAATTGCACTCATCTCACATGCTAGCAAAGTAATGCACAAAATTCTTAAAGAAAGGCTTCAATAGTATGTAAACCGAGTACTTTCAGATATTCAAGCTGGATTTAGAAAAGGCAGAGGAACCAGAGATCAAATTGCCAACATCCATTGCATCATAGAGAAAGCAAGAGAGTTCCAGAAAAACATCTATTTCTCCTTTATTGACTACACAAAAGCCTTTGACTGTGTGGATCACAACAGACTGGAAAATTCTTCAAGAGATGGGAATATCAGACCACCTGACCTGCCTCCTGAGAAACCTGTATGCAGGTCAAGAAGCAACAGTTAGAACTGGACATGGAACAACAGACTGGTTCCAAATTGGGCAAGGAGTACGTCAAGGTTGTATGTTGTCACCTTGCTTATTTAACTTATATGCAGAGTACATCATGAGAAATGCTGGACTGGAAGAAACACAAGCTGGAATCAAGATTGCCAGGAGATATATCAATAACCTCAGACATGTAGATGACACCACCCTTATGGCAGAAAGTAAAGAGGAACTAAAGAGCCTCATGATGAAAGTGGAAGAGGAGAGTGAAAAAGCTGGCTTAATATGCAACATTCAAAAAATGAAGATCATGGCATCCGGTCCCATCACTTCATGGCAAATAGATAGGAAAACAATGGAAACAGTGACAGACTTTATTTGCTTGGGCTCCAAAATCACTGCAGACAATGACTGCAGCCATGAAATTAAAAGACGCTTGCTCCTTGGAAGAAAAGCTATGACAAATCTAAACAGCATATTAAAAAGCAGAGGCATTACTTTACCGACAAAGGTCTGTCTAGTCAAGTCTATAGTTTTTCCAATAGTCATGTACGGACGTGAGAGTTGGACCATAAAGAAAGCTGAGAACTGAGTAATTGATGCTTTTGAACTATCTTGTTGGAGAAGAGTCCCTTGGACTGCAAGGAGATCAAACCAGTCAATCATAAAGGAAAACAGTCCTGAATATTCATTGGATGGACTGATGCTGAAGCTGAAGCTCCAATACTCTGGCCAACTAATGCGAAGAGCTGGCTCACTGGAAAAGACCCTGATGCTGGGAAAGATTGAAAGCAGGAGGAGAAGGGGATGACAGAGGATGAGATGGTTGGGTGGCATCACTGACTCGATGGACATGAGTTTGAGCAAGCTCCGGGTGTTGGTGATGGACAGGGAAGCCTGGTGTGCTGCAGTCCATGGGGCCGCAAAGAGTCAAACAAGACTGAGCAACTGACCTGACTGAACTGTGGACTTCAATTCTGGTTGGAAGAGACATTCACGAAATAAGAAAATATATATAGCCAGATTTTTATAAGTGCTATATAAAATGATAAAGCAGAAGATAGAGGATAGGTAATTCCGGGAATGAGGGTGATGAAAGAAAGCAGAAGATGACATTTGAGCAAAGACCTGACGGAAATAAGAAAGTTAGCACTGATATCTTAGGGTAGAGTGTTTTAGAAGTTGAAATAGCAAGCTGAGGCCCTGCATGAAGTAGCAATGTGCTTAACGTGTTTGAGGCTGGGGCAGAGAGATGAAAGAAAAAATAACGGTAGGAGATGAAGTCAAAGAGATAATGAGGGTGGAAGGTCAGGTCATATAGAAGTTTGTAGGCCATAATAAGACCTGAAGGTTTCAATCAGAGTGTAGTAAGAACACAATAGAGTTTTGAGCAGAGGAATGAAATGATCTAGTTTATATTTGAAAAGCACTGATCTGGAAAAAAGAAAAAATTGGCTGTACAGGTGCAGGTGCAGAAGCAGAAAAACCATTTAGGAGACTCCTATACTCCAGGTGAGAAATTATGATAGTCTGCACTACAGAATTGGGGGAAATGTAGAGAAACATTTCCATTTCTCATGTTTATAGATATTCTGAGAAATGAGTAAAAAGGTTTGCTGATATATTGAATATTGAGTACAAGAAAAATGAAAGATGGCTCTACGATTTTTGGTCATAGGTCCTAGAAAGACGGAGTTATCATTTCCTGGATAGGAAAAACTTCAGGAAGAAACAACAGGGAAGGTGGAAGTTCAAGGAGACAATTAGTATTTCAGTTTCAGACCTATCAAATTGGAAAGATCTATTAGACATCCAAGCAGAAATACTTCTGTAAAGTGTTGTAGATATAAGAGTTTGTTTTTTTTTTTAAGACCTAAACCGTGAAAAGAGTTGACCTTGAAAGAATAAAGAGCACTGTAGCCAAAGAAAATATAAGACTGTGGTACAAGGAATAAGTTTGGCTTATTGAACACACTGAAAGGCCAGTGAGCTTACATATGGGAAGACTAGACAGCAGGAATTAAAACAAGAAATGGTTTTTAAACAGTCTCACTGTAACACAGTAATTTATAATATTAATACATATTTTGGTACCTGAATGCTATAGACTTAATTGTGTCCCCTCAGAATTCATTTGCTGATGCCCTAACAACCAATGTGATGGTATTTGGAGATGGGTATTTGCAGAGGTATAATAATTATGGGATATGAGGTCATGAGGGTGAGACTCTCCAGACAGGATTATGCCCTTATAAGAATCCTTAAAAAAAAGAACACAAAGAATTTTCTCTCTCCCTCTGTCTCTGCACCCACACAAAATAACAGGTCATGTGAATACAAAGTGAGATGGAGGTCACCTATGACCTAAGAAAAGAGGCTTCGGTATAATATAAACCCTATCCTACATCTTGATTTTATACTTCCCAGCCTCTAGAACTATGAGAAATAAATTTCCTTGTTTGAGCTACCCAGTCTATGGTATTTTCTATATCAGCCCAAGCAGACTAATACAGTGGAAATGCAGTTATACTGAACAAAAATGTAAAACATGTGAATGGCTTTAGAACCATTCTAATTCCAAAGTTTGGAACATTGCTAGTGAAAAAGACTGAAGTACCTTGAAGAAACCAAAGAAACTTTGAGGATGCTGCAGATGAGAGTTTACCAAAGAACAAAATCTTCCTGAAAACTGAGGTAAAGGAGACCCCTGTTATAATAGAAGCAGAAATTATAATAATACTATTACCAAAAGTTATATAGGAACTAGATAATAAACAAAATATTGAAACTGCCACATGATTGATTCTTGCTGCTTATAGTAAAATTCTATAATGCTATATTGCATAAAGGACTATTAAACAAAAACAATCCAGGACTTCATAGTTTTGAAAATTCTCAGCCTCTCAAAGTGGTAAAAGATGCTAAAATTAACAAATAGTCTTTGAGCGAAGATCAAAGCCAACGCACTGCCAGAAAAACATGGTCCAAAAATGAAGCCCAGGTTGTGACAAATCTTTTAAGACTCAGAAAAATCAAAGATGATGCCTCAGAATACTTTTTGTAAAGAAAAAAAGCTCTTTAAAGAGAAAAGAGCTGTATCTCTCAATTCCTCTCAAAGGACTGCTAAGAAGTTTAAGAAGGTTGCCTTTCAGCCACCTCAGAAAGGATCCAAAGAGATATTGCAACTGTAATTTGTAGACAGGAGGACCAAACAAGTTTTTACGATAAAAAGGAAAGCCACAAAGTTTTTAAGATAAAAATTACCTACAGAGAGGATTCTTAGGTGTTAGCATTCTATTTTTGACCTGGGAGGTATATTAGGTTACAGATATGGGCTTTGGGAGAATTCACTAAGCTGTATATTTATGTTGCATGCATTTCTCTGACTTGAGTTATACTACACAATAACACTGGGCTGGAAGAAGCACAAGCTGGAATCAAGATTTCCGGGAAAAATATCAATAACCTCAGATATGCAGATGATACCACCCTTATGGCAGAAAGTGAAGAGGAACTAAAAAGCCTCTTGATGAAAGTGAAAGAGCAGAGTGAAAAAGTTGGCTTAAAGCTCAACATTCAGAAAACAAAGATCATGGCATCTGGTCCCATCACTTCATGGGAAATAGATGGGGAAACAGTAGAAACAGTGTCAGACTTTATTTTGGGGGCTCCACAATCACTGCAGATGGTGATTGCAGCCATGAAATTAAAAGATGCTTACTCCTTGGAAGGAAAGTTATGACCAACCTAGATAGCATATTGAAAAGCAGAGACATTACTTTGCCGACTAAGGTCCGTCTAGTCAAGGCTATGGTTTTTCCTGTGGTCATGTATGGATGTGAGAGTTGGACTTTGAAGAAAGCTGAGCACTGAAGAATTGATGCTTTTAAACTGTGGTGTTGGAGAAGACTCTTGAGAGTCCCTTGGACTGCAGGGAGATCCAACCAGTCCATCCTAAAGGAGATCAGTCTTGGGTGTACATTGGAGGGACTGATGCTGAAGCTGAAACTCCAATACTTTGGCCACCTCATGTGAAGAGTTGACTCATTGGAAAAGACCCTGATGCTGGGAGGGACTGGGGGCAGGAGGAAAAGGGGATGACGGAGGATGAGATGGCTGGATGGCATCACCGACTCAATGAACATGAGTTTGAGTGAACTCCGAGAGTTGGTGTTAGACAGGGAGGCCTGGCGTGCTGCAGTTCATGGGGTCGCAAAGAGTCGTACATGACTGAGTGACTGAACTGAACTGAACTGGACAGAACAAATTTAATATTTTTTAAAAATGCTGGGTTCAGTCACCACCATGATTCCTTGATTCTTTGAGTCTGCACATGAACATGTGAAATTTGAGACATCTGTTACACACACAAGCAGAGACGTGTAGATGAAAACTGGACATGTATAGACTCCATCATTGACTATCCTAAGTTTGCCCCTCCCAACAAATGCATTACCTTGTTTTATTTTCTTCACAGCTACTAATCATTATTTGAAATTATCTTTATTTTGTTCATATGCTACTGTCTCCCCCTACTAGAAATTTAAGCAAATACCACACATCTCACCTCCTTATTTGTTGCTTGTGAATCACTTCATTGATATCTCTAATTCTTTTTCCCTTTATGATCTGACTTTGCAGTTTCCTACCATTAAAAAAGTAGAGTATATTTCCCACTCCCTTGATTCCAAGTTTTTCATATGACTTGCTTTGGTCAAGTCTCAAAATGCCTTGCATGTTGCAGAATACTCTCTTCTGCTTCTGTTGTGACTATGAAAAGGACATGCCAGCGGTGGCCCTCTGGTCCGAAGAAGAGGATGAGATACCCAGCCAAACAGGAGTAAAACAGAGCCTCCAAACAACCTACACTCATATGATCAACCCAGACTAAAAGAGCTGAGCATGACTTAGACCCACTGCTGCTGCTGCTGCTGCTAAGTCACTTCAGTCATGTTCAGCTCTGTGCGACCCCATAGATGGCAGCCCACCAGGCTCCCCAGTCCCTGGGATTCTCCAGGCAAGAACACTGGAGTGGGTTGCCATTTCCTTCTTCAATGCATGAAAATGAAAAGTGAAAGTGAAGACACTCGGTTGTGTCCAACTCTTAGCGACCCCATGGACTGTAGCCCACCGGGCGCCTCCATCCATGGGATTCTCCAGGCAAGAGTACTGGAATGGGTTGCCATTTCCTTCTCCATAGATCCATTGATTCCCAGTCAATCTACAAACTTGTAAACTTTGATAATAATCATTATTCAATAATAACTGAATTTGGGTGTAGTTTGTTACACAGCAATAATTAACTGATATGCAGAGTTCCAAAGAATAGCAAGGAGAGATAGAAAGCCTTCTTAAGTGAACAATGCAAACAAATAGAGGAAAACAAAAGAATGAGAAAGACTAGAGATCTCTTCAAGAAAATTAGAGATACCAAGGCACTATTTCATGCAAAGATGGGCACAATAAAGGACAGAAATGATAAGGGCCTAATAGAAGCAGAAGAGATTAAGAAGAGGTGACAAGATTATACATAGGAACTGCATTAAAAAAAAAAGGTGTTAATGACCTGGATAACCACAGTGGTGTGGTCACTCACCTAGAGCCAGAGTGAAGTCAAGTAGGCCTTAGGAAGCCAAACTATGAACAGAGCTAGTGGAGGGGATGGAATTTCAACTGAGCTATTTCAAATCCCCTAAAGATGATGCTGCAAAAGTGCTGCACTCATTGCCAGCAAATTTGGAAAACTCAGCAATGGCCACAGAACTAGATAAGATCAATTTCATTCCAGTCCTTAAAAAGAGCAATGCCAAAGAATGTTCAAACTAAATCAAAATTACACTCATTCCACACACTACCAAGGTAATGCTCAAAATCCCTCAAGCTAGGCTCCACCTGTACATGAACTAAAAACTTCCAGACATAGAAGTTGGATTTAGAAAAGGCAGAGGAACCAGAGATCAAATTGCCAACATCCGCTGGATCATGAGAAAAGCAAGAGAATTCAAAAAAAACATCTACTTATGCTTCACTGACTACGCTAAACCCTTTGACTGTATGGATCACCAAAAAAACTGTGGAAAAGTATTAAAGATACGGGAATACCAGAACACCTTACCTGTCTCCTCAAAAATCTGTATGCAGGTCAAGAAGCAACAGTTAGAACTGGGCATGGAACAACAGATTGGTTCAAAACTGGGAAAGGAGTACATCAAGGCTCTATACTGTCACCCTGCCTATTTAACTTATTTGCAGAGTATATCATGCAAAATGAGGGCCTGGCTGAAGCACAAGCTGGAATCAAGATTGCCAGGAAAAATATCAAAAACCTCAGACATGCAGACGACACCACCTTAATGACAAAAAGTGAAGAGGAATTCAAGAGCCTTTTGATGAAGGTAAAAGAGAGTGAAAAAGTTGGCTTAAAATTCAACATTCAGAAAACAAAAATTATGACATCCAGTCCCAGCACTTCACGGCAAATAGATGGGGAAAAAGTAGAAGCAGTAACAGGTTTTATTTTCTTGGACTCCAAAATCTTGGATGGTGACTGCAGCCATGAAATTAAAAGACAATTGCTCCTTGGAAGAAAAGCTATGAAGAACCTAGATAGTGTATTAAAAAGCAGAGGCACTGCTTTGCCAAAAAGGTCCACATATTCAAAGCTATGGTTTTTCCAGTAGTCAGGTACAGATGTGAAAGTGGGACCATAAAGAAGGCTAAGTATTGAAGAACTGAAATTGATGCTTTTGAACTGTGGTGCTGGAGAAGACTCTTGAGAATCCTTTAGACAGCAAGATCAAACCAGTCAATCCTAAAGGCAATCAACTCTGAATATTCATTGAAAAGGACTGATGCTGAAGCTGAAGCTCCAATACTTTGGCCACCTGATGCAAAGTGCCAATTCATGAGAAAAGAACATAATGCTAGGAAAAACTGAAGGCAAAAGAAGGCGGGAACAGAGGACAAGATGGTGGGATGGCCCATCGACTCAACGGACATGAGTTTGAGCAAGCTCCAAGAGATAGTGAAGGACAGGCAAACCTGGCATGCTGCAGTCCACGAAGATGCAAAGTATCAGACACAACTGAGCGATCAAACAACAGTACTTCTATATTTCAGTGCCTAGAACAATGCCTGCAATACAGTAAGAGCTAAATATTTTAAATAAATTATTTAATTCAAAAGGAAATAGGCAGGGAATAGCCAAAGAGGTAAGGAAAATCAGAAGAATGAGGTGGCACAAATGCCAAGAGAAGAGTATGTTTTAAATAAGAAGTGATCAAAAGGGACTAATGGTGCTGAGGTCTATTAAAACAGTGTTGAACAGTATTTACTTCCTATGGCAATGTGGTGATCAGTGCTAGCATTGAGAAAGAGGGGAAGCCAGACTGGAATGAACAGAATTTAAAATGGTAACAAATAGCTACAAGGAAGAAAATTCCCATGGCCCCAAACTGTCAGTCTCCTCTATGCCATCCTACCATTCTTCCTTGAAGATTTCTTTCCTTTCTGATTACTTGATCTTGGTTATCAAACCTACGGTATTTTTCCTGCAAAGAATAGGGATGTTGTACTTTCTTTTTTTTTTTTTACTTTTAAAATTTTTATTTTAACTTTAGTTTACTTTACATTACTGTATTGGTTTTGCCAAACATTGACATGAATTCACCACGAGTGTACAAGCGTTCCCAAACATGAATCCCCTCCCACCTCCCACCCCATGCCATCCCTCTGGGTCCTCTCCTTGCACCAGTCCCAAGCATCCTGCATTCTGCATCTGACATCAACTGGCGATTCGTTTCTTGCTTGATAGTATACATGTTTCAATGCCATTCTCCCTTCTCATCCCACCCTCTCCCTCCCTCTCTCCCCCAGAGTCCAACAGTTCACTCTATAGATCTGAGTCTCTTTTGTTGTCTCGCATACAGGGTCATCATCCCCATCTTTCTAAATTCCATATATATGCGTTAGTATACTGTATTGGTGTTTTTCTTTCTGGCTTACTTCACTCTGTATAATC
>SJYQ01002068.1:56285-81620 GCA_006410935.1 Redunca redunca
CAAAAAAAAAAAAAAAAAAGAGCATTCTCATATGCTCCCAGTAAAACTAATAATGGTCTGAAAAATAACCTGACAAGACTGATAAAACTGTTCATATTCATTGCTCCAATGAGTCTACTTCTAGGCTTTGTCCTCAAAAATAACCAGTGATGAGAACAAATATTTGTGTTCAGCAAGATATTCACTACAATTCTTCTAAAATATCAAAAAGCTGTAAAGCAAATATACAACAAAAATGACAGCATACTGTTGTACAGAGTGAAGTCAGTCAGAGAAACAAATACTGTGTATAAATGTGTATATATGGAATGTGGGAAAATGATTCTGATGAACCTATTTGCAGGACAGGAATAGAGACTCAAACATAGACAGTAGACTTATGGACACAGCGGGGGAAGGAGAGGGTCAGACGAACTGAGAGTAGTATTGAAATATGTACATAACTGTGTGTAAAACAGACAGCTAACAGGAAGCTGCTGTATAGCACAGGGAGTTCAGCCTAGTATTCTGTGACAACCTAGCCAGGTGGGTCAGAATGGAGGGAGAAGGGAAGTTCAAGAGGGAGGGGATATGTGTATACCTACGGCTGTTTCATGCTGATGTATGACAGAAACCAATAACATTGTAAAGCAATTACCTTCAATTAAAAATAAACAATTTTTTTTAAATTTTAATTATGGCATAAATATACAAAGAAACATGTAAATTTAATTTTTTCAATTCTGACAGGAGAAAAGCTTATAATAATAAGTTTTAGAAATCATGATACATATTTAGAATATGATCCCGGAGAGCGATAGAAAAAATAAATATTAGAAGAGAACGATATTAACAGTAGCTAAGCCTGGGTTTGGAGAAGGCAATGGCACCCCACTCCAGTACTCTTGCCTGGAAAATCCATTGGACGGAGGAACCTGGTAGGCTGCAGTCCATGGGGTTGCTTAAGGATCGGACACGACTGAGTGACTTCACTTTCACTTTTCGCTTTCATGCATTGGAAAAGGCAACCCACTCCAGTGTTCTTCCCTGGAGAATCCCAAGGACGGGGGAACCTGGTGGGCTGCCATCTTTGGGGTCGCACAGAGTCGGACACGACTGAAGTGACTTAGCAGCAGCAGGCCTGGGTTACAAACTTTGTTTTCATTATTATATATCTATGTTCCAATAAATAACATGCATTGCTCTTATAATTAGTAGGAGAGAATGACTTATGGTGAAAAGGTATAAGTTTAGCCTGTGCTCTGATGCTTCTCCAAGTGGCCAAAGCATCTTGCACCTCCCATGGTCTATTCACCATGTATGTGAACTTGCCTTATTTTCCGTACTAGAGGGCAAAGGCTCTGAGATCTGTACACCAGACTTTGACTGAATCTTCCCAAGTGACCGGGATGCACTCCTTAATCTTTGTTGAACATTTTCTCCTAACACTAGGCTGTCTTCATATATTTTCAGATTTAAATCATTATTAAGTAAAAATGTTAAAGGGATTAGAAAACAAAGGAAGCACAGAAGTAACTATTAATACTGTAAACAGTTTCAAAGAGTTACATGGTGTTGCTTTACCACTTTGCATTTAGCTGCAGAGGGATTCCTAACCTTTCTCTGAGGGAAAGAAGATGGGCAGGACTGTGTAAAGAGTAAGAAGTCTCTAAAGAATGTGACAGGACACAATTCTGCCGGTTGTGCTTCCCTCCACACTATGCATTTAGGAAATAATGAGCGCAGAGAAGGGAGCAGAACCTCCTTCTAAGCCAATTAGAGGGAGAATTAGAGGGTAAGACTTCCATTAAACCAATTCTCTTGCCTCAGCACCACAGCTGACAAGTAAGTCCAGAGGGCTGAGTACAAAATCATTTATAGTATCTCAGGGACTTCCCTGCCACGTCATGCTCAGATACATGTTCAATTAAACAAGACTGATGTAGGCTGAAGGTGAACATACTCACCTAGAACTATATCAGATATGTGAACAGTCACCCTTTTGCACTTTTCACCTCCCTCTCGCTTCTCACAATTGGAACCAAGGGGTTTTATAAAAACAAAGCTAAGTTCTAAAAGTGCATTCTACATAAAAAATCCTTTTTTAAATTGAATTTATTTTTCTAATAATGTCTGCAAAACAAGAAAATTGTAATCAGTAAACAGAGGCAATCAAGCTGAATTTCTTGTTATTAGACAATTCCAGAAGTAAATTCAAACTTAATAACTTCATCTCAAAATTACCATCTTATAATCAAAATATTCTATCCATATATTATTATAATAACCACTTTTAACTGACAAAGAAACAGAACAAAAAATACATAGAAAAACTGATTAAAGCATTTCCTATTTCAAAGAAAAGTAGAAGCTGTTTGTAGACAATAGTAAAAAAAAGATTTAACAACCAAACGATAAACACTGAATGAATATTGTACACCTAGAGAATCAACATCAGCTAATCAAATCTCACCAACCTTCCTTTTGGGGGACAGAGATGCCCTGCTTTCCTGTATAGCAAACACAGAGCTGCAAAATGGAGTTGAAATGAAATCTAATTTATGAACACTGACTGCATAAGTACTTGGAAAGACAAGGAGTGTTTAATGAAAAATGGCAATAATTTTTTCTGGGTTGCCTGGCAATAATCTGACAGGGAAAGGAGGAAGGGGAAGGCTTCACAGGAGAAAGACTGCACCTAAAGAACTTCATGGAACAACGAAGCTTCCAAGGCCTCCATGTGTGGGCAGCCTTTGTTGTTCAGTCACTAAGTCCCGTCTGACGCTGTGACCCCATGGACTGCATTATGCCAGAATTCCCTGTCCCTCATTATCTCCCGAGTTTGCTCAAATTCATGTCCCTTGAGTCGGTGATGCTATCTAACCATCTCATCCTCTGTCCCCCTCTTCTCTGTTTGCCTTCAATCTTTCCCAGCATCAGGGTCTTTTCCAATGAGTCAGCTCTTCACATCAGGTGGCCAAAGTATTGGAGCTTCAGCATCAGCATCAGTCCTTCCAATGAATATTCAGGACTTATTTCCTTTAGAATGGACTGTTTGGATCTCCTTGCAGTCCAAGGGACTCTCAAGAGTCTTCTCCAACACCAAAATTTGAAAGCATCGATTCTTCAGCGCTGAGCCTTCCTTATGGTCTCACACTCACATCCGTACGTGACTACTGGAAAAACCATAGCTTTGTCTATACAGACCTTTGTCGGCAAAGCAATATCTCTGCTTTTTAATATGCTCTCTACGTTTGCCATAGTTTTCCTTCCAAGGAGCAAGCGTCTTTTAATTTCATGGCTGCAGTGACCATCCGCAGTGATTTTTGGAGCCCAAGAAAGTAAAATCTGTCACTGCCTTTACTTTTCCCCCTTCTATTTGCCATGAAGTGATGGGATCAATTCCTTGATCTTAGTTTTTGAATGCTGAGTTTTAAGCCAGCTTTTTCACTCACCTCTTTCACCCTCATCAAGAGGCTCTTTAGTTCCTCTTCATTTTCTGCCAGTAGAGTGATATCATCTACATATATGAGATGGTTGATATTTCTCCTGGCAATGTTGATTTCAGCTTATGACTCATTTAGCCTGGCATTTCCCATGATATACTCTGCATATAAGTTAAATAAAGTGAAGTGAAGTCGCTCAGTTGTGTCAGACTCTTTGCGACCCTGTGGACTGTAGCCCACCAGGCTCCTCCGTCCATGGGATTTTCCAGGCAAGAATACTGGAATGGGTTGCTATTTCCTTCTCCAGGGGATCTTCCCGACCCAGGGATTGAACCCAGGTCTCCCGCATTGGAGGCAGACGCTTTAACAGGATGACAATAAATAGCTTTGTCATGCTCCTTTCCCAATTTGAACCAGTCCATTGTTCCATGTAAGGTGCTAACTGTTGCTTCTTGACCTACATACAGGTTTCTCAGGAGACAAGTAAGGTAGTCTGATATTTCCAAATCTTGAAGAATTTTCCACAGTTTGTTGTGATTCACACAGTCAAAGGCTTTCATGTAGTCAATGATGCACAAGTGGATGTTTTCCTGGAATTCCTTTGCTTTCTCTGTGATCCACTGAATGTTGGCAATTTGATCTCTGGAAGCCAGAATCTCCCTTAAACAACTGATACCTAAGCTTAGACTGCTTGGCCCTGAAAAAGCTTCCTCTGAAGGTTGCAAGGCTGCTCCACAATCATGACAGACCACACAATAAATTACAATGTTCAAAGATCTAAATGTTCTATTTTACCTGCTTCCCTTGCCAAGTCAGGGTAGTCTCTCGTCCCAACTCCAGGCTTTGTGAACTAGAAATATAGAAGATAACAAAAGGAAACACTATGGCGATAGTCTCTCACAAGAGAGAACCACAGAAATACATTCCTCTAGTCATTTAAACAAAATGAGTATCTATCAGTGTTGCTGGACTCTGATAATAAATAATATACAGCTTGTACCTGCAGGGAACTTATGTAATGGAAGGCAGGCAAAAACACAACAGTGTACTAAGTACAGAATGCTCTGGGAGAGACAACTACCCAGCCTCAGGGGACTAGAATGGCTTCCCAGAGGAACTGATATTTATTTAAGTAAGGTATTTAAGGATGAGTAGGAGAATCCCAGGGACGGAGGAGCCCAGTGGGCTGCTGTCTATGGGGTCGCACAGAGTCGGACACAACTGAAGTGACTTAGCAGCAGCAGCAGCAGCAGGAGCTAGATAAATGAAAGAAAAGCAAAGTCTACAGCTAAGAAATGCAAAAACTAAATAAAAACCTACCCTAAAGCCTATAGTAAAAATAGCAATCTGTTGCCCTCCACTCACTAGTCTTACTTGCTCCCAAAACATCCATTTTCTATCCTTTCAGATATTTCTTTTATAAAATGTCACATTTCTAAATATTCTACTATTATTTCTTATCAATTTAAGAAATTGTATCATAGTCTTCAATAAGGGACATTTCTAAATATTCTACTATTATTTATTGACTTATCAATTTAAGAAATTATATCATAGTCTTCAATAAGGGACAATGAGAATTAGGTCTCTTAGACCACCTCACTTATATATTTACAGTTCTCCATCCTCCTTATACAGTGGAAACACAAGTTTTAAATTAAATCACTACATAGTGCTTACCTTATTAAGACAATGTTGCTTATTATTGAGCCAGGTTGTATATTATGATTATATGAGCTTCATTGAGCAATTTGTTTTGTTTTTCCTGGAGTTAACTGCCTCATTTTTAAAAGTTTAAGCAAACACTCTTGTAATCATTGACAAAGATTCTCTCCTTCACCAAATTCTAGTCAAGCTTCTCTGATTCCTTTTCTCTAGTCACATGTACTGCACATTGGATTTTTGCAATAGCATACTATTGATTAAAACCTGCCCTAACACTTTACCTAGTGTCTACCTTTATCTTTGACAACAATCACACAAACTAAAAAACAGAACTTTCCCTGCCACTCCACACACTCTTCTAAACATGCTGTCCCTTACCTCAACCCCGCCTCACCCCCAAAGTACTTATTATCCTGATCATTATAATAATTACTTCCTTGTAGTATTTCGTAGTTCTATCACCCAAGTGTCTTGGACACTATATTTCAGCCTTGCCTTTTAAAAAAAATTATGGGTCTTTTAAATTCTCTTTTAATTTACAGGTTCCCCTCCACTACATGTTTTTCTTCTCAACACATCTGTTAAAGAACCCAGGCGGCTGGGACAGTAGTTTCTCACACTCTGGACTTTGTAGATCCATACTCAAACAGTTCAACCTGTTCCTCTGTTCTCTGTCCCACAAACTGGTAGCCGGATCCAGAATCTTGCAACTCTATCTCTTTGGCAAAACTATCAGTAGTGGTCTATTTTTTCATCTGGAAGCATACGATTTTCTCTCTTTGTGTTGTTAGCAGCTCTCAGTACTCAATGATTAGAACCAGTAATTCTCAAAACTTTTCAGTCTCAAGACGGCTTTACATTCCTAAAAATCACTGAAGATGCCAGAACTTTGATCATGTGGGTTATAGTTACCAATATTTACCCTATTAGCACATATAACAGGACATTTAAAATAACAATTCACTCAAAAAAAAAACCCATTACATGTTAACATAAATAATTTTATTAAAAATTATTATATTCCCCTCAAGAAAAACTGATGAGGGGCATTGTTTTGTACTTCAGCAATTCAATTTAATATCTGCTTTCATAAGAGGCAGGTGAATTCTTACATCTGACACAGCTGATTCTTCATGCAACCTTTGGCATTATTTTTTAGGTTGAAGTCTATGAAGCAAATCTGACCTCACATAGATATGTGGTTAGAAAAGAGAGGAGGACTTTAATAGCCTTTAAAGAAAATTGTGGGTATTCTTTTTTAATACTAGCCTAAAACGTGAAAAGTGGGAGTTTCTGACAGGCTAAAAGCAATGTTGAATTTAAAAGAATATCAGTCAACTTTTCATACTCTTGCTATACTCAAGTCCATTAAAATCTTGCCCTTTGAGTAGAGTGATTATCTTGACTTTTCTCTGGAGTCTTTTCACATAATTTCTAAAATTTGCCCTGAAGCTAGCATGTATCTGGTCACCAGTGCTCTGGGAATAGGGCTGGTAATTACTATCATTTAATACTATACAGAATTCCATTTAATTCCCTTTTTTCAACTTGGGCCTCACTCCTGTCTTCCACTAAACCTAAAGGTCAGATGATTCTAGAAACGCATCAGTTCAGTTTCTCCAGGGAACAAGCCTCCAATACCTTGACAAGGAACTGATAGTGACCTAGCAGTAAAAAGGATCTTGGAATCCAATTATACCATGGAAGTGTTTTTCTTCCCTCCTCTCATTCCCACCTTACTTGACATCTAGTACATGCAGGTCCTAAGCCTTCTCAAGTTCTGCAGGAAGACTCAACCAGTATAACCCTTCTTCAAGAACTTGGGCTCTGAGTTTCTCTGTTTTGAGTCAATAACCACACTTCCATCAGCTTTTAATCATCCACTGTTTTTCTGACATCGTTCTACTGTTTCCTCTCCTAGTCAATTCACCCTGATGGGTTAATACTTTAATTTCTTTACTGTCATTTTTGTGAGAGTTGGAAAGCACCAAAAGAGATAAATTCATATTTCCAATCTACTACACTTAATCAAATGTCCTAATACATCATATTTAAATGGTTTACCCTTTCCTTCTCCATATTGTACGTTCCTTAAGAACTTGGGTCTTTGGTAATTATGCAGATGGAGCCCTCAAGAGGGGATTAGTATATAAATTAAAAAAAAGAAAAATTTTTTAAGGTATTCCCTGGTGGTCTAGTGGCTTAGAATCTGAGCTCCCAATGCAGGGCCCCTGGGCTGATCCCTGGTTGGGGAGCTAGATCCAACATGCCACAGCTAAAGATCCTATATGCTGCAACTAAGACCTGACACAGCCAAATAAATAAATTTTTTTAAAAGGAATGGGATTACTGCCCTTATAAAAAGATCCCCTAGATTTCCCTCGTCCTTCTGCCATACACAGCTGTCTGTGAAACACAGAGCAGGACCTTAAAAGTTTAAGGTTGGTTTTGTGGAAAGAGAACTTCCCATACAACCCTCTGTCACAAAGCATATGCATTTAATAGTGTTCAACTAACACTTACTGAGCTCTTCAAGCACAAGGCATTTTCAAAGTGCTACAGGTATAGCAATTAATTAACCTGGGAGATAGCTATATGCAAAAGAAGAATATAGACATATGAACAGAATCTCAGTATAAAATATAAAGTACCAAGACAGAGGTTAAGTACAGGGCTCTATGGAACAGTCAGGAGAATCAGAACTTCTCCTAGAAGATCTGAATTGATCTTTTAAAAATGCAAACAAGTTAACCAAGTGAAGACAAATGGTCTTAAGTAGAGAAAACAAAAGAAAGCAAAGCAACAGAGGCATAAAAAAGTTTGGGATGAAACTATCAGTACTTTAGCGTCACTAGAGCACAGAGATAGTGAGCATGTCAAGAAATGAGGTTGTAGCTGCCTCTGGCCTCCTGAGTACCAAGCAGAGGACCATGTGAGAAACGCAAAGGTCGGAGGATGCAGAAAACCTGCCACCTGGGCCAAGACGCTGAGCATCACTAGATTCCTACTCCTACACTTGCAACTGAGAAGGGATCCAACACGGAGCGCTCCTGGAAGCGCAGGGCTGGCGACATTCACGACCTGCTTTCCTTCTGAGTGTGGGGCAAGCCTCGCCTCAGTTACAGGTCCACACAACTTAGGATTCCACCCATATTCAAAGGAGGTGCGGAGTTCGGGTCATCTTGAGGCCTTCTTCACAACTGCGCCCCAGGAAGAAAAGGGAAGAAGGAGGAACATAGAGCCGCAGAACACTGCGACATTATGATTGCGCAGAGACATCAACATCACAACCCATCCGAGCCGCCACTCTGATGCCTCAGACAAGGAGCCGAGCTGGGCGGTGGGAAGCCAGTGGCGCCCTCCGGTAGGAAGGGCAGACAGACGGACGCGTCGAGTCCTGACACCCCACACCCGCCCCCAAGCCCGTTTCCCGGTCACTCAGGGCTCCCGCGGCCTCACCCAGGCTGAGCGGAGCAGGGAGCACACAGCTGTTTACCTTGGTCATCCCAACCCCCACCACAAACACCCGGTTCCGGAGCAGAGACTGTGAAGCGGCCAAAGGCATTGTTCGAACCACTGTGGGCACAGGCGGGCGCAGCGGACGTAAAGCTCGCGGATCTGAGGTTGGCGCAGACTGAAGCCGCAGCTCCACCTGAGCTCTTAAGTCCGGGAAGCAACTGGAGGCGGCCGAGGGGCGGGGCGGGGCGGGCAGAACTGGAAACGTGCGCATGCGCGGAGCCACCGGCGATGACTGTGTGGGGAGGAAAGTGCTAGGAACTTAAGCGGACAAAGTTCAAGGCGAGAAATTCACGGGTTGGTTGGAATCTCTGTCCCTTTCAGCCCTTGAAAAAGGCTCCATAGGCTAGTACCAGTCCTTCAGGTTTAAATTCTCTATGCTGAGGGCTATTGTGGCCAGCAACAAGGACTGAGATTGAGGGGAAGGCGACTCACGCAAGGGTAGCCTGAGGAAAAATTTTAAAATGTTGGAAGTTGCTCTGTATCCTATCCGTCGAGAAGTTAGAAGAGATACACTACGGGGGAGGGGGGACGGATTTTATTGTATGAATGTCTAAAATAAAACCAAAGTCCTGTCAATAGCCGTGTGACTTCTTTTAGTCTTTATAATATGGTTTGTTTGTTCATTATTTATGTCTGTTTGGCTTTGCTGGGTGTTCCTTGCTTTGCGCACTCTCTAGTTGTAAGGGGCAGCGGCTGGTCTTCCTTGCGGTACACAGCCTTCTCACCGTGGTGACTTGTCTTGGGGAGCACAGGCTCTGGATGCCCCGGCTTCGGCAGCTGCAGCACCTGCGCTCAGTAGTTGTCGCGACCTGGGGCTTAGTTGCTCAGGGGCTTGTGGGATCTTCCCCGACCACGGATTTGAGCGAACCCGTGTCCCCTGCATTGGCGGGCAGATTCTTACCTACTGTGCCACCAGGAAAGTCCTCTGTGTGATCTTTTGTCTTGTGAGGATTAAGGGAGGTGATAGAAGCAAAGCCTTTAGCACTTGATACAGGGACTATATATATGTAGGTATGTGGTGGATATATTGTATATTTAGGGGATGATTTTATTGCCTGATTCTGAATTTGCAGATTTTCCCACTGATAAGAATGAATCTGTAACCCCAAAAATCAATACTCCAAGAGCTCTGGAGTTGAGCGGGAAAAATATGTGAGTTGCCCCACATGTCTGTTTTCAGTTGAGGTTACACAAGACCCTGTCCGGTTCATGCTGTAAACAAATGTGTTTCTCATGATTTCGTGCCATGTTTTCACATTTTTGTGTTTTGTTGTTGATTTCACCATTTAAAAATCTCCCGAAACCATGGTGCCTGAAGTACTACCTGGTGTACCTAGATACAAGAGGGGTGTGAGGTGCACTGTGAAGAAAATACTGAACTTGGCTCATACATGAGTTATAGTGTTATTGGCCCTGAGCTCAAATACAAATAACAAGATGTCTTTAAACAGAAACACATAAAACCAGCTTATTTATTGATCAGTTGACAAAATATGTTGTGGGCAGAGACTTGCAGGTGCCTAACCCTTTTTTTTCCTTAGGAGCAATTGTTCAGTATTCACAAATTAGTGTTCACAGCAACTTTTAGAAAATAACTAACACCAAATCTGAGAACTGACTCTGTATGTGTATATGTTTGTAAAATTTCTGAGGCCCCTTCCAGTCTTAGGGTGTATGATAAGAGCCCCTCATAGATCTTCATGGCATAAAGCATCAGATGCTGGAAGGTTACCTCCTCCGTTGTTCTTAGGACTTGTAGAATTTAAGGCCAGGTGTTCATTTAACAAAAACTCCAGTTGGCTGCTGAGGAGTTACTGGGCAGGAGGTGAAAAGACAGAGGACTTGGGGCAAGCTGAGGTGTTTCTGAGACTGACTAAGCTATCTCTGTGGGGACTGAGTATTCTGTCTGCGGGCAGGAGTGGGTGGGTAGGGACATGTTCAAATTGATGCTAACTGGCCTCAGTTCAGTTCAGTTAAGTCGCTCAGTCGTGTCCGACTCTTTGTGACCCCATGAATTGCAGCACGCCAGGCCTCCCCATCCATCACCAACTCCCGGAGTTCACTCAAACCCAGGTCCATCAAGTCAGTGATGCCATCCAGCCATCTCATCCTCTGTCGTCCCCTTCTCCTGCCCCCAATCCCTCCCAGCATCAGAGTCTTTTCCAATGAGTCAACTCTTCACATGAGGTGGCCAAAGTACTGGAGTTTCAGCTTTAGCATCATTCCTTCCAAAGAACACCCAGGACTAATCTCCTTTAGAGGGTTGCAAAAGACAGACACACTTAGCCCTGAAGGGAAACTGAACCAAGTGGACTCTCAGTTCATAAGCCATTTTTATTATTTCAAAAGGCCTTATAGAAATTGCACATTTATATATACTGTGCCACCCCCCAATAAAAATCACCAAAGGTTCAGAACATCCATATTCAGAGCCCACTTTCTACTGAATCAGAGCATCTGGGAGTAAAGCCTAGGCATGAATGTTTAGTTTTTCCAGGTGATTCTAAGGAGCCTCCACTAAAGAATGGGTCAGCTTAGTAAAATCTTCACCTGGTCAGACAAGGGCCTAAGAATCTCCCCTTTTCCTCCCTATCCCTAGAGCCTAGCATAAGGCAGGCACTGAAGAAGTCATTAAGTAGAGAGTTGTTTCTTGAAACTCTGACTGACTGATAAAGACAGCATTATGATTGGTGGATAAACAACACAATAGAACAAGAAGTCACAGGGTCCAGGTTAATTATCATGCAACAAATGCTCCCTGTGTGTTGGATATTGGTTTCAAAATAGAGCCCATAGAGGTGGAGATGGAATAATAAACATTGCAGTTAATGCTGAAAACATTAGAAAGGGACACTTTCCTTTCCAATGTGGAAGACTAGATAATCCAAAAATTCTACCACAAAATATCTAGAAACACTCCATAAAATTCAACAAATGTTCTTTTAAAAGTATACAATATAGGAGAGAGACTTTTTTTGTTTTAATTTTATAGTCTGTACCATTTGAATGATTTGATCTTACGTGTGTATTACTTTTTTTGTCATTACTATAGTATGTCTTATTTTAATTGTCATCGTGTTCCTTTTCATTTTAACTAATTATTTTTGAGTAGATAAGACTTAAAACATGAATCAAGATTCAAAAATTTTAAAAAGTCAAACTGTAAAATTTCTCTTTCCTACCCCTATTGCCAGTTCCTGAGTTCCTCTTCCCTATCTTAGAAATATTTTATGTAGCTACCTTATGACAGGAGTGGAAACACCGTGTGTGCTCAGTTGTGTCCGACTCTGAGACCCCATGGACTATAGCTCACCAGGCTCCTCTGTCCAGGGAATTTTTCAGGCAAGAATACTGCAGCATATCATCATTTCCTGCTCCAGGGGATCATCCCAATCCAAAGATCAAACCCACTTCTATTGTGTCTCCTGTGTTAGCAGGTGGATTCTTTACCACTGCACCACTTGGGAAGCCACACAAGTGTATATATGCACACCTAAATAATGCTGTCCTTCTCTATAACACCACTTTTAGCTTTCTTCACACATTCTTGGAAAAGAATCTGCCTGCAATGCAGGAGACCCCAGTTTAATTCCTGGGTTGGGAAGATACGCTGAAGAAGGGATAGGCTACCCACTCCATTAGTCTTGGGCTTCCCTTGTGGCTCAGCTAGTAAAGAATCCAAGAATCCGCCTACAATGCAGGAGACCTGGGTTTGATACCTGGGTTGGGAAGATCCCCTGGAGAAAGAAATGCTACTAACTCCAGTATTCTGGTCTGGAGAATTCCATGGACTGTACAGTCCATGAGGTCACCAAGAGTCGGACAGGACTGAGTGACTTTCAATTAACTAAATTAAAAATCACACACTATTCCAATGTTGACTTGTTTCATACAATAGATTTTGAAGCCCACATTAGAGCTTCCTGTGTTTTTTATCATAACTGCGTAGTATTCAGTGTATCACTTCAGTTCAGTCGCTCGGTCATGTCTGACTCTTTGCAACCCCATGAACTGCAGCACGCCAGGCCTCGCTGTCCATCACCAACTCCCAGAGTCCACCCAAACTCATGTCCAGTGAGTCGGTGATGCCATCCAACCATCTCATCCTCTGTGGTCCCCTTCTCCTCCTGCCCTCAATCTCTACCAACATCAGGGTCTTTTCCAATGAGTCAGCTCTTTGCATCAGGTGGCCAAAGTATTGGAGTTTCAGCTTCAACATCAGTCCTTCCAGTGAACACCCAGGACTGATCTCCCTTAGGATTGACTGACTGGATCTCCTTGCAGTCCAAGGGACTCCCAAGAGTCTTCTCCAACACCACAGCTCAAAAGCATCAGTTCTTCGACACTCAGCTTTCTTTAGAGTCCAACTCTCACATCCATACATGACTGCTGGAAAACCCATAGCTTTGACTAGACAGACTTTTGTCGACAAAGTAAACCATAATTTATTTAAGCAATCCCTGTTGTATATTAACATGGTTTCCAGTCTTTTGTTATTATAAGCAATTTATATATGTGATATTTCACACCTGTGTGGGTATATCTGCAGGCTAAATTATTAAAATTGGGATTTCACAGTAAAAAAATAGAGGTAATATCTAAACATAAACTGTCAATCAGCCTCCATTAAAGACATTCCTATCATCATTGTCAGAGTGCTCTATATATATCACTTCATAACTAAAACGGACTTCCTTGGTGGTCCAGTGGTTAAGAATCCATCTGCCAATGTAGGGGACATGGGTTCAATCCCTGGTCCAGGAAGATTCCACATACTGTGGGGCAACTAAGCACAGGCAACACAATGACTGAACCACGCACCCTAGGGCCCATGCTCTGCAACAAGAAAGCCATTACAATGAGAAGCCCTTGCACCACAGCTAGAGAAAACCCGTGCACTGTAACAAAGAGTCAAGAAACTAAAACAAATAAACAAAATTAAAATAACTAAAACAATAATTTTTATTTCATATTATAAATTCAGAAGAGATTATTAAGGGAGTTTGGCATAAAACCGGCAGGATTTAAAAGGAGAAAAAAAAATGTTATTACTATGGCCATATTATTACTACCACTCTAATCCTACCTCCATTGCTCCTTTGCTAAACTTCCTTGGAATCCCAGAAATAATCATCATGTAGAGAGGAGGCAGAGCACCTTCTTATTTTAAAACCCAGGCACCAGATTTCCTCTTAGGAAAGGAAGTTTCTTTACTTGGTGTATTAGTTAGCTGCTACTGCTAAGTCGCTTCAGTCGTGTCCGACTCTATGCGACCCCATAGACAGCAGCCCACCAGGCTCCCCCATCCCTGGGATTCTCCAGACAAGAGCACTGGACTGGGTTGCCATTTCCTTCTCCAATGCATGAAAGTGAAAAGTGAAAGTGAAGTCATTCAGTCATGTCCAACTCTTAGCAACCCCATGGACTGCAGCGCACCAGGCTCCTCCATCCATGGGATTTTCCAGGCAAGAGTACTATAATGGGGTGCCATTGCCTTCTCCGATTAGTTTGCTAGGGTTGCCATGACAAAGTCACAAACTGAATCATTTAAACAGCAGCAATGTATTTCTGCACAGTTCTGGGGGCTAGAAGTCTAGGATCAAGGTAATGGCAGGGTTCATTCTGTCTGAGGCCTTGGCTACTCCTTGGCTTCTAAATGGCCATCCTCCCCTTTGTCTTCCCCTATACTCATCTGTGTTTAAAATGTTTTCTTCTTCTAAGGATATCAGTTATTTTTATTTAGGGCCAACTCTAATGACCTCATTTTAACTTAATTACCTCTTTAAAGACTCTGTCTACAAATACATTGTGAGGTACTGAGGGATAGGACTTCAACACATACATTTGGGGCAACACAATTCAGTCCATAAGTTAGCTTTAACCTCCTTAAGTATGAGAAGTGAAGTCCCACAGTTGTTTCCCAAACTCCTGTAACAATCTTTCTATGCAGCACCCCACTCCAGTACTCTTGCCTGGAAAATCCCATGGATGGAGGAGCCTGGTGGGCTCCAGTGCATCGGGTCGCAGAGTCGGACACGACTGAGTGACTCAACTAAACTATGCAGACTCGTGTCTGTGACTCTTTAAGGAGTGGCAGAATTGGAGTTGTGCCCAGTAATGTGGAGAAAAGGGACAGGGAGAGATGGCCTGGTGATCCATAACCTGAATTAATTTGTTGGAAACAAGGGCAGCTTACAAATAGCCAGAAGTGAGATAAGCCCCAATTAACCTCGAGGGTCACAGAGAGGAACTATCATGAGCTAGTGACAAAGATTCTATCACTGAACTCTAGCCAGGGTCCTCTGAGCCCTCTTCTCTGCTAGGCTTCAGCCTCTCCTGAAGTAGCAAGAACAGATTTTACAAGGAGAAGAAGGAATAGGGAGGTGGGTGAGCCAGGACGGTGTACAGTCGGGGAAGTGAAAACTTTCAAAACACGCAGAGTGGGGTTAGTCCACATGGAACTATTCTAGCTTTGCTGTCCCTTCTGCAAGCTCAGGCTCCCTCAGAGACTGGGAGATAGGAGCCCTACCTTCACATGTAGGCTGGAACAAACCGTAATTTCTTTTGGCAATCTTGAGTTTTCTTAGGCAGGCTCTTTAAAAGGGCCTAGAGTCATTCTAGGGATGTGTCCTTGAGCTATTAGAAACTAAGAGTTCAGTTCGTGCTGGACATTTCTCTTTTGCAACAGTATATTACTGATTAAAGTCTGTTTTCACTACTTTAGCTTTCAGCTTTCTTTATATTTGGCACTTATCACTTTTATTACCTATGCCTTATAGATTAAAATTTTGGCACTTAAGAGAGATTGGCAGTCTTGTCCAAAATCACAGCAGAACTGGGCTTTCTCCTACCCATGTCTTCTGGTCTCCAACAGGCTGAGGGTGTTCCCAAAGGAGGAACAGTTTTTGAAGGCCTGGGCAGAGCAGTGAGCTTTCAGCGGGAGGCGGTGGTGGAAGGCCGAATGGCCCGTTCCGAGTAAGCCCCAATGCTGTGCACCCTGCGCTTTTCGCGCCCCTGGAGGCCACTTGGGACCTGAGGCTGCTCCTCCAACCTGGGGGCTGCAGGCTGGGAGATCCAGATGTGAGTTCCTGTGGGTCCAGAACGCACTAAGTGTGCTTGCTGTCCTGGTGAGCTTGGGAGGCAGCTGGGGTGAGCTCCACTGGGCTGAAGGAGACAGGGTCCAGCACGCCTGGTGCTGTTGCCAGGCAGGGACCCGCGGCCAGTGCTCCCACTACATGCAGGCAGACTGAAGCTGATCTCAGACAGAGAAAGCAATGAGTGGTCCTGAGAGAGAGCTTAGTTCCCCACCCAGAAATTGAACCTGGGTGGGTAGCCTAGATGAAAACCTGGAATCCTAGCTGCTAGACCACCAGCAAGGAGAGACTAGAAGGAAAGTGGCCTTGGCCCCATTTGAAAACAAGAATGTTTCAAGGAGGCAAAGACTGTAAAAAACAAGTACAAAGCTTATTACAGACACAGCACAACATATGGGAGAGCACACAGAGAAGCAGTTATATTTAAGTCAGAAAAGCTAAGCAGAAATACAGACCCAGAGAGAAAGGGAATGGGGGGCCTCTCTAACGAGGAGGAGGCCAGTAAAGAGGTGAGTTAAATCACTTATAAAGGACAGCCTCTGGGTCTTTATATATGGCAAATTATCTTGTTTCTTCACAACTGACTGGTCCTAGACCTCTCCAACATGTCTGT
Organism: Redunca redunca; assembly: GCA_006410935.1. Lineage (NCBI taxonomy): Eukaryota > Metazoa > Chordata > Mammalia > Artiodactyla > Bovidae > Redunca > Redunca redunca. The sequence continues at coordinate 72,602 of SJYQ01002068.1, forward strand.
GCAACACTTTGCTAATATGGATCCCACTGCCGAGACCTATGGGGCTGTGTCCATGCTTACTATGGGGTGGCACCTCCTCCCTTTTTGACCCCCAATAAACCTTTCTGCACATATGTAGACAGGGAAATTTTCCTTGACCTCAGGAGTGGTCACCTAACCTCTTTATTCCAGCAGAGCTCAGTTACTGACACTAGTTTTGTCTTTGGAGTGTCTGAGTGAGAGCAAAACTTCCGTTTTACTCCACTTGACAAACACCAGCTGTCCAGCCCAGGGGCCCATCTATCTCCTACCCCAAAACCAGTAAGAGGGAGGCGGGTTGCTCAGTGTGTTTGAGAATAGGACTCCTCAGTTCCTGCATCCCAGTAGAGGCTCCCCAGGCCTAAATCCTTTAGTAGGTGACCACCTCATCCGCCACTTCCACAGTAATTGCGATGGGATTTTACGTCAATATCGGTCCCTTCAGCCCCATATTTGGTTCCCCGGGGCTGTGAGGAAAGAGAGGGGACTTGTTAAGGGTAGAACTAGGTGCCAGCAAGCCCAGCCCCCACTAGAGCTTTAAAATACCTGATTTCCTTCCAGGCCAAACTTCCTAGCAAGGTTCCAGTGGGCTGGGCAGCCAAACCAATTCCAATTTGGCTTAGGGTGCCCGGCCTCCTGGAAAGGACGAGCAGAGGACGCGGTTGGGGGTGGGGGCGGGGAGGGGAGAGAGGAGAGGCCAGAGGAGAGCTTGGTGCCCCTCTGCACAATTGCCCTGGAGCTGCTCGTGGAGTTTGGAGTCCTGCTGAATCAACAAACGTTCGCAACAGTCGCTGGCAAGAACACCTTGATTGAGCCTTGTCTTAGGTTTTGTTTGGTTGTGTTTTATTTTGTTTTGTTTCTGTTTGCGGGTAGTTTTATCTGCAAAGGCGGGTAAAGGGCAGTGGTTGGACTTTGCAGTCAGTGAGTGGCATTCCCCTGTTGGTTGTGTGTCACCAGCTGGGCAAGGGCCTCTTGTCTACTTTCTCCCCAGTCCCAACCCCTCTAACCTTCCCCGCATTTAAAGTAGTGCTATTTGTGTCCAAGTTTTAGTTTACACAGATTCAGTTGTTCTAGGGATTTTGTATATCTCCTTTTTTCTTGCTTGATACGAAGTTGAAGAGCTGTTCCTAGCACCCTGCTGTTGCATACACTATGTGCATCCCCCACTTTTGATGGACACGAAGGGGCTTCTGGCATCCCACTACATCCCTTGGTGAGAATTCTCTGGCCATGTGGGATGGCTAGCCTTAGAGAATACCCCCCTTGCTCTCATGCTCAGTTCACTGCCAAACTGGCAACAGTGTTTGGCTTGAAATAGCTACAACTATTCTCCCAGCTTTATAGTCAATAAAACAAGGAGCAGAGAATTTAAGCAAATTGAACCACATCTGATTTTAAAACTGTCTTCTCGACTATTAATGGTCATCACATTCTTCTAGTAATTCAGTGATTACTAGTAATTCTAGTAAATCCCTAGAATTCTAGTAATTCTTTAGCCCACCAGGCTCCTCTGTCCATGGGTTCTCCAGGCAAGAATACTGGAGTGGCTTGCCATGCCCTCCTCCAGGGGATCTTTCCAACCAACTAATCAAACTAAGGTCTCCCGCATTGCAGGCAGATTCTTTATTGGCTGAGCCACCGGGGAAGCCCCTGAACCACAAGGGAAGCTCTTTAAGACTGAGCACCAAAGAATTGTTTCTTTCTAACTGTGGTGCTGGAGAAGGCTCTTGAGACTCCCTTGGACAGCAAAGAGCTCAAAACAGTCAACCTGAAAGGAAATCAACCCTGAATTCTCATTGAAAGGACTGATGCTGAACTTGAAGCTCCAATACTTTGGCCACCTAATGGGAAGAGCTGACTCATTGGAAAAGACCCTGATCTGGGAAAGATTGAAGGCAGGAGGAGAAGGGGGTGACAGAGGATGAAATGGTTGGATGCCAAGATCGACTCAAACGACATAAATTTGAGCAAACTTAGGAGACAGTGAAAGACAGGGAAACCTGGAGTGCTGCAGGCAGTGGGGTCACAAAGGATCAGAAATGACTGAGCCGCTGAACAACAACAATAAGGAGACTAAGCTTCTGCCCTTGCCAGAGGGCATATAGAATGTCCTAGAGGGAAGGAAATAAGGAAACCAAGAAGAGGCATAAAGAGGAGACCCACACACAGGAGAACCATCCCACCATCCTCCTAGAAGTCACCAGTTCTGCCTTCCACTTGGCGTGATAGCACCAGAGCATTGTCACATTGTGCCTGTTGTCTTTGAAAATGAGATTAGCCCGTTAACCACTCCTCACCCTTATGGCTTCACTCCAGCTCCTTAGCTGAATATTCAAGGTTCTCCACCACAACCTGACCATGTCACCTTATCTCTCCTACCATGAGTTTGTTCATTTTAAGCCATCCCACTTCAATGTTTCTTCTAANAAGGAAAGGCAGAACAGGAAGTGAAGAGGAGAGAGGAAAGTTCCTGCCAACCCCAGGATGTCATGACTATATTTGTTTCCTATTGCCACATAACAAATTACCACAGACTCTGGTGCTTAAAATAGCGTACATTTATTATCTCATAGTTTCCATAGGTCAGAAGTCCAGGCACAATTTTGCTGGGTTCTCTGCTTCAAAGTACCCACAAACTCCCTTCTCAGAGTTTTATCAGGCTGCAGTCCTGAAGTTGGCAGGGGCTATGGTCTCTCATTCGGAGAAGGCAATGGCAATCCACTCCAGTACTCTTGTCTGGGAAACCCCATGGACGGGGGAGCCTGGTGGGCTGCAGTCCACGGTGTCATGAAGAGTCGGACACAACTGAGCGACTTCACTTTCACTTTTCACTTTCATGCACTGGAGAAGGAAATGGCAACCCACTCCAGTGTTCTTGCCTGGAGAATCCCAGGGACGGGGGAGCCTGGTGGGCTGCCATCTATGGGGTCGCACAGAGTCGGACATGAGTGAAGCGACTTAGCAGCAGCAGCAGCATGGTCTCTCATTATGGGCTTCAACAGGGAGTTGAAGCCAGGAGAATTCTATACAAACAGACAAGTGTGTTAAAATAGACAAGTGTGAACAGACAACTGTGTAGAAACAGGCCTTTAACTTCCTGTAGACTCCCACACAGTTAACTTTGGCACGGCTGCTGCTCTTCCTTCAACCTACTGAAAAGCGTGTTGTGTGTTGTTTGTCTGCCCAGTTGTGTCTGACTCTTTGTGACCCCGTGGACTGCAACACACAAGGCCTCCCTGTCCATCACCATCTCCCAGAATTCCTGTGCATTGCATGCGTGATGCATCCAGCCACCTCATCCTCTGACATGCTCTTCTCCTTCTGCCCTCAGTTTTTCCAGTAAGTCGGTTGTTCACATCATGTGACCGTAATACTAGAGCTTCAGCTTCAGCATCAGTCCTTCCAGTGAGTATTCAGGGTTGATTTCCCTTAAGGTTGACTGGTTTGATCTCCTTGCTGTCCAAGGGACTGTCAGGAGTCTTCTCCAGCACTACAGTTCAAAGGTGTTTGGCACAGTCTTTGGCACTCTGCCTTCTTTACGGTCCAGCTCTCACAACCATACATGACCACTGGGAAGACCACAGCCTTGACTATACAGACCTTTGTCAGCAGAGTAATGTTTCTGCTTTTCAACATGCTACCTAGGTTTGTCATAGCATGTAGGCCCTACCATTCTTGGGGTTTTCATTTCCTTTTGAGGGCTCGTGTGTTACATAAAACTTAAACAAATTTGTATGCTTTTCTCCTGTTAATCTGTTTTATGTTGGTTTAATTCTCAGGTGCAGCCAAAAAACATTAAAGGCCCAGCTCTACAAACCCTATAGTACCCGCTCTGCTACACTCAGGGCCCTCATCTGTGCCACTCCTCTGTCTCAAATAGGCTTTTCCCCACCAACGCACATGCACACTTTTGTCTGGCTAACTCCTATTTATTCCTCAGCTCTCAGATGAAAGGTCACTTCTTCCCCCAGGAAGTCACTGCTGATCTTCTTCACTAGGGCTCCCCTCTGCCCACTCTAAACCCTCAACCTCCTGTCTTTTTTCCTCCATGTTGTCGCAAATAGTAATTACTTGCTGAATGTCAATCTCCTCTGTTAGACTGTAGGCTCTAAGAGGACAGGGACTGAGTCTGCTCTAGTCTCTGACATCAGTGTTTAGTACACAGGCCAGTGTGTGTTAAATACAAAACTGTACAAATGACTGAATAAAGAGAACTTGGACTGACCTTTCCGGAACTTCAACCACTTGAGTAGTCTCATAGAGAACAGACTTGTGGTAGCCAAGGGGAAGGAAAGGTTGGGGAAGAATGCATTAGGAGTTTGCGGTTAGCAGATGCAAACTATTATATATAGAATGGATAAACAAAGTCCTACTGTATAACACAGGGAACTATATTCAATATATTGTGATAAATCATAATGGAAAAGAATAGGAAAAAGAATATATATGTATATAACTGAATCACTTTGCTGTACAATAGAAATTAACACATTCAACAAGATACAATTTTTCAAATGGAATAGTCTCTTACCTGTAGTATCTTTCCCACTATACCTCACTCGAAAATGAACATTTTTACCTATTATATGTTGAATAAATGAATTAAGAATTTTTAAATTGGGTAGAAGAAAACCTTGAAAAGAAGTACAGGGCATCATCTGAGAGGTAGGAAGGCCAGGAAAATGTGGAGCCACAGGCAAATACATGTTGTTATACGTTTGTCAAAACCCATAGCATATGCAACACTGAGAGTGAACCCTAAGGTAAACTGCAGAAGTTGGCTAATAATGATATATGCATGGAGGTTAATCTTTGGTATATATCATTATTTCCCAACTTACGCAGTTTACCTTAGGGTTCACTCTCAGTGTTGTATATGCTATGATATATGCATGGAGGTTAATCTTTGGTGGGCTTCCCTGGTGGTGCAGAGGTTAAAGCGTCTGCTTGCAATGTGGGAGACCTGGGTTCGATCCCTGGGTCAGGAAGATCCCCTGGAGAAGGAAATGGCAACCCACTCCAGTATTCTTGCCTGGAGAATCCCATGGACGGAGGAGCTTGGTGGGCTACAGTCCACGGGCCGCAAAGAGTTGGACACGACTGAGCGACTTCACTTTCACTTTCACTTTAATCTTTGGTAACAAATGTCCCACTCTGGTGGGAAGCCATGCCTGTGCACTGGCTAGAACATTTATGGGAATCTCCATACTTTCTCAGTCATGTCTGACTCCTTTCAATCCCACAGACTGTAGCCTGCCAGGCTCCTCTGTCCGTGGAATTCTCCAGACAAGAACACTGGAGTGGGTTGCCACTTCCTTCTTCAGGGGATCTTCCAAATCCAGGGATTGAACCTGGGTCTTCTGCATTGCAAGCATATTCTTTACCCTCTGAGCCATCAGGGAAGCACTTTCTACTCCATTTTGCTGTGAACCTAAAACTATTCTGAAAAAAAACTGTCTACTAATAAAACCAAAAAGGCCACAGCAGAAAATGTTCAAGGAGGAGCAGGTGTTTGGTCAGGAGAGTTAATTGTTGCTGAGCCTGGGAGCAGGATGGAAATATGTCCCTCGGTTAGGGATGTGATTACACTGGTTACACTGGTCTCACTTAGGTGAGAACAGTTTCTGCCGAGTGATGGGGTGGGAGCTAGACTGGACAAGACTTAAGAGAATGGAAGGCAAGAAAATTACTAACTGAATACGGAAAAGCCTTTCAAGAAGTTTCACTGGTTCTCATGAAAGAATATCACATGAGTAGGGCAAAGGATACTCTCTTTCCAAAGAGGACAGAATGTGAATGTGCTCAACCTCGGGATTAGTTGTTAAATTATCACAGAGGCATCTCCTCACTTGCCCCATGAGTGTGCAATCAGTAAATTCCATGCTGCAGGAAACCTTACAGGTCAATGCCCCAGGTTCTTTTTTATTCTTTTATTTTTGGCTGTGCCAGTCTTCGTTGCAGTATTTGGAATCTTAGTTGCAGCATGTGGGATCTAGTTCCCTGACCAGGGATTGAACCCAGACTTCCTGCATTAAGGGAGTCTTAGCCACTGGACCACCAGGAAAGTCCCGCCCCAGGTTCTTTAATAAATAACTTTTGAGGGAAAGACAGGGCTAGAGGCAGGAGCTGAGGGTGTTTAACAAACTTTTTTGTTTTTTTTTAATTAGCAAGTCTGAACTATAATGTCTAGAGAAGAATATTTTTGTGATAAAATTGTTAAGAAACGCAGGAAAAGTGATCACCATAAAAACTCAGGAGGAAAAAGGAAGTCAGGAGAGTTGTTCCTTTGGGGGGAGGTGGGAGCAATGAATGAGTCAGGGCACATGAGGTTTCTGGGTGGTGGTACTATCGTAACTCATTCAGCTTGAGAGGAAGAAGTTCCTCTGTAGAGAAAAGAATAACATGGAGAGAGACACATGAAATTGAAGAAGGGGCGTGTAGGTGTGTGTGTGTGTGTGTGTCACAATGGCAGAAGCCAGCAGGAACCACTGGGGCAGTTATTCTCATCCCACTCCCCAGGGTGCTCCGAGGTTCTCAAGCCCTTCCACTTCTGTGAGGCAGAAAGGGCAAGGGTTATTCTCCCGATTTTATGGTTGGAAAAACTGAGGCCTGAGTGTGTGCGACTTGCCCCAGGTCACACTGCTCATCAAGGGTAGAGGCTGCCCAGATCCCAGGCCCCAGCCCAGGAGTGAGCAGGGCAGCTGGCTCACCCGACGCTGCCCTGTCCCCTGCAGGAATTGCTGAGATTCTGATGAACAGACCGAGTGCCCGCAATGCCCTGGGGAACGTCTTCGTCAGTCAGGTGAGTAAGGGCGGGCACCAGGGTGGGCTGGGGCTGAGCTGGGAGATATCTGATCAGGTGTCTCCTGCAGCTGCTGGAAGCTCTGGCCCAGCTTCGGGAGGACCAGCAAGTGCGTGTCCTGATCTTCAGGAGTGGAGTGAAGGGTGTGTTCTGTGCAGGTGGGTTTCCTTCCTTGCCCCCAACCCAGGGCTCCCACCAGCCTGCATTTAGGGAATATTTAGGTGGTTTTAGCACAGGACTCGGTCTTCCCAGGCGGCACTACAGGTAAAGAACCCACTTGTGAACACAGGAGACACTGGTTTGATCCCTGGGATGGGAAGATTCCCTGAAGGAGGAAATGGCAACCCACTCCGGTATTTTTGCCTGGAGAATCCCCATAGACAGAAGAGCCTGGCAGGCTATAGTCCGTAAGGTTCCCAGAGTCAGACATGGCTGAAGCGACTTAGCACACAGCATAGGACTCATTCCCATTTTAAAGATGTGAACTCAGAGGTGGAATTCCTTGCTTAGAGCAACATAGCTAGTGAGAATTCAGTTAGAACTTGACCTCTCTGACCCCCAAATCCCTGTTCTTTCTGTTCTGACCCTTCATTGAGGAAATGAGAAAACGGAGTCCAGCGACACTCACCAGGTCTGTGGCCAAGAAAGGACTGACTTACTGCCCCTTTGCCCACCTACAAGATTTTAGTCCTGTGAACGGAACTCTTCCATGTCTCTGCACCATTTGGTCCTCACAACAGGGCAAGCACCACGGACTTCCTTTCTGAGATGAGAAATGCCACATCCCAGGCCAACAAGAAGCAAGCGAATGAGAGTTGAGCTAAGAACTGACTGGGGTGGCTGTGGAGGGAGCACTAGGGAGACAGGAAGAGGCTGCGGAGGGCGAGGCTGGGAAGCAAGTGATTCTTAGGCAGTTTCAAGGGCATGTGGCTCAGTCCCCAGGCCGCAACTGTCAGGATCCCGGTGAGCAGCCTGTGGAGGGAGGTATGCAGACCAGTCTGCCTGACCCCGCTGCCTGATCTGGGCCCTCCTCCTACTCTGGCCTCTCCCTTTGGCTCCCCCATGGCCTGACGTCTTCCATCACAGTCACTTCAAGACTGTTAGCCCCGCCCCTCACCCCCCAGCGAAGGACAGGACGGAGGCCTGAATCTGCCCCTCATTTGCTCTGGAATTCTGGGCTAGTCCCTGTCTCTCTCTGGGCCTGAGTTTCCTGAACTGTCACTGAGGCACTAGGACTAATCAGACTCCCAAGGGCTCTCCCAACTGACTGTCCCATAATCTAGGACTTGCAGACAGTATGCTCACCTCTTACGACGGCCTCAGGCTCCGGCTATCTGGCCTTCAGTGACCCTCCACTGGCACTACTCTCACCAAGGACCCTGCCCACCCCCATGCCACTGTCCCCTGCATGCACTCCTCATCTTCTGCCGGGGTCCAGCCCCCGCAGGATCCAGGGAAACCCGAAGGAGAAACGGCATCGGCGATTGAGATTGATTTAGAGACAGAAAGATAGTTAAGAATGTTGTAGATAAGAAAATACAGGAGAGAAGAAAAGAGGCTGATGTTCCTTGGTTTATACAGAAAGTCAATAAAGTCTCAAGACAAGAGACTTGCACCGTCTACGTGAGGCCGCAGGTGCCCTCCTGGCCTCCCGGGGGAGTGCCGGTTCAGGTCTTAAAAACCCAGGCAAATAAGTAGACACGGCGGACTTCTGTACTCCAGATGGGAACTAGCCTGAAAGACAGAGTAAGAAGAAACTGATTGACACGAGGAGACCAAGCTGCTTTGATCAGCGAGGCCCATAGTTTTATTTTTAAATGGGATTTATATACCTTTTTCGCACATAGAGGGAAATGAAAGATGCAAGGTCATACAGAGTCAGCCCAACATTCCAGCAGTGTTGCCCTTATCGAAACCATGATTTTTTGCATACCTTTCTCACAAAAGATGTTGTGTACAGTATCTTCTGGCCTTGGAGGCCTGTGAACATTTTATGACCCTCTTTTGATAAAGGCTGCTCAACTAGAAAACTTATTTTCCCTAAAAGTGTTTTTCTTTATATTTTTAATCTATGTCAGCCTCAGAAAAATGCCAAACAGAGTTACGTTTTTCACAGAGCAAGGTGCAGTGAGTTACAAAAAAGAACCAATTAGCTCAACAGTCTGATATGGTTAAATTCAAGGCTACACTTGTTTTTCT
>SJYQ01002068.1:82894-103004 GCA_006410935.1 Redunca redunca
GGTGCTCCGAGGTTCTCAAGCCCTTCCACTTCTGTGAGGCAGAAAGGGCAAGGGTTATTCTCCCGATTTTATGGTTGGAAAAACTGAGGCCTGAGTGTGTGCGACTTGCCCCAGGTCACACTGCTCATCAAGGGTAGAGGCTGCCCAGATCCCAGGCCCCAGCCCAGGAGTGAGCAGGGCAGCTGGCTCACCCGACGCTGCCCTGTCCCCTGCAGGAATTGCTGAGATTCTGATGAACAGACCGAGTGCCCGCAGTGCCCTGGAGAACGTCTTCGTCAGTCAGGTGAGTAAGGGCGGGCACCAGGGTGGGCTGGGGCTGAGCTGGGAGATATCTGATCAGGTGTCCCCTGCAGCTGCTGGAAGCTCTGGCCCAGCTTCGGGAGGACCAGCAAGTGCGTGTTCTGATCTTCAGGAGTGGAGTGAAGGGTGTGTTCTGTGCAGGTGGGTTTCCTTCCTTGCCCCCAACCCAGGGCTCCCACCAGCCTGCATTTAGGGGATACTTAGGTCTCCTGGGTTCCCTTACCCTACTGCTCTCCACCCGGGTGCCCTTTCCCAATAAAATCTCTTGCTTTGTCAGCACATGTGTCTCCTCGGACAATTCATTTCTGAGTGTTAGACAAGAGCCCAGTTTCAGGCCCTGGAAGGGGTCCTCCTTCCTGCAACAAATGGCGACTCTGGTGGGACTCTTCTTCACTGAGACTGACATCCTGACCACTCGGGGTACTCAGGGGCCAGCTTGCCTGCCAATGGACCAGACCCAGCGGCCACAACTGGGACCCTTTTTTCCCTGGTCTCCTCCTGACGCAGCCAACTGGCCAGAGTGCCCCGACCGGTAAGGAACAAGAGACTTTATTGACCTCTCTTGCCTTCCCTCTCTTTCCTCTCCTTAACCCTTCTTATCCTTCCCTGTTTTTCTAGTCCCCCGGTCCTGGAGGCAGGAATCTGGTCAAAGGGCCCTCAGCCTGAACTGAGGATTGGAGACTGATCACCTCCTCTTGGCAGAGAACTCGAATTCTGATTCTGGTCTGGTCTGATTTCTGGTAGGGCCGAGTGCCGGTCCTCCTTTCTCTGGAGGCCCAGGGAAAAGTCCCATAACGCCTGGGCATCTGTAGGTGGCAGGAGACGTCTGTAAGGCCACCCCTTTTGCCCCCCTCTCCCGCCTCCTCCCCCTTCTTCTTTCAACCTGGCTTCCTTTCCTCCCTTGAAATCTCTGATGTTAGTACTTGGATCTGAAGTTCTGTGTCTCTATAGGAGGTTTTCTAAGAGACTGTATTCTTGTATTTAAGGGCTTCCCTGGTGGTACAGAGGTTAAAGTGTCTGCCTGTGATGTGGGAGACCTGGGTTTGATCCCTGGGTCAGGAAGATCCCCTGGAGAAGGAAATGGAAACCCACTCCAGTATTCTTGCCTGGAGAATCCCATGGACGGAGGAGCTTGGTGGGCTACAGTCCACGGGTCGCAAAGAGTCGGACATGACTGAGCGACTTCACTTTAGGTCATTTCTAGCACAGGACTCAGGGCTTCCCATTAGCTATTGCTAATGAACCAGCTTGGTGACACAGGAGACGGGTTGGATCCCGTGTTGGGCACATCCCCTGGAGGAGAAAATTGTAACCCACTCCAGTGTTCTTGCCTGCAGAATCCCTATTGACAGAGGAGCCTGGTGAGCTACAGTCCATAGGGTCGCAAAGAGTCAGACGTGACTGAAGCGACTTAGTACACAGTACAGGACTCATTCTCATTTAAAGATATGAACTCAGAGTTGAAATTCCTTGCTTAGAGCAACACAGCTAGTGAGAATTCAGTTAGAGCTTGACCTTTCTGACCTCCAAATCCTTGTTCTTTCTGTTCTGACCCTTCATTGAGGAAATGAGAAAACGGAGTCCAACGACACTCACCAGGTCTGTGGCCAAGAAAGGACTGACTTACTGCCCCTTTGCCCACCTACAAGCTTTCAGTCCCTGTCAACGAAACTCTTCCATGTCTCTGCACCATTTGGTCCTCACAACAGGGCAAGCACCACGGACTTCCTTTCTGAGATGAGAAATGCCGCATCCCAGGCCCACAAGAAGCAAGCGAATGAGAGTTGAGCTAAGAACTGACTGGGGTGGCTGTGGAGGGGGCACTGGGGAGACAGGAAGAGGCTGCGGAGGGCAAGGCTGGGAAGCGAGTGATTCTTAGGCAGTTTCAAGGGCATGTGGCTCAGTCCCCAGGCCGAAACTGTTAGGATCCCGGTGAGCAGCCTGGGGAGGGAGGTATGCAGACCAGTCTGCCTGACCCCGCTGCCTGATCTGGGCCCTCCTCCTACTCCGGCTTCTCCCTTTGGCTCCCCCATGGCCTGACGTCTTCCATCACAGTCACTTCATGACTGTTAGCCCCGCCCCTCACCCCCCAGCGAAGGACAGGAAAGTAGGCGGCATGCAGGAGGTCTGAATCTGCCCCTCATTTGCTCTGGAATTCTGGGCTAGTCCCTGTCTCTCTCTGGGCCTCAGTTTCCTGATCTGTCACTGAGGGCTAGGACTAATCAGACTCCCACGGGCTCTCCCAACTGACTTTCCCATAATCTAGGACTTGCAGACAGTATGCTCACCTCTTACGACGGCCTCAGGCTCCGGCTATCTGGCCTTCAGTGACCCTCCACTGGCACTACTCTCACCAAGGACCCTGCCCACCTCCATGCCACTGTCCCCTGCACGCACTCCTCATCTTCCTTGACCTTCAGCCTCTTCCACCAAGCCCTTCTTTTAAAAAATAATTATACCTGATGTATGCCAATTATGTCTCAATAAAACAGGAAAAAATAATTAATAAAATTTTATTACTACTTAGTGTATTTTTTGAGTTGTCACAAATATATACATTACACAAAATTTATATTTTAATCACTTGTAAGTGTAAAATTCACTGTCATTAAGTACATTCACTGGAGACAGCAATGGCAACCCACTCCAGTACTCTTGCCTAGAAAATCCCATGGATGGAGGCATCTGGTAGGCTTCAGTCCATGGGGTCGCTGAGGGTCGGACAAGACTGAGCGACTTCACTTTCACTTTTCACTTTCATGCATTGGAGAAGGAAATGGCAACCCACTCCAATGTTCTTGCCTGGAGAATCCCAGGGACGGGGAGCCTGGTGGGCTGCCATCTATGGGGTCACACAGTTGGACACGACTGAAACGACTTGGCAGCAGCAGCAGCAAGTACATTCACAACGTTATTCAACAATCACCAGTATCCATTTCAAAAACTATTTCATCATCTCAATAAACTATATCCTCATTAAGCAATTCCTCCGCATTTCCTTAACATCCAGTAACCTCCATTCTACTTTCTATCTTTACAAATTTGTCTACTCTATTTCTTACAAGTAGAATCATACATTTGTCCTTTCATGGCTAGCTAATTTCACTTAGCATCATTTACTTCATGTTCATCCATGTTGAAGCACATTGCAGAATTTCTATCCTTTTTAAAAGTGAATAATATTCCTTTTCACATATATATTCCACATTTTTTAAAACCATCTGTTGATGGACTTGGGTGGTTCCCACATTTTGGCTATTGTGATTAATACTGCTATGAACATTGGTGTGCACTTATCTGTTTTGAGTCCTTGCTTTCAATTCTTTGGGGTATATACTTAGGAGTAAAGTGGCTGGAACACACAGTAATCCTACTTTGAACTTTTGGAGGAAGCACCAAAATATTTTTCACGGCGGCTGTATCATTCTACATTCCTACCAGCAGTACATCAGAGTTCTCCACACCCATCTGAATGGGTAAAAAGCAGTATCCTATTGTGGTTTTTATTTGCATTTCCCCAGTGATGCTAAACACATTTTCCAGTGCTTACTGCCTTATCTTCTTTTTTAAATATTTATTTGGCTGCACTGGGTCTTAGTTGAGGGACGGAGAATCTTCAATCTTCATTGTGACATGCCACCTCTTAGTTCTGGCATGAGAGCTTTAGTTCTCCAGCTAGGGATAGAACTCGGGCCACCTGCAATAGAAAGCCAGAATCTTAGCAACTGGAATAGCAGGGAAATCCCACTGGCTTACTTTCCTTGGAGAAATGTCTATTCAAGTCCTTTGTGAGGTGTTTTTTTGTTTGTTTGTTTGTTTTTGGACCACTCTGCACAGCTTACATAATCTTAGTTCCCCGAACAGGGATCAAACCATGTCCCTTGCAGTTGAAGTGTAGAGTCTTAAACCACTGGACCACCAGGGAAGTCCTTTGTATTTGGTTGTAGGAAATCTTTACATAGCCTAGATATCAGTTCCTTACCAGATGTAAGATTTGCCAGTATTTCCTTCCATTCATGGGTTGTCTTTACTCTCTTGATAATCCCTTCTGATGCATTAGTTTTTAATTGTGATGAAATCCAATTTATCTATTTGGTTTTGCATCTATTCTTTTTTGAACTCCGCCTCCCTCCCTGGCTTCCCTGACCGAGTTTTCCTGGTGTTTCTCTTTCCTTTGGCTGCTTCTCTTCAGGTTTCCATTGCTGGATCCTTTGACAGCCTGGGATTCAGTGCCAGGCCATTTCCCAAGGGCTGTCACCCTTGCATCTGCAGGTGCAGACCTGAAGGAGCGGGAGCAGATGAGTGAGGCAGAAGTGGGGCTCTTTGTCCAGCGGCTCCGAGGCCTGATGACTGAGATTGGTGAGGGTTCTGGAGTGGGGAGAGGAGGGCATTCAGGGGTCCTGCTGATCCCAGCCTCACCCAGTCTACCATACTCTAAAGACAGAATGGCTTCTGTTGTGAGCTCTGTGGAGAGATGATTCTCCCAGGGAGAGGGGGCAGGGACGAGGAATTCTACAAGGAGGAGGGTGTCACGAGGATCCAAAAGGCACTGGCTCCCCAGCATTAGTGCCCTGCTAGTTCTGACCCCCAGCCCCTGTGCCCTCAGGGTACAAGCCTGGCCATTCCAGAGTCAACTTTCAGCAAGCATACTTGCAGGCTTTGACAAATGCTTGTTCCTTTTTCTGGAATATCCCTCCTAGGCCATCTGAACTGTTCATGCATTCTTTAAGACCACCAGTGCCTCCTCCAGGAAGCCATCCCTGGCCCATCATCCAAGCTTCCTTTCTCAGATCACTGATCACCCTGGGTCGTCATCACCTGTTTGCCCGTCTGCCTTCCCCATGTCAGATTCAATTCTGTTCCCAACACACAGAATGAGAAGGGAGAGCAAAAAGGCGGGCCCAGGAAAGCCCACAGGAGGGTGGGCCTGACCAGGCATCACCCTGCCCATCCATCTCCCCACTCCTATTCCCCAGCGGATCCCACAACTTTCCCCAGTGGAAAAACTGACTGTTAAGATAACCTGGCTGAAGTACCAGGTAAGCTCCCCAAACTTGGGACCAATGACGCCGTCTATCACAACCAGCTAGACCGTCTCCTACCCTGAGACACTGTCCTGGTCCTACCAGGGCCTCGCAGGCTGAGCCCTCCTTTGTCTCCACAGCAGCGTTCCCTGCACCCACCATTGCAGCTATGGATGGGTTTGCCTTGGGTGGAGGCCTGGAACTTGCCCTGGCCTGTGACCTCCGAGTGGCAGGTACTGGGTACAGGGAGAGGTGTGGAAGAGTGGGAGGGAAGAGTGAATCAAACAAGCTAATTCTGGGGATTCTGCAGTCAGCCACTGCTCTCAGCTTTCCAACAAACCCCAGAACTAAAGGCAAAGTGGGAGCCAAGGAATTCAGGCGGTAGTGGTTCCCCACCCACCGCCCAGCCCCTGACTGCTACAGGACTCGTCCCTTCTCAGTCAGCTGCCCTCAGCTCAGGAGTGTTTGTACCAACCCCAGGGCAACTGCTGACACAACTAGAAAGAACATAGAGAGCGAAGGTTGGGGACAAAGGTACCTATTCAGTCTTCCAGTTCTGTCCAAGCCAGCTTTATCGATCACATTGTGAACAAAGGTGAGCCATGAGGGCAGTCTGTTACATGCCCAGTTAATCACAAGCATGGCTGGGCAGGAACAGTGCCCTACAGTAGCTCTATCAGAATCCAGAGGTTTGGATTAGTAGCTCAGAGAAATTGAACTTCGAAATGTGGAGGGCAGGGAGGATGAAGATAATTGATTGCTTTTAACCTTGCTGACTTGGTGGTTAGGTGTGCCCTTTTTAGAGCCAATCAGAGAAGATATGAGACTTCCCTGTAGCTCAAATGGTAAAGAATCTGCTTGCAATGCAGGAGACCTGAGTTTGATCCCTGGGTCAGGAAGATCCTCTGGAGAAGGAAATGGCAATCCACTCCAATATTCTTGCTTGGAGAATCCCAGAGACAGAGAAGCCTGGAGGGCTAAAGTTCATGGGGTGGTAAAGAGTCGAACACAACTGAGCAACTAACACTTGCTTACTTTAGAGAAGATCTGAGTGTTATCATGGTGCTACTACTTCTCCTGCCACCAAGAACTTTTTTTTTAACATGTAGCCCCAGGCATAGAGGGACTTTATATCCACGTGATACATAGCAGAGAGAAGCCATCAAAATACCAGGTCAGGTCATAGCACCAACTCTGGTTCTACCTGCCTGTATTTAGGGAAGCTAACTTGCAGGGTTTGATGGATAGGAGGGTGAATGTAAACCCCTCCCTCCCATACTGCATGGTTCGGAGGGACTGTGTTGAGGGAATTCAGGAGAAGCCTGTGGACTGGGACACTCGAGGGCTTCTCACAGGAAGTGCAACTCTGAAAAAAGGATGTGGATCAGAATACAGGAAAATTTCAGGCTGACAAAAAGCTGGGAGGAAAAACTGGTGGAAGCAGGAGTCACTAACACTCTAGGCCAGACCTGATTTAACATGAGACTGAGAATCCATTAACTTACAAATAGGTAGTTAATGGATTAATAGGTACAAATAGGAACCCTTCCTTTGTTCTAAGCTCCATGACCTCACTTGATCCTTAGGAACTCTATAAAGCAGGTAAAAGAGACGTTACCATCCAGGGGGCTCAGAAAGGCTAAGAGAGTTGCTCAGTGAGTTGTGGAGGTAGGGTGAGTGCTGGGCCTTCTGACTTCCAGGCTAGGGCTCTTCCAAAGGTAGTGACTGGATGAGCCTGGCTGTGGCCGCACCATGACGGAAGAAATTGGCTGGATGGGTGAGCAGAGCCCACAGAGTGTCTCTTATCCTCTGGGATTGGAGCTGGAAGACAGGGTGGGGGCTTCACTCTGTTTTGTCTAAGCAGCTTCTTCGGCTGTCATGGGACTGATCGAGACAACCCGAGGGCTCCTCCCAGGAGCAGGTAATCTCAAAACACACCATCCATCCTCTACCTGTTCACTCTATCCAGCACAATTCCCTACTTCCCTCTTTTGCCCTATGTTCTGGGCTATCCCCCGCCAGCCTAACCCAATCTTGTCCTGAGAGGTCTTGGCTGACTCCCAGCCAGGGCCTCCTCTGGGCCCCCACATTCCATGAAGATTCACCATCCCTACTCCATCCTGGCAGGCGGGACTCAGAGGCTGCCTCGATGCCTGGGAGTGGCCCTGGCAAAGGAGCTCATCTTCACAGGCCGACGACTGAGTGGGGTGCAGGCCCAGGCTCTGGGGCTGGTGAACCACGCTGTGGCCCAGAATGAGGAGGGCAATGCTGCCTACCACCGGGCACGAGCACTGGCCCAGGAGATCCTGCCCCAGGTACGACTGCCACTCAGCACGGGCTGGCCTGTGCCACTGGCAATCATGGGTGGGAAGCCAGGGGGCAAGGGTGTCTCATACAACCACACAAGATCCATTTTCCCAGATTTATATAATTAACCATCTTTGGAGGTTTTGCTTCCATTCAGCCATTTAGTAAATAATACTAAATCAGATTTTAACTTAAGATCAAAATTCCGAGGGGCTGGGATCAATTAAGCTTGAAAATCCTCAGAACAGCCTGTAAAACTGAACTTCCTGAGATGATGCAAATGATCTCTATCTGTGCCATCCACTAATGCAGTCACTAGCCACGTTTTGTTGCTATGCCCAACTCTGTGAGACTCCACAGACTGTAGCCCAGCAGACTCCTCTGTCCATGGTATTTTACAGGCAAATATGCTAGAGTGGGCTACCATTTCTTTCTTCAGGGGATCTTCCCAACCCAGGGACTGAACCCGAGGCTCCTGCTTGCCAAGCAGTTTTTTACCCTTGAGCTACCTGGGAAGCCCCACTAGCCACATTATTTAAATTAAAATTTTAATTTCTCAACTATACTTCCCATATTTTCATGCTGGCAGACACATTTGGCTGTTGGATATTGTACTGGACATGACAAAATTGAAAATGCAAGATTCTTTAAAGCAGATAAAGAATTACCAGCCCATCTTTCAACCATACATGTGGTGGAAAAGCACCTGAAATGCATGATGTAGGACATGTGTTAAGGCCTGTACTTTTCTTTAACCCTCAAATAGCCTGTGAGCATAGTCTCCCCAGAAGTGTAGATGCCCAGGGACTGGGTTAGGCCCTGCCTACATGTAATCTCCAAGTACCCAAGAGGCTCCACTGGCTTCTCACTTCTCTAAGAGAGCCAGAGGGAGGTCCCAAGTTTCCACAAAGATAGGCGGGCAGCTGAAATGCAGCCAGGTTCTGTTAAGTTGTAATACTCACTGAGCCCATATGCTGCACCCTCATCCTTCAGACACAATCAGACACAGACAATCCTGGGTACTTTAATAGTGTCCCAGTGTTAGAACAATCCAGGTGAGGTGATCATGCCTGTCGCGTCTGTGCTATAACAGACCCAACAAGGTTAAGTGACTGCTCATCAAAGTCAAAGAAAGTGACTGCAATAATACCACAAAGACAGACACTATTTTGGCATCCATTCTGCATAATACAGAAATACATATCATAGCTAGTATTTTAAGGAGTGGAGACCATGTAGAAAATTTTTAAACAACAAACTAAATCTTTAATGGATTTCAAATACAAAAAATTAAAGACATGTTACAAAAGTAATATAATATTGTTAACCATACTCTATCATTTTAACATTATTAACACAGAAAAGGATTTGAATTAATCATGAAAAGTAAAAACAGAGTTATCTTATTTAGGGGGGGGGGGAAATCTCCCTGAAATAATCCTGCCTCTTTTTATAATTTTGAGGTCTTTACTTACTTACTTGCTTAGTTACTTGAGGGCAAGGACTATAAAAAACTGATGGTAAGTCTGATTTAAGAGCATTTGTTTTGTCTTCATTTCTTGTTTATAGTTTCATCACACATAAATGGAGAGTCTGACGCAGCTCATTTTAATGCTGTCGTGTCTCTCTTATTACTCGGTCAGAAAGTCTGAACTGATAACAAAACTCCGAGTGACTCAGGGTAGTAGCTGATTACACTTACACAGATTGAAGGGTCTATTTGTAGACTCTAGGGTTTGTCTTTTTGCATAAAATAAAAAACTGGGTCTTTGAGCTTAGTCTCAAGATGATTCAGGCTTCTGACTTTTCAATATATTGAAATAATGGTATTTTACTAATTACTAGTATTTCAGTATTTAAAAGTAGCTTTCCATACTAAAACAACAGCCTACCAAAAACTAGTATTAGAATCACTAATGCAAATCCTGGGACATTCTGATGCAACCTGTTTAACTTCCAGGTGAGTTACTGAGTGCCAAATATGAAGATTCCCTATGGGCTGAGTGCGAGAGATGCTGTTGTAGACAGCTACCCTCTAGTGGACAAATTACCAAAACTGGGCCAGTCAAATTGCTCCCGAGATTACAGCCTATCAATAAACGCAAGGTCCACAAATTAACACTCAGATTTTCCCTTTAAACAGTAAATATACTTGACCCTTTGAATACTGATTTGAATACATTTTCCATTTGAACATCAAAGTAATGGAATATCTTGTGGCAACTGTGACTCACTGTTCTCATTTCCAAATAACATAAAATGATCCATCATATCTCTAACTGACCTTCTTCACAGAGTGTTCCATTGAACAGCACATGTTGGAACTGTGAAGGTTCACTTCAGTTCAGTCGCTCAGTCGTGTCCGACTCTTTGCGACCCCATGAATCGCAGCACGCCAGGCCTCCCTGTCCATCACCAGCTCCCAGAGTTCACTCAGACTCACGTCCATCGAGTCGGTGATGCCATCCAGCCATCTCATCCTCTTATACATGGATTTCTTTTTCCCACTAAACATATACTACAGCACTATACGATCCAAGGTTGGTTGGATTTGTGGATGTAGAACTCTTTATAGGGCGGGTTGGCTGTTAGGTTCTGTGTAGATTTTTTACTGCATGGACAGTTAGTTCACCCAAGCTCCGGGTTGTTCAAGGGTCAACTACATATATGTACACACACACACTCAGAAACATAAATATGTGTGTTTTCAACACAGAGACAACATGGCTATATAGTTTTTAATTTTCTCCAATGAGAAACCAGTAGCTATATTCATGACAAACAAATCAAATAGGATAGAAGAATAAGAAGGACATAAAGTAAAAATCAAAAGTAGGGTGATCCTGTTATCCAGGCTCTGTCCAGGTTCCAAGTGAAAAGTCCCACATCCTAAAACACTTCAGTCACTGGCAAAAAGACAAATGCTTTGGGTCACCAAAACATTCCTCAGTTCCCCAATCAGTTTCCCCAGAGATGACCACTGTTAACAGTTTGCATACTCTTCCAGAAATAGTCATTGTTCATGTAAAATACGCACATATACTCACATATCTAATTCTAAATTCCTTTAGGACAATTTAGGGGACAAGGAACACACCTTTACAGGCTAGTCCAGTTCCAACTGACGTTTAAAAACATAAAACTACGCACAGAAAAGAATTCAATCAGTATGGAAAAGTATAAAACAAAAAGTGAAGTTCTTCATTCTCATGACCTTTCTCCCCAAAGACCCATCACACCAACACCTTCTGCACAAACTGAATAATATACACAGCACTACGCAGCTCCCTTTTCTCACCTAATATGTTGCAGAGTTGCTCATTTCAGCACACACTTATCAACCTCATTCATTTAAACTGCACACTTTTTCATTCATGGTATGGATGTGCCATCATTTAACCAGTGCTCTCGTGAGGAACATTCACATCACTGACATCTCTACGCTCCTGAAAAATAGCTGGAGTGATTAACTTTGTACATCTTAGTGTCCTCTTGGAAGTGCATCTGTAGGGCAGATGCCTACATGGAGTTACAACATGAAAGAGCATGTGCATCTATCTGATTTGCCAGTTCTTGTCAAATTGTCCTCCTGAAGCATTGTTCCAGTTTACTCTCCATTCAATTCTGTGTGCAAATACGTCTCAACAATAATGGGCATTACCAATCTTTTACAGTTTCCAAATGTGAGGTGAAAAGGAGCACCTAACTGTTCTGATTTATGTTTCTTTAAAAGTAAAGCTGAGCACACCTTGTGTCTTTTTTTTCTTTTTTGTGAACTAGCTTTCCATACTGTGTGAATGCTAAAAAGTATATATATATATATATATATACATACATATATATATATACATATATATATATAAGCTTTTGGTAAAGGAAATGCTTCTGTCACAATATCACAAATATATTCCCCCAGATCTTGATTTTTGCTTGAATCTCTGGTACTTTTCCCAGGCTGAAGTTCTTTTACTTTTATGTAGCTAGTTTTTTCATTTATAGTTTCTATGCTAACAGACTTTTTAAATTGTTCTTTCCTGATAAAGTCTTATAAAACCTTCAAATAATACAATATGAGTAAAACATGAGGCAAATGCACTCCTTGCCTGGAAGCAGGGCCCTGGATGGAGTGCCAGACCTGCAGTGGCACAAGATAACTAGAAGCAAGGCCAATGAGGCAAAGATGGTCACTTTGGTGCTCTTGCTTCCACGTGGCCCTACAAAATGCCCCTCAGGATTTCGATCCAGGCCTGTCAGATTCCAAAGTCCAAGTTCCTACTACCAACCTTTTTTCACCCTACTGGGGAAAAACGTGCTTGCAGTGGAGGCTTGCGTTTGTTGAGATGAGAGGGGTACAGGAAGGGAGCAGCAGTGGGAAAGGTGACTGGGAATCAGATCCAAGCTTCGCCATTGACTGGACGAACGTGGCCAACTGCTTCAGCACCCTAAGCCTCAATCAAACCCATCCTGAAGGGATGGGGAGCATCCTGTGACCACTAGACAAGTCTGTGGGTGGGAAAGCATGTGTACAATGGAGTATGCTATACATGCTGGAGGGATGTATTACATGAGAAGAATTCCAGATGGTCAGGACTAGGAGGGTAAGGGATCAGTTAGGCTTCCTTCGTTATTGAAAAGGGAATCACCTAAGAAGTAGTAGGTGCAACACGAACAAAAGTAAACACTGTCGCTAGAACAGCTGGATTTCTACCCAGACGTCTTCCTCATCACGGAGCTTGTGTGCCTAACTGTGAGCACTGACTGATCCCCTTCTCAACCAAGTGCTTGCTTTTCCCTAGGCCCCCATTGCTGTGCGGCTGAGCAAAGTAGCCATTGACCGAGGAATAGAGGTGAGAGGGTTCTGGGTCGGAACTTAGCATCTGCTAAGGTCAGTGGGGTGGCTGGGAGGCAGTGCTTTCAGGGCATACAGATGGACAGCACAGCTGGAAAGAACTCTGGAATTGGACTCTTCTCATAGACTTGGAGCCTGAACCTCTCTCTTTGTGCCTTAGTTTTACCCATCTACAAAATGAAGTTTGGCCAGGTGATACTTCAAATTATATTTCATCCTCATTTCTCTCCCTTGGAGAGAGAAGGTAACTGAAGTCCATAAAGGGTAAATGACTTACCCAGGGTCACAGAGCAAATGAGTTACAAGAACCCAGGTCCACATGGCTATCAGTCCATGTTCTTAGGATTATGCTGGTGGTCAGTAATGCGGCCTCACAGACGGGGCTCAGGCATGCTGACTTGGCTGCAGCTAACTCATCCTACACATCAGCTTATTCATTCATTACACACTAAACCTGGATCTGAACTGGGACACCGGAATGAATCATAGGGTCACTGCCCCCAAAGTGGGGAAGGGGATTGACACAAATCAATAATAAAAAGTCAAGAGCATGAAGTAGACAGCCTGGAAAGGGTAGAGCTGCACCATCCATGGGGCTACTGGGTACAGGGCTGGACAGTGCTGCAGTGGAGAATGTTTTCTAGAACTGGGGTTTAGGCTGGATAAGAATTCCAGAAAAATTGGAAAGTGTGAGAGAAAACACAGAGGTGTATAAATAAGCAACTCAACTGAACAGGAGGAACGGATGAGTGTGTCAGCACAGCAGTGAGGTTAGGGGCATGGGCCCTGGTGCTGGACCATCTGGGTTCCAAGACCTGTTTTTCCACACCCTGTTGTGTCTTTACACAAGTCACTCCACCTTTCTATGCCTCAGATTTCTCAGCTGGGTAGTAGGGAAAATAACTGCTGCTATAAACAGTACTTCTCTTACAATAGTGCCTTTAAGTGAGTAATAGCAAGCAGTGGACAGTAGGGACTGGAAGCTGCCAGGGGCCAAGTCACGCAGGCCTTAGTTCTGAGGGCAAGGGAAAGCCAGCAAAGTTCATTAATGGGGGTGACAGGAGGCATGGTGAGGCAGCCAGGTGGGGAAGGAGGGAACAATGGCTGTGCAAGCACAGCTCACACACTCCCTCCTCATCTCTAAGGCTGTTTGTAACCCTCCCTGTTGTTCTCACAGCCCCCATTCATCCTAGCACTGCTTCACCTCTGTAATGAATGGTGTTCCCTCTCCAGTAGGGGATTCCTTATCACACCATCTCTCTCCACATGGGCTGGCATACAGTAAGCCTAGATAATTGTTTGCTGGAAGAATCCAGGAAAAAGTAGGAAGTGGTATAGAAAGCAGGGTGAGCTGGTGCCCAGGGCACATGGAGGTGGGCAAGGCTGATCCAGGCACCACTTCTTTCTTGCAGGTGGACATTGCATCAGGGATGGCCATTGAAGGGATATGCTATGCCCAGGTACGTGTCTGCTGCCCGTCCTGCATGCTTGTAAGCAGAGACCAGGCCAGAGTGGGGTCCTTGGGTACTATTAGTACATGACCAGTTGAATAGGTTCCTCCCAACCCACACAGTCGGTCTTTGGGGCACTCCTCTCCTCAGTCAGCCTGCACTGATCCCAGGGGAGCCACAGAGCCCTCTCTGGGACTGTTTCCTCAGCCGTCTAATGGTGCTGTACCCTGCCCTACTTTGCTGCCCAGAGAATCACAGAGGAACCTGACAGGAGAATTGCAACTTCTGAGTTCTCTGTATCAGTGGCTATGGTACAGGCCAGGCTGTACCAGCCTAGAGCCCAGGCTGGAGGATGCCAAGGCCTTGATTATTGCCTATAGGTTGTGTATGCTCGATGGTGGGACAATAAACTGTGGCTGACCCACTTAGCCCCTTACTCCTTAGTGAGTCAAAAACATTCATCTCCAGGCTAACAAGTAACAAAAAATCCTCCTAAACGGGGGCTGGGGAACTTGTAGAACCTGATGTAAACCAACTGCATACCAGGATTCAAAACCAGAGCTCTTACCACAAAGCCTAGTCTTTTCTACCGAGCAGCCTCATTTCAGACTGCTGAATGAGACTGTGAGCTCTCAGAGGGACGTACACTGTGCACAAAATCAGGCTGGTGTGAGGAGACCAAGGAGCCACCAAGGCCCACAGGTTTGCATGACCCAACACCCGAGTCCAAAGACAGTGAAAGACTTGGATTCTGGCCTCGCCATGGGCTGAACAACCTTGAGTGAGTCTTTACTGGTTTACGGACCTGTCCCTGCGAACTGATACTCTGTATGTTGTTTCAGAACATCCCAACCCGGGATCGGCTGGAAGGCATGGCTGCTTTCAGGGAGAAGCGCCTCCCCAGATTTGTTGGCGAGTGACCTCCATTTAACCTGAAGCAAGGGAGACGCACACCTTACAGGGCAGGATCCAGAAGGAGGGAGTGCAGCACCTCTGCCCTCACCATTTCACCTCTCTGGGTTCCAGCTGCCTCACAAGGACAATGACGGACAGGAAATGACAGGCACGGTGCCTGGTACTAGGGTGCTGATGATACCACCTACGGTTCCCTTCATTACTCCTCACCCAGGCAAGCTCATCACTGGAGTCGGGTTTGCTTTGGAGCATACCGGTCTCTCCCTAATAGAATGATAAACTAAGGATAAAACAGACCCCTCTGGGCCTTTATAGCGCTAGCACTCAAGCCTGACCTCTGTGTCTCGGTTATTAGGTGCTCACCAGAGGTGGCAAGAGGCTGTAAGAACCACACAACGGCCCTGTTTCTCCCTCAGTACAACAGAGATAATACGGAAACCTTGGTTGTGGTTGAATACTCAGCTCTCTGCCAGTTATTCACTGTTTGCCTCAGGCTCCTCAACTATAATGAACCTGTTTTGAGGATTAAAAAATAATAAAATACCTGATGTTCCATGTACATGAGTTATGATTAATGTACAGTGTTCTTTTAAGAACCAGATGAAATCACTGCTGTGAAAACCTTTTGTAAACTGTAGGGTGGCAGGCAAATCTTTGCTGGTGCATTTAGTAACTTTCAGGAGCCCTGAGAAGGGAATGATTAACTCAGGTGGACAACATGGAAGATTAAGAAATGGACAGGTAATACTGCAGTTGAAGGCTGAAGGATCGAACAGGCAATGGAGGCAAAGAAGAGGAAAACTGAGGGGAATAGCACAAGCAAAAAAGTGAGCAAGATGATGACACTTTGAAATAAAGGGGGGCTGATATACACACGTGCACACTAGCCTCAGCAGCCCTCCTCCTGTACCAAGGCAGGGCAAGAGACAGTCATGTGGTCATTCTTTAACTGATCTGAGCTTCCTAAGCCTGCGCCTGGGCAGGCTCAGGAGTTACTGAACCATGGGCATGGACACAGACCAGTAACACTGTTGACTTGCTTTTAAAGACAAATGTGCCTCAAAGCTGTACTCATTTCCTGGAAGGAAAAGTAAGACAAGAACCCCAGTCTTAGGAATCAGCACCAACCACATGAGCAGTATTTGTCTACTTAGGAAGTAACCATCTTGCTGCACTTCCTCTTCTTATCTGTTAAGTGGGGAGAATAAAACTATCCCAGAGGACTGCTGAAAATCAGAGAAAACGTACAGAGGTGCCCAGTGCTGAACTGGACCTCAGCAGGCACTATTTCCCACTCATCCTCCCCACATCAGCCCAAACTAGTATCTGGTAACAGCATGTTCTGACAGATGGAACCCAGCTCAGGGAACTAAGACATACTTTTAGAATCATGCAGAATAGTGAATGAGAAAATCTCTGGAGTTTCAGGGCTATTGAAGGAAGCAGGTCACAAATTCCCCTTATCCAGTGGGACACCAGTGAGCAACAGTTTGAAAAAACAATTTAGAATAAGAATAAACCTCATTTGATTTCAAAAGATGATATGAGGCATTCCAGTTAAGAATCTGGCCAGCTTACAGTATAAAAATCTAGTCCTAAAATAAGCTACCAATTTAAAATTTTGTTTCTTCGAAAAATTCAGATGAATGACATAACCCGTTTCATTGATTTCCAATAATAAGGTGAGGAAGGACTTTATTCCATAGACCACGTTTGCAGAGGACACAAACAAAAGCCTCTCATACCTAATACTGGGGTTGAGGTTGGTTCTCAGAAAAGCTCGTTATTTTTCTCATCCAAGTTAGGTAAGAGCACCTCTTTAAATCTTTGGCACAGTCCTTCCTCTGTTTTGGTCACAGTCCCACTCAAATTAAAAATCTGAGGGATTGAGATTTATACTCGCTATATAATCTTTCATCTAAACACTTCTCAGTCCTGTGACCAGGCCCCACCAGCACCAATTACCCACAATGTTATTATGCTCATTCAGTCTAATGTGTACAGTTGGAGGAAAAAAGGTCAAAGGTAGACTATCCAAAAATCATAAAAATGTATTTCTCTTTCCTCCACCCAACAAGTGGAAGGTACTTTGGTATGTATTAAAAAAATTTTTTCCCTTCCCTCCAATAGAGGTTCTGCCTTCCAAACAATACATTTAAACATACATGTTTCCTAGAACTCTTTCCTGCATTTCTTTTCCAAAGGCCTCATATAGCCAGGAGTAACAACTCAGATTCTTTCAACCATGAAACTTAACATAAATACAGAGGTCCCCCATAGGTATTTCTTTTTTTCTTTCCTCTGACAAATACTCAGTTAAGAAATTGGTCAGGGCTAGAGAAAATTAACTATTCTAACAAAAGCTTACAGGTCTTCCCACAAAGTCCAGGGCTTGATTTTTCAAAACTGCTGAAAAGGTATTCCAAGAATGATTCCAACTTAATTTGAGATTATGGCTATCACACAAATCCAAACTTCTTATAACTTACAGAAAGTCATCCCCCAAAAGGCCAACAAAGCGGTCAGCTCACAAACTCCAACAACAACTTGTTTCAATCCAACACTTGATTGCTGATACAGCAGAAGGCCTGATACTGAAGACGCAGCACCTCTGAGGCCCTGAAGCTAAGAAGGGCCTTCAACAGAGAGAGGGTCTCTGGTAATTCATAAAATGCATTTTGAAGTCATCTACAATGGAGGCTGCAATCTGCTGTGCTTGGGGGTCTGCCTCACTGTGCTCCCGGATGTCAAACAAAAGCTGCAATCCTTCTTCTTCAACTAACATTTTGCAGTATTTGCTGGCTGAAAGAAAATCAAGCAAAGAAACCTGATGTTCAAGTTGGTGTTTTAAATATTCCCAATTACCACATTCATCATTTTAAAGATGCCAGTAATGCTTGGCTTATGCAATTTGATAATGGATGATTATTTTACTAAGTTTATTTTCAGACAACTCATGCTTCAAGTATCTCTAGCTAAAAGGATAAGAACTTCTTTTATTACAAAAATAATAAAAAATTTCATGTTCAGGCAGTATACTGAGCTAGACAACCTAAAACTACCAGAGGCTGGATAAATATAATTGAAATTTTTTTAATTCAAGGTTGAGTGTACAAAGTAAAGGAACTGTCAAGGAGTCAGACACAAAGAGCAAAAAAAAAGCACTTAAAGCTCATGTAACCTCATCTGTAACTTTTCTGGAGTAGAAAGGGACTGTCAGTTTCAGTAATCTAGGAATTTCAATTTTAACTTTAGAAGTCAGAAGCAAAAATAATGCATAAATTTGGCCCCTCAAAAGACCAGACAAGACAAGGGATAAGACAATGAAACATCTCTATCTTGCCCTGTGTTCTCGGGAGAAGTCTTTCCTGAGCCCCAAGTTGGTACAGGGGTTGAACTTATGCTAGCCTAAATGTTCTTGGAATCCTTGAGCTGAGAAATTAATATAAGGATTAGATCAATCCCAGGAAAACCTCCAGAACATTTGACAGAAGCAAATACAAAACTGTACTAAAGGGACATGTCCACAACTCAGTGTGAAAAGGATTCTCTTCATCAGTGAAATAGTCAATTAAACACAGAAATCACGACCCAAAACACATCTAAAGGACTTCCCTGGTAGACTAGTGGTTAAGACTTTGCCTTCCAATGCAGGGGACGTGGGTTCGATCCCTGGTTGGGGAGCTAGGATCCCACATGCCTCATGGCCAAAAAAACAAAACATTAAACAACAACAACAAAAAACAGAAGCAGTATTGTAACAAATTCAATAAAGAGTTTAAAATGGTCCATCCACATCAATAAAAATCTTAAAAAGAAAAAACATACAACTAAGACAACCAAGAATGCAGTAAAAAGAAACAAAGACATGGATACTATTTTTTTTAATGGTTACAAGATATGTAGGACTGATTGAAAGAAGGTATAAGATATTTCTGATAAATGTTATAAGAAAGGAATAGAAAAAAATAAAAAAATTAAAAAAGAAAGGAATAGAATAGCTGGAGGGTAATATTTTAAAAGAAAATTTCTGAAAATGTTCATCGATTTTGTAAGGTATAACCATGATTTGAAATCCAGAGGCCATAGAACAAAATAATGACTAGCAAAAACAATGAATAAAATCAAGACAATAAACTGGAAAAAAATATTTGCAAGAGTTCCTTCAAATTAAAAAGATAAAAAAAAAACAGTAAACAAAAAGTAAGCAAAGGAAACCAACAGACAATCCAAATGTAAGAAAAGACAGTTAACCATACTTAAAATGTCAAGTTAGAATCACTTTCACCTTAGATTGGCAAAGATCAAAAATTCAACTCAAAGTTTTACAACAATAAAAGGAAACTGCAAGCTCTCATATATTGCTGATAGGAATGCAAACTGGTAATCAACTCTCTGGAAGACAGTTTAGCAATACCCACCAAAATTATAAACATTCATAACATTTTGACTCAGCTCTGCAGATTATACTCACAAAGTGTACTATGCTTGTACTAATACTATGCTTTGTGCAAATGCTAATACTATAAGCCAAGCAATGTTTAAATGCTTTGCAAATGTTAACTCATTTAATTCTCAAAACAGTCCTATAAAACAGCTACTTGGATCCCCATTTACAGATGAGGAAATTGGGGCACAGAAAAGTTAAGTAACTTGCTCAAGCTCCCACAGTTAGTAAATGGAGAAACAGGGAGTAAAGTTTAAATAGTCTGGTTCTGGGGTTTGTTCTCTTAATCACCAGACATATGCACCTTTCCTAAATATATACTGTGTGTGTGTGTGTGTGTGTGTGTTTTTCCCCTGGTGGTCCACTGGTTAGGACTCCAAGATTCCACTGTAGGGGCCCAGGCTCAATACCTCCTGGGGGAATTAAGATCTCACATGCTGTGGGTGTAGCCAAAAATAAAGAGAAGTGTTAGGGCAAGCTCCTAAAAGCCATTTTTCTCTATCACTTCCTTCCTAATTATTCTGCCACTTTACCTTTAGAATAATCTTCAGATTCCTCATCACTTACTGTATTCATTCACTTGAACTGCATTATATATGTAAAATAGAAAAGAACTGAGGAGTATAATATGTCCATAATTATTTCAGTCTATAAATTACTTCCTAGAGTTCTTTGCACATAGGCCCCAATACTTGTTAAAACTATTTTAAGATAGTTTATGCTTTTGATAGTTAAACATTTCATTAATTCTAAAAGTTATACCTTTAAGATTTTTCAGCATAAAATTATAGTCTATAATCCTTTTTATAATACAAAT
>SJYQ01002068.1:103099-125678 GCA_006410935.1 Redunca redunca
AAACATTTAATTTGCCTGAGAAACAACTCCTGACATCTGGCCCACCAGTCTCCCACACACCACTACAAAGAGGCAAATCTATATATTACTTATAGGAAAGATAGTATCATGATAAAATATTCAGTGAAAAAGAGAAAGCTATAGGATACCATGCACAGAATGAGCCCATTTTGTCTAAAAACATATGCACATACAGTATATAATAACTATAGCATATATACAGAAAATTACCTGGAAGGATAGTTATAGTTAGCTAATGAACAGTGCTTGCCTGTGGGGAATAGGAGCGGGAGCACACTTTCACTTTCTATATTGCTTACCATCCATCCCTAAATAAATTATAATTCTGTAGCATTTCTTATACTAATACAAGCTCTTTAGTTTCTTCTTAAAAAGTATTAAAATCAGGACATAAGAGAACAATTTTTCAAAATTCCATCTTGAAGTTAATCCTTATACAAAAAAATAGCTAAAAAACAATTATCTTTAAATACATACGGTTTTTACTGCAGACATGATACATGGCCCATAGTGCCCAGAGCTGAACCTCTGGTTGAGAGAAGTTGCCAAGGAGCGGGAAAAAAGCCTTGAAGGATCTAAATAAGTACAAAGAAGATGTTTCTTCAGAACTCAGGCTAACATCAGGGATATAGTAATAATTTTCAATATCCCTGCAGCCACCCCCGGAGTCAATTCTTCATTAAGACAGATGTATTGCTGAGCATATAATTGGAACTAGCATTTAAGAAATTATATTCTGTGTTAGACATTATCCATTCAACAACTGATTCCACCCTCAATTATTGTACACTGCCAGCTTCAATTTACAGATGACAAAAACTAAGTCTCAGAGATTTTCTTAAAGTGATTTTATAAGTATCACAAAGAAATCGGATTTGAATACAAGGCTATTTGATTCTAATATTTTATTATACCATGGCCTCTACAGAGTGAATAGACTGAGGACAAGCTTTAAGAGAAGCACTACACCATCATGAAATTACCTGTAAGTGACCAAAGCTGTCATCTTACAACTTGAACTTGGCCATTTCTGGATGGTTGCATACTACACAAAAAGAGAAATCAAGATTCTAGTATTGTTTCATGTCATTTATAATTATACACATATGAAACAATATAAATTTTCAAAATCGAGGATTACTCAAATTTAGGTATACCTAACCAACCAACTATTAATTAGACAGCCATTATATACGTAGAATATGAAGAAAGTCATGTGGAAAACAATACACCAGAAAGGGACTTCTGTTTAAAGACAGAAGACTAAGCATGAATGGAACAGTACAACTGGTTTAAAAGAAGATAAACGCACATGAAACAAAGCAGAAGAAAAATGGTAAGTGATTTAATAGATTAGCACTGGGGAAGGTTCAAGAAAACAAACCATTTTGAACAAAACCCCTAACAGACTTCAAAACTGGGCATACAAAGTACTTCAGAAAGTGAGATTACAGGTTAAAAATAGGAGGACTGGTTGAAAGTACCAAAGAATCAAGACTACCAGATCTCCTCTACCACCCTTTACAAAAATTTTTGGACTGGGCAACCCTATAAACAATTGAGGTTGGAAGTACCATGCTAAAAACAGGGGGCTAAAGTAAAAAATCTAAATACTAAATGCTGAGGTGCCCCTGCCCTCAACTCTATCCTTCTATGGGTGTTTAGACTGTTGGAAGCCAAGCTTATGATTTTCAATCAGGAGAATAGGAATTAAGCAAGGGAGGGAGGCAGGGAGAAGAAGAGGAAAGAAGGAAGTAAAGGTAAAAGAGGAAGAAGGGAGAGAGGAATGAAAAGGACAGAAAGAAATCTCCTAGAACTGAAGGAAAACAAGATTCCAGAGCAGTAAGTAGCCAATGGAACAGATGAAAGTAAACTCATATCAAGGCACATCACTGAGATTTTCAAACAATAAAGATAAAGATCTTAAAGCTTCCAAAGAAAAATGGCACAGGACTTCTCAACAGTGATACCAAGAAATAACAGACAATGGAGCAATGACCTAGAAATGTGAAAGGAAAATATTTCAGTACTTGAGTTTTATATCCAGCCATTTGATCAACTAAAGGGGAATGTAAAATAAAAGTCTTTCAAATATAAAAGGTTTCAAATTCTTTTCATACATCTCTTAGGAAGCTACTGGAGGATATGACCCAACAGAACGAGGGAGTATACCAAAGAACAGGAAGGTATGCAATCCAGGAAACAGGGAATCCAACATGAGAGAGCAAAGAGAATCTTCAGGACAACAGTAAAGGAACTTCCTGGGATCTAACAGATATACAAAATATATCTAACAGATGGAACAAAAACAGAGGCTTGGGAAAGAAGCTGATGTGGACAGAATATGTTTGAATGTACTGAGAGAAATGTACTTGGAGTGTAAGTAAGGATGTGCACTGGGAATTTTCATTTTCCAAAGTGGGAAATAAACTGACAACGTCTAAAACTACAAAGTCAAGGCATAACAACATATGTTAGAGATAAGAAGGTAAACACCAAAAGAAACAGCTTTAAAAAGAGCTTAAAGTGGGAAACAGAAGTGGAATAACCTATATAAACTGTTTGCATGCTTAATTTTATAAAAGGAAAGCATCAGAAAGAATGCAAAAAATGTTAATAGAGGTTAGCTTTAGGTGGTAAGGTGTAGATGATTTATAATGTTTTGTTTATATTTTTCTCTATCTTTCCCATTTTCTACAATTAACACATATTTCAAAAACTCATATGATCTAGAAAAATAAGTTTTCTGCAAGAAGAGATGACTCTGGATTTTGTAAAGAGGAACAGTCCTTATACCAGATCCTGGAGAAGCGCCGTCCTCTGGAGGTCACAGGATATCCAGGGCTGTTTGTCAGATGTCAGGTGGGCTATGATGCCTGCAGCTAAATAGCTGACTTCCAATTCCTTGCTATGGAGCAAGCTGCTGATATGCTTTACCACATCTTCAGTAATCAGCTTGGAAAAGAGTTCTCTGACTTCAGCTACGTTGTTCTACGGGGCAGATGGAGTAGAGACTATCAGGAACTGGTTCCTCTCCCTCTCTTACTGCTCAGCTCAGTAAGAACACTCAGTCCCCACTCCTCCCTCTGATTTAGCCTCACACCTACTACAAACCCATCCCCTTGATGACAAAGATGATTAGTAAGAACAAATCATTGAGGAAGCACTTACCAAGTGCCAGGCACTGCGCTTAGATAGACTGAAATGTCTTTTTTATCTGCCTTATCTTATGTCTTTTTTTATCTGCCCCATCTCATTTAATCTTTGATAGTCCTACAAAGAAGTCTTACACTCAGAAAAACTAAGTTGTCAGCTTCACATCGCTAACAACTGGTTGGAGTAGATTACAAATCCAGGTCTGAGTCAAAAACTTAACATTCCTGGGGCCTGCTATATGTTACGTCAGTGTTAACGGTAACAATGAAAGGCAGGTAGTAGTTTCATTATTTTATGTACTATATTAGTTTTTGATGCTGTTTAACAAATTTAACACAAACTTGGTGGCTTAAAACAACACACATTTTTCCTCTCACAGTTTGTATGGGCCTTGCTTAGCTGGGTTTCACAAATCTGCAGCCAAAGTGCTGGCTGGGCTGCATGCTCACATCCAGAGGCTCTGGGTGAGGTGGGGATGGGGAGACTACTTTCAAGCTCACTCGGACTGTTGGTAGGATTCATTTCCTTGTGGCTGCAGGAATAAGAGTTTCTTGCTGGAAACAACATATCTCTTTCATTTGACTTTTTCTGAGTTTTATCTATAATAAATTTAAAATAGCAGGGGACTTTACCTGGTAATATAGTGGTTAGGGGGGCTTCCCAGGTGGGCACCAGTGGTAAAAAACCTGCACACCATTGTAGAAGTAAGAGACGTGTGTTCGATCCCTGGGTTGGTAAGATCCCCTGCAGGAGGGCACAGCAACCCACTCCAGTATTCTTCCCTGGAGAATTCCATGGACAGGAGTGTGGCAGGCTAGGCCATGGGGTCAAAAAGAGTCAGACATGACTGAAGTGACTTAGCACGAACACACAGTGGTTAGGACTCTGCACTTTCACTGCAGACAGCAGTGATTCAATCCCTCGCTGGGGACACAGCCAAAAAAAAAAATCTTTCCTTTGGGACTTCCCTGGTGGTCCAGTGGCTAAGACTCCACACTCACAATGCATGGGGCCCAGTTTTGATCCCTGGTCAGAAAATTAGACCCTACATGCTGCAACTAAGAGTTTGCATACTACAACTAGACTCCACAATGCCACAACTAAAGATCCTGCATGCCACAATGAAGATCCTACATGCCATAAATAAGACCGAGCACGGTCAAATAAATACATATTTTAAAAATATCAAATAAAGTGCCTTCCCAAGTTCTGTGAGCCATTCTAGCAAATTAGCAACCTGAGGAAGGGGTTGTGGAATCCCTCAACTTAAAGTCAGTCAGAAGTAGGAGTAGCTCTGAACTTAACGGTTGGCAACTAAAGTGGAGGCAGAATTGTGGAACCAAGCTTTTTAGGATCTGATGCTAATGTCTGATAGTCAGTGACAGAATTTAACTGAATCGAACTGTAGGACATCCAGCTGGTGTCAGAGAACTGGCGAAGTGGTTGCTGGAAAACACCCCAGACTGCATAACCTGCTTTTGACCAGTGAGACATTCGAAAATCTGACATAAGCAGAAACTGAAGAAGCACTTGTGCAGTGGACTTGCTTTCTACCATTGCCCTGAAACCACCAAGTGAGGAAGCTCATAGAGACACAAGGACCAGCTAACAACCTGCACCAACTGCAGAGATGAGAGTCAGATCATCCTGGAGCACCTAGGTCTAGCTCAGCCACCGACGGCTGCAGTGACGTGAGGAACCGCATGAGACCAGCAGAACTGCACAGCTGAGCTGAGTTCAAACTGCTGACCCACAGGTTCACAAGGAAATAAAATGGATGCTGTTTTAAGCTGTAGTTTGTTTACAGCAATAGCTGACTCATATATAATGGTATTTACTTTAAAGAGATGGTGTGAAGATCAAACAAGTTAATGTAAACTGCTTACAAAAGTGCCTAGCACATAGTAGGTAGCACAGAAGTGTTAGTTTTCTTATTGTTTAATCAGTTACAATTAATTCAAAACAATTCACCTTACCAAAAGACCAAGTACTTTGCTTTGTATTGCCGTCTCTGAAAAAGTCTGTGAAAAGAATATACAGGTTATTTTATCATGAAGAAAATAACTTTACAGACAAACTCAATCCTGTCTTCCCACCTCCAAGACTTGGATGAAGATTGCCAATCCTTGATTTTCAATAAAGTGCCTACAAGCAGCTGGAGACTGTTCTGTAAGATTCCAAAGTGCTTTCAAAGTAAACAAGAGGGTGACGTCATCTAGATTCTCAGCAGTCTTCTGTTTTACTATTGCTAGAAGTTCCTAAAAAAAGAGTTAGATATGCTGGTGACTGACTCATATGTTTCCAATATAAGGAAAGCAATGGTTAAGAAAAGCTTTAGAATCAAACCGAGGTTCTAAATCCAGTTTGACCACTTAATAGCTTTGGTGCCTACCTTCTCTCTGTAAAATGAGTTACACCTATTTCCTAGGGTTTTTGTGAGGTTCAAAAGAAAAAAATATTAAAGTTTAATAATCACTTAGTCTAGTCTGTCGTGCTTGTTAATAAACCTCATAATCAAATACGTATTAGCTATTCCATTATTCATGTATTAAGAGTATCTAGTCAACACTTTTTGGAAGGCAGGCACATATTCAGGTAAGAGAGACAGATTTTTTTTAAAAAGATAATTGGTTTTTCTCAACTAAATAAAAGAATTTTAAGATTTGGTAAATGCTCTGAAGGAAACACATAAAAGCCTCAGAATTTTCTTTAGAAAAGGTGTGAGAAACCTCCAAATGTAACAGCAGCCTTCCCAAAGTGTGATGGGCCCTTCCCTCCCCCATCCCTGGCACCAGCCATCTAGGGAGGGGCTGCTGCACCACACTGCACCTCTCTACACACAGCGAGAGACCCCACTGGCCCATGCCCGCTGCCTGCCCACTGCACAGGTGGGCAGGCTGGAGCTCCACTCCGGGGACACTCACACCTGGGCCACCTCATCAGTCCCGAGCCAACCAGTGCCATCAGTATGGGCTGAACCCACAGCGCCCCTGCCTCAGACAGCAATCCCAGCGAGGGGCGTGTCAGCTGCCTCCACGTAGCCTCTGAGGTCTCCACTGCTTGTGCGCCTTGTGCTTCGCCCCATCCAGAGTTACAACATGCTGGAGTGACCCGGCAGTTCTTCAGACCTGGCTGCTTTCTGAGGTCGCACTATTCTGCTCAGAGTGCGGTGGCAGCAAGGCAGGTGCAAGCTGTAGCAGCCTGGCTCAGCCATCAGTGGGCACAACGTGGGCCCCTCTCCTGAAGACGGCAACTGTCAACATGCGACCATCAGTGACCCCGCTCAGCCACTGGTCAGTGCCAAGTGAGCCCCTCTCCCCTCCTGTACATAAAAGGAGTCCAAATCTTATCTCAGTTACGACTGGGGAAGATGTGTTTGGTTCTTTTAAAAATAATTTTCTTAATATTTATTTATTTGGCAATATCAAGTCTTAGTTGCAGCATTCAGGACCTGTTACACCATGAGGACTCTTTGAGGCACAAGGACCTTCTAAGTAGTGTCAGGCCTCGGTGATTGCTGTGTGCTGGCTTAGCTGCTCCGCAGCATGTGGGATCTTAGATCCCGGAGCAGGGATTGAACCCACTTCCTCTGCACTGAAAGGTGGATTCTTAACCACTGGACCACCAGGGGAGTCCCTGAGGCAAGATGGTTTCTGAGACACTAGTCTGCCGTCTTCTTGGTCTGCTAGTTATCTGATTAAAATAATTATTTCTTGTTCCATCAATTCATCTCCTGATTGGCCTGCTGTGTGGCAAACAGAATAGGCTTGTGCTTACACTCAGTAACACAGAGAAAGGTAGTATCTAAACTGAGACCAGAATAAAAAGAGGATAAGGCAGCTAAGCAAGGAATGAGGACACAGGGAATGGGGGGAAGGGAGCGGGGAGATATTCTAGAGGAAAAACCGTCTGTGCTATGCCACTGAGCAGGTTAGTATGGCTAGAGGATAACACTAGTATTATAATCAGATGTCCTAACAGCTTGAAAAAACTACTTTAACAGATTCCAACATACCATTTCATATTAGAATATTTCTAGGTCAAAGTTAAGCTAGTATTCATGCTTTCTTTCAAACCTGCTAGACTATCACGTAAAAGGAAAGAGACAGCCATTTCCACAAAGGACCTAGTATTAGACCCTTTGTTCTTGAGGTCAGGTCATGGTGAGGTAAGGTGCTTCTGTAAATCTCCACCAACAAATATTATTCTCTGTCCTGACAAGCAAGGGCTAGGTCCCTAGGCAAGTTTCACCCTCTGAGGTCCAGATCCTGGCTGAAGAAGCAGATCTCAGCTGGCAACTCCCTCAGGGCCCTGTCCCCAGACCCTGTCCCACCGTCATCGCTGAGGAGCCAGGCGCCCAACTGGCCTTCAGGCTCCTCAGGCCACCTGTATGGTGGGGCCCAGGTCCCACCAACTGCCTCCTATGCTGACTGCCACCGCCACTAGGTCAAGAGGTAGAGACAGGGGAGAGGTTCACCACTGCCTCAAGGCCTGGGCCAAGGCAAGTGGGTGGCCTTGGCGAGGGTTCTGGAGCCCTGCAGGACACAGCCCCCAGCCTGTTCCCTGAGCCTCCCAGATCACCCAAGGGCTCAAGGCCAGCTAAGCTGGAGGTCCCCAGGGAGAAGACCCCGATCCGCCTTTTACCTCACTCTCCCCAGTGATCACCACTCCACTGACTATTTGCTGAATGGGCCCGTTTACAGTCACTGAGAGTTGGTTGCCTGTGGGAGGGACCTAGTGCCAACGAACGGCTGAGCAGGACCACTAATGGTCACTCATTGACAGTTGGCCGCTTGTGGGAGGGCCTACTGCAGCACCAATCAATGGCTGGTAACAAGGTGTACAGTAATAGTACACAGTGATGGCCACGGGCTAAGATCTGTGCTTGGCAGCGCTCTGTTATAATTCGACCTCAAATATTTTATACAGCCAGAGAGAATATATCTAGAGAATTCACAAAAATGAAGCTGCAAGAACCGAAAGTGGAATACAGCATGGCTGTGCACAGCCCTTAGCATGCAGCCAGTGCTGCAGTCATTAGCCCCCACGTCCCCCTAACCAGACTATGGTTGTTGTTGTTCAGTCATGAGTCGTGTCCGACCCTTTGTGACCCCATGGACCCTCCAGGCTCCTCTGTCCATGATGTTCTCCAAGCAAGAATACTGGAGTGGGTTGCCATTTCCAAAATGGTTACCAAAAGACTATTAATGGTTGCTCAGGCATGGGTTGGTGGTGAAGTGGGCCCCTCCCTAAACTCAGCAACTGTCAGTGAGTGACCATTAGTGATCCTGCTCAGTTACTGGTTGGCAGGGCAATAGGCCCCTCCTACAAGCAAGCAGCTGCCAATGAGCGACCTTTCAACCAATGGTAGGAGCGGTGGTCGTCCTGTGCAGAGTGAGCTAAGAGGTGGATCTCTGCCTTCTCCCTGGAGCCTCCAGCTCACCCAGCCATGGATCAGTGGGGGGCCCAGAGAACAGGCTGAGGCCTGTGTCCCACAAAGACACAGAACCCTTGCCAAGGCCACACACTGGCAGAGCCAGGCCCTGAGGTGGTGACGGCCCTCTCCCCCATCCCTGCCTCTGTGATCTAAAACCAGTGGCAGTCTGTATAGGATGCAGTTTGTGGGACCTAGCCCCTACCACTTGGACAGCCCGAGGAGCCTGAGGAACGGCTGGGTCCAGGGCACATGGCTCCCTAAGAGATGACAACTGGGCAGGGTCTGGAGACCTGGCCCTGAGGGAGATGCCAGCTGAGATGCACCTTTTCAGCCAGGCCTGGACACTGGCAAGAGAACCCAGACTGGGTGCTGGATAATGCTTTGTGGCAGGGTAACTGACCCCTGCAGGAACCCCTGCCTCATAGCTAGGACTTGGATCTTGGAGGGTGAAATTTTTGCCTAGGGACCTTGCCCTTTCTTGTAAAACAAGAGTAACATTTGTTGGTGGAGATTTACAGAAACTTCGCTATTTCACCATGACCTGACCTCAAGAACAAAGGATCTGACACGAAGAAGTTTGCAACAACTAACCGTGAAGAATTGATGCTTTTGAACTGTGGTGTTGGAGAACACTCTTGAGAGTCCCTTGGACTGCAAAGAGATCAAACCAGTCAATCCTAAAGGAAATCAGTCCTGAACATGCATTGGAAGGACTAATGCCGAAGCTGAAACTCCAATACTTTGGCCACCTGATGCAAAGAACTGACTCAATGGAAAAGATGCTGATGCTGGGAAAGATGGAAGGCAGGAAGAGAAGAGGGTGACAGAGGATGAGATGGTTGGATGGCATCACTGACTCGATGGACATGAGTCTGAGTAAGCTCCAGGTGTTGGTGATGGACAGGGAGCCTGGTGTGCTGCAGCTGCAGTCCATGGGGTCACAAAGAGTTGGACACGACTGAGCGACTGAACTGAACTGAACTGACAGCGGCAGAATCAGGAGGTAACATCTAAAATTGATAGATCAGTAAACTGCAGTACTTCCTTGGTGGTACAGTGCTTAAGAATCCACCTTCCAATGCAGGGGACATGGATTCAATCTCTGGCGGTGGTGGAGAGGTGTGAGTACACTAGGATCTCACATGCCACGGAACAACTACGCCTGCACACTGCAACTAGAGAACCCAGGTGCTCTAGAGCCCAAATGCCACAACTCCTAAGGCTGAGCTCCATAACAAGAAAAGCCCCCGTAAGCCGCAACTAGAGAATGCTCACAGTGCAACGCAGACAGCACAGCCAAAACAAAAAAAAAGCTGCAGTTATAAGCATTTTATTTAGAAATATGGAGGTAAATACCAGAAGGAACAGCTACTTAAGAGCAGAGAATAGCTTCTTCTGGGTAGCAGGTCCTACAGATTTTTCATTTTATAAGACTTTTAAACTGTTTTTATTTTTTTTAACTGTTAGTTTTACTGAGAAGTTCTAAAAGTGACACCCTACCTTAACTGCCATGAAAACCTCCTCTTTGAGTTGTGCAGTTTGCTCAGGTGAGAGCTAGAAACAAAAAAGCAGAAAATGAGATGTTTCCAACTCTATCACTGCTCCACTAAGACTAGGGAAAGAGGTCTTGCACTTAGCAACCACATACCTGCAGGGCTAGAATAGAAATTATGCTCACTGCCATGGCTTGCATCTTGGGGCTTTCATGCTTACAAAGCCATCTCATAACAAACTTGGCAGCATCGAACCTAAAAAACAGTATTTTTCTCACAATAAACTTTGTAAACTATACATGAGAAGTTAAGAAATCACTCAGCCTCCCCAGCAAATCCTGTTTAAAAATACTTGTGGACTTATAAAGACTCAGCTATGAAAACCAAGAGTATTTGGCAAAAAGAAGAGAAGAAAAGAGTATGCAAAAAAGAAGAACAAGGCTTCCCTGGTGGCTCAGTGGTAAAGAATCCATCTGCCAACGTAGAAGACACTGGTTTGATCCCTGATTCAGGAAGATCTGACATGCACTAGGATAATGGAAGAGCTAGAACCTGATTTGATATTTAACCCTCTAGCACCCATGTTATCACTCACTGCCCTGAAATGGACTCACACTGAGACAACATTTATAACTATAGTACTTCTGAACAGAACATTCTCCCCAAACGCTTTATCCCAGCCTCAATCAGACCCCTGCTAGGCTAATAACCAAAAGACAACAAAGCTCACAGTAGTACTGGTCAATATCCCAAAAATCAGATCATCCAATTTTATACTTGCCTATTGAATGGAACATCCACAAGAATCCTGGAATTGGTTAAGGAGAGAAGACAATTCTTCTGTAACTTTAAGGGAATAAAGAAAATAATTTTGAGCAAACGTACACCCATTCTAAACAAAGGTTCTAAGCATTTGGAACGTTCTAAGCTTTTCTTATTGAATGCCTGCTATATACCTGGTCCTTTCCAAGTTCTTCATTCAATCTTCTATTTTTTTAATAGCTTTTTAAACTTATTTTTTATTGAAGTTCAGTTGGTTTACAATGTTATATTAGTTTCTGGTATCAATCTTACTATTAAACTCTAACATTCACCTTTGCCCAAAGAGTAATCTCTTTTCTGGCAAAGAGGGAGTCTCCCTTCCCCCTGAACCCTAGAAGGATCTATGTGGAAAGCTGCCTGGCTGTGTGTCAATCTAAATCAATTCCTGGAAGCCTGGCCCATCTAATGAATGACTATGTTTGAACCAGATCTCATAACTAACTCTGTGACAGAGATTCTACTTTCTACCTATGACTAGTAGGAACTGAACTAGGAGAGAGAAAAGGACTTCTAGGAAAGCCATAGGAATAAAAAATTGTAACATCTCTTTGAAAGACCATGAGTAGGCCAGTGGCATATACTGCCATGACAGCAGCAGAGTGTACGAGGCAGGGGTAGCAAACCTGAAATGCCAACAGGAACTAGGCAGTAGTTACTAGGCAGTAACATAAACAAGTGAAGAAGGCAGAGTGCAAAACAATAGGGCAGCGGGAGAATTACGGCAAACTGGACAATTCAGGCCCTTCTACGGGGGCAGTTGTTAATCAGCTCCAACTAATGACGGCCATGTAGGAATTCAGACTGAACTGAGAAGGACCATCCAATTCTTCAAGAGAAAGTAGAAATACAGATTTCTTTTAAGTGAGGAAAGATCATGTTATTGTAATTTTAATAGACTGATTCCCATTTTAAGTATACATTTAAATCAGATCTGACACATTTATATATATTATGTATAACTTTACCCACCACCACAATCAACATAAAAAATACTTCCATTACCCCAAAAAGTTCCACTGTGACACTTTTCACTCCATTCCTAACTTGCAAATTTCAACCCCAGAAAAATCATATTGTCATTAAAGATTAGTCTTTTCTAAGATTTCACATAAAGTCATATGGTATCTATTTTATCATGTCTAGCATATTTTGCTCAGCATAAAATGTTTTTTGAGATTCATCCATGTGGCATGTATCAGTACTTCATTTCTTTTTATCACCAAGTAGTATTTCCTTATATGAATATATCATTATTGGTTTATCTATTCACCCGTTGCTGGACATTAAGTTTTCAGTTGGGATAATGAATAAAGACATTATGGGCATTTGTGTATGTCATTATATGGCTACATAATTTCATTTCCCCAAGTGAAATACTGTGTAGTATAAAAGGTATATCTCTAACTTTCAAAGAAATGACCAGACTGTTGGATTGGTTTTATCATTTTTCATTGTTAACATCAACATATGAGAATTTCAGTTTCTCTACACTTTTGTCAACACCTGATACTGTCACTTTAAATTTCAACCAATCTAGGGGGTGTGTAATGTTATCTATGTGTGCTGTGAGGCCGTGATGTGTATCAGTAGTGTCTGACTCTTTGCAGCCTGCCAGGCACCTCTGTCCATGGAATTTTCCAGGCAAGAACACTGGAGTGGGTTGCCATTTTCTACTCCAGAGGATCTTCCGGACCCAGGGATTAAACCCGTGTCTCTTGCATCTCCTGCACCAGTAGGCAGGGTCCTTCCCACTAGTGCCACCTGGGAAACCCCATCTAAGTGTGCAGTGTATCCGTGTGTGCTTTTAACTTGCATTTCCCTGACAGGTACAGATACTGAGCATCTTTTCAAGGGCTCAGTTGTCATCTGCACTGTCTTCTTTCACAAAGTGTCTGTTCAAACCTTCTGCCTTCTTAAAGAACTGGTTTATCTTGTGTTACCTATTTAACCGTTCTTTACATTCTGCATAAAAGTCCTCTGTCATATATATATAGTGGACAGCTTTCTCAGTCCTGGATTATCTTTTCATTTTTTAATGTCTCTGTGCATGTTTGAGCAGAAGCTTCTAATTTGATGAATTCTAATTTATTATTTTTCTTTTATGAAGTGTGCTTTTTGTATCCTAAGAAAACATTGCCTACTCTGATGTTTCCTTCTAGTTTTATGGCTTTTATATTTAGACCTATGACTTAGCTTTTATATTTAGATCTATGACTCAATTCAAGTTAATTTGCACACATGTTGCTAAGCCTATAGGATGTAACAAAGTGTTAACAGTAGATGTTTCTGGGTAGCTGTTTTCTGATAAATGCAAAATTTTTAAACCATATTACTCAGCTATATTTCTTATTTTTTCTACAGTAATCATGCGTTTATTTTTCTCCCTCCCTCCCTCCTTCTCTCTCTCAGGATTAAAAATCAGAACTAAATAAAGCATATTTTTCATGTATCTGTCCTCAAGTAAGAAGCACAGTCAAATATTAAAATCGAATTACCTGCTGGTAATGGGGGAAAGTTTTCAAAGCCTGGAAAAGTAGACAGGTAACCTCTGACAACAGACGAACAGGCATGCCCCTGGCCAGGCCCTGGCGTGTGAGGTTGAGGGCACAAGCACTGGCTGTGAACTGCACTGGCAAATCCAGCGGATGATTCCTCATTCCTACAGCCACAAGCTGTAGAAGAATGTGAGCGGCATAGGACAACATGAGCACTTTACACAGTCTGATTTCTGTGTTATCAAAAATACTTGCTTATCAGGACAAAAAGTAACAGGTTTTTTCCCATCCTCACCATTTATTTTTTAGGACACCAGCAATCCCTCTAACCCAAATGTAGTCATTAATTCGCTGTGTAACTTTAGGTAACTCACTTCCTTCCTCTGGACCTCTGTTTCCTCACCTGTGATTTTACAATCATTTATCGAGCCTCAGTCCCTCCAAGACATTATGATAAGCACTATAGGGGATATAAATAGGAATCACTTATATCCTACTCCTTAGCATAAAGCCTTATGAAAGAAATAAGGTATGTAAACAAATAACATTGTAAGAGATGTCAAAAGATGAAACTGGCAGAAAAGCACCACGC
This sequence comes from Redunca redunca, assembly GCA_006410935.1. Classification (NCBI taxonomy): domain Eukaryota; kingdom Metazoa; phylum Chordata; class Mammalia; order Artiodactyla; family Bovidae; genus Redunca; species Redunca redunca. The sequence goes on from SJYQ01002068.1 coordinate 117,116, forward strand.
AAGAGGTATAAATAAAGTGCTGCCTAAGGTGGTCATACAGCAACCAATCATTTCTGGTATGCAAGTCAAAAGTTTCATTCAGAGAACACATTTAGGCAGGGTCTCAGATAGGATCTGGATAGGAAATGGAGGTGGGGGTGGAATGGAAAGGGAATTACTAGGGAAGGGAAACGTGATAAAGAAAAACACAAAGCAGACAAAAAGATGGGATGAGTCCACCAAAAGAGGAGGAAGAAATTTGAATTTGAAAAGTGATAAAACCTAACATTAGGGAGTTGCCAGGTGGACTAGTAGTTAGGATTCTGTGTTTTCACTGCCATGGCCCAGGTTCAATTACTGGTTGGAGAACTGAGATCCCAAAAGCCATGAGGCATGGCCACGAAACAAACAAAAAACCTAACATTAGAAAGGTAACTATTAATAGAAGACATATTGTGTAGACCTAGAAATAAATTTAAAATGAAGGTATTATACCAAGTGTATAACATTCAGGGACAACATGATCTGTTTTGTCTATCAAATAGGGATAATGATCCCTCCCCTCCTCAGAGACCAGTCTGCTGATATACAAATGAGCCCTGAGTTTATGAACCACTCACTGAAAGACCAGAACCCCTTATTTGACACCTACATGAACTCAGAGCCAGTATACACTGCTCCTATGGAAACTGTTTTTTTCTATATTGTAAACTGCTCTTAGGATTTCATGTAATTGCCATCATCTGCAATATAAATACATAGAAAGTAAAACAAACATGATTTTCAATTTTAATAAATCAGAAAATCTCACATAGATATGAAAAGGACTTTTAGAATATCTAATTCAATTTCCTCCTTACAGATGGGAAATAAAGATCCAGAGTTTTTCCCTTTATACAGTATCGTTTTTAAGTTATGAGTAAATCTAATTCTCCATGGTACGCAAATAGCCTAAAAATAGCCTATTTTTATGGAACTGCACAAATTACAAATAATAAAAACAATCATTTTAAGACTTCAATTTACACTTAATTTTAAGTAATAGCAGTTTTCTTTCTCAAACCACTTAATTCTTCCAATTACATTTAAAAGAAATTCATCCTTCTGTAAAGGAAAGCAAAGTCTGACCCTATCAATACTGGTAACTTTACTTTATTCACAATACTTAAAATGCTAGAATTAATTACCTTCAATTACTGCTATTTTGTACTATTCTAAGAATAGGGATATTGTGGTTGCTATTGTTTAAAAAAAAAAAACTATTATCTTAGATTTTAAAGAGTAAAGGAATAAATAAGAATGTTTATACAAAGTGAATTCATGTTTTCAGATTAAGTCCTGTTTTAGGCAATGGTTCTATCATCCCGTGCTCAGATCAAATTAAAAAATCTGAACAATTGAGATTGATTAAGATGCTCAAAACATGAGATGATCTGGCAGTTTAAGCCTAACACTGCTTTTTTTTTCTCTGTGTGGGCACTGTGACTCACAATACAATAAGGCATATTAAGTAACTGTATTCAATGTGTTTAATCAGTTGAGTTCAGCTCAGTCGCTCAGTCATGTTCATGTCCAACTTTGCGACCCCACGGACTGCATCACGCCAGGCCTCCCTGTCCATCACGAACTCCCGGAATTCACTCAAACTCATGTCCATTGAGTCCGTGATGCCATCCAACCATCTCATCCTCTGTTGTCCCCTTCTCCTCCTGCCCCCAATCCCTCCCAGAATCAGGGTCTTTTCCAATGAGTCAGCTCTTCACATCAGGTGGCCAAAGTTTGGAGTTCCAGCTTCAACATCAGTCCTTCCAATGAACACTCAGGACTGATCTTCTTTAGGATGGACTGGTTGGATCTCCTTGCAGTACAATGGATTTTCAAGAGTCTTCTCCAACACCACAGTTCAAAAGGATCAATTTCTCGGCGCTCAGCTTTCTTTATAGTCCAACTCTCACATCCATACATGACTAATGGAAAAACCATAGCCTTGACTAGATGGACCTTTGAATATGCCGTCTAGATTGGTCATAGCTTTCCTTCCAAGGAAGTAAGCGTCTTTTAATTTCATGGCTGCAGTCACCATCTGCAGTGACTTTTGGAGCCTAAAAAAATAAAGTCTTTCACTGTCTCCCCATCTGTTTGCTATGAAGGGATGGGATCAGATGCCATGATCTTAGTTTTCTGAATGTTGAGCTTCAAGCCAACTTTTTCACTCTCCTCTTTCACTTTCATCAAGAGGCTCTTTAGTTCTTCTTCACTTTCTGCCATAAGCATGGTGTCATCTGCATATCTGAGGTTATTGATATTTCTCTTGGCAATCTTGATTCCAGCTTGTGCTTCTTCCAGCCCAGTGTTTCTCATGATGTACTCTGCATAGAAGTTAAATAAGCAGGGTGACAATATACAGCCTTGACGTATTCCTTTTCCTATTTGGAACCAGTCTGTTGTTCCATGTTCAGTTCTAACTGTTGCTTCCTGACCTGCATACAGATTTCTCAAGAAGCAGGTCAGGTGGTCTGGTATTCCCATCTCTTTCAGAACTTTCCATGGTTTATTGTGATCCACACACAGTCAAAGGCTTTGGCATAGTCAATAAAGCAGAAATAGATGTTCTTCTGGAACTCTCTTGCTTTTTCCATGATCCAGCAGATGTTGGCAATTTGATCTCTGGTTCCTCTGCCTTTTCTAAAACCAGCTTGAACATCTGGAAAGTCACAGTTCACGTACTGCTGAAGCCTGGCTTGGAGAATTTTGAGCATTATTTTACTAGCATGTGAGATGAGTGCAATTGTGCAGTAGTTTGAGCATTCTTTGGCATTGCCTTTCTTTGGGACTGGAATGAAAACTGACATTTTCCAGTCCTGTGGCCACTGCTGAGTTTTCCAAATTTTAAACAACTTTAATTGAATCAAGTAATAAGTAGTTATAAAAATTACATTTCTGAGTTGTAGTTACCTTTAAAATAGCAGGCATAGTTACTTGCGTTGAAAACGTCTCTGTGAAGAGCCTGTAGAGGGCTTCCTTCACAAAACATGATCTATTCCTGTAGCAGCTCAGCGCTTCTGAAATCTGACTTATATTGGCTCCTCCAGCAACCTAGAAAACAAGGATGTTAGCCACAGGTTTCACCTTTCACCTTGTTACAAGGAAGGCTTTTTTAGTGTGTCAAGTGTTTGAAACAATAAATATTCACTTAAATGTTTCAAGAGCTTTACAATGTTGATCTGACTCAGTAATTCTAGTCGGTAAATGTTCTCCTCAACCTCATTTTTACATGGTGGCTCCAGAGAGGTGATGTACATTGCTAAAAATAACAAACTAATTAAGCAGTGGAGACAGACTCAAATACTATCTCCCCACAGCTGTGTTACAGTTGAGACCTCGACTGAATGATGCATAACATGTAAATTCTTAAACAACCAATAACGTGAACGCATGTTCTCTCAGTATTCACATAAAATAGACAAAAAAAGATAGGGGAAAAAAACAGATAAAATAACTAAGATGAAAAAGGAGTCCAACTTTTATAGAACTAGTTAGTTCATTAATATTAAGATAATTCTTCCTTGCTACCACTCAAGTACAACTCTGAATACACGTTGCAAGGACTGATGCTGAAGCTCCAGTATTTTGGTCATCTGACGAAAACAGCCAACTTACTGAAAAAGTTCCTGCTGCTGGGAAAGATTGAGGGCAGAAGGAGAAGAGGGTGTCAGAAGATAAGATAGCTAGATGACATCACTGATGCAATGAACATGAACTTGGGCAAACTTCACGAGATGGAATGGTGAGGGACAGGAAGACCTAGTGTGCCACAGCTGATAGGGTTGCAAAGAATCAGACACAACTAGGCATCTGAACAACCACCACCACTAAAGTAATAATTTCAAAAAGTCTATATATAGACTTTGGGTCTGGAGAATAATGGTAACCTTACCCAAACCATAAATGAAAAAGAAATGTTTATCTAAACATTTACTTAAAAATATAAAACTAGATTTTACCCAGTTTTCAGCATTCCTGGGTAGTGAAGAAAAAGAAACAAAAGGGAGTAAAATTCAGGATTTCACAAAAATGAAAAGAAAAACAACGCCTTTTTCACTCCACCATGATCAGCAGTAACAACATTCATTGAAGAAACATCACATCACTGAAGTGATAGAAGAATGCTTTTCAGTTAGGACACCAGTCAATTAAATGCAAAGAAATAAAAAGACTCAAACCAATTCCATATAAAGCTACTGTAAGAATTTTTTTAAAAAGCAAATCTAGGGACTTCCTTGGTAGTCCAATGGCTAAGACTCCACACTCCCAATGAAGCAGGGCCGGGATCGATCCCTCGTCAGGGAATTCGAGCCACAACTAAAGATCCCACGTACCTCAGAGACTGCATGTGTCACAACTAAGACCTGGCACAGCTTTATACATTAAAGCAAAACTACACATCTCAGCTAAGAAAAATTCTTCTCGTAAATCAAAAACAAATCTGTAACATACCACTTTAAACTGAATTAAATGTTCTTAATAAGGATTACTGGATACGAAAAAAATACATTCAACAAAAAGATGAAACAGGGATGATTAAACTCAGGAAAAGAAAAGATCAAGTCATATCAAACATAAAAACTAAGTACAAAGTATCCAAGGAATAATAGAATTGATTAAAATTTAGTAAGGAGAAGAAATGCAAGAAACAAGATGAAGATTTAAAAGAAAGAAGTTAAAAGGATCTAAGATTGAGTGCTGATATAGAAAAGAAGATACAACACACATATACTTGAAGTTCCTGGGGAAGAAATGAACTAATTTTTAAAATTACTAACAACAAAAACTTTCCAGAAATAAAAAAAAAAAAAAGACCTAAATCAACACACTGAAAGAACTGCCACCAACCACCTGGGAAAACTGACGCAAATCAAGACGTTATCACAGTATAAAGATTAAATTTAATGATAAAGAAAAACAACCTTCAGGGCCTTCTTATAAAAAGATCAAACAAATTATTAATATGAATAGAAATCTACTATAATTATTAATGACATTACTCAAGATGTTCCTATTCTTTTCTTGCACTTGATAAAATACTCAGAGAAATGTTAATATGTGTCACTATGACTGTATTTTTCTTTTCCCTTTGATCTGTTCTGATTTTTGCTTTATGTATCTTTGTTTCTTTGTTGTTAGGTGTCTAATGGTTTATGATGTCTATCTTTGTGAATTGTACCTTTTATCATTAAAAATATTCATCTCTTTCATTTAAAAATAATTAAAATATCAAAACAAATTAGAGAATTAGCTTGTCATCAGACTTAACAAGCAACACACAAAGTAATGTAACAGTGGACAAGCATTTTCAAGAAATAAGGAAAGAAAAGGGGGCTCCCCTGGTAGCCCAGTGGTCAAGAATCTGCCTAGAAATGCAGGGGACACCAGTTCAATCCCTGGTCCAAGAAGATCCCGCATACCACAGGGCAATTAAGCCCATGTGTCACAACTACTGACCCCATGCACCCAGAGCCCGTGCTCCACAAGAGAAGTCACCACAACGAGAAGCCCACAGACCACAGCTAGAGAGCAGTCCCTGCTCACCACAGCTAGAGAAAGCCTGTGAGTAGCAACAAAGACCTAGCACAATAAAAATTTAATAAATAACATTTTTAAAAAGGGTAAAGGAGTTTATATCCATGCTTGCAACTTCTAGAGGATGTTTCAACAATAAACTGTGGCTCATTTCCATCAATTTCAGCTCTTTCCACAATAGCTGTCCATGCCCCATCCCACTCCCCAGCCACCAGCATATGCTCCTAGAGCTGTCTGCCCTTAGCCTGTGAGAGTCCAGGTGGGGAAAAGGACCCTCCAAATATCAGGGATCTGTGCTCTGACTGCTTCTGATAACAGGTACAAAAAAGGTGGGTAGCCAATGCCATTGCACCCTCACCAGCCAACTGTTCAAAGCCCCTCTCCCACCAGCTAAAATGACTTCCAGGAAATTTCAAGGGATGCCCCTTCATTGTTTTCTTTTTCCCCTTTTAGTAGACATTAATGACTACGACATTCAGAACAACTACATATACAGAGAAAATCCCAAAGTTACTGCACATACCCAGGGAAAGGCTCGTAAAAGACCTAAAGATCTTAAAATTTATACTTCAGGCTGATCCTCAACACAGACCCCAAACACAAAAATAACACAGACATCAAACCCTGGGAAGGGAAAAGAATCTATTTCCAGAGTTGCCATATTATTAGTTTCAAATGCCCAGTTTTCAACAACAAAAACCACAAAGTGTATAAAGAAATAGGAAAGCATGGCCCATTCAAATGGAAAAAATTAAAATCAAAAGATACTGTCCCTGTAACAGAACTGATATAGCAGGTCAACTCAAGACTTCAAAACATCTACCTTAAAGATGTTCAAAGAACGAAAGGAAAATTAGATAAAGTCAAGAAAAAGAACAAAAGGGAAAACTCAAGAGATTTAAAGATTAAAAAAAAAAACCTTAAAAAGAATCAAAAAATATTCTGGAGTTGAAAGGTATAATAACTGAAATAAAAATTCACTTGAGTTTTTCAAGGCATATTTGTGCAGGAAGATGAAAAAAATCAACAAACAGGAAGATAGGACAAAGGAAATTCTGTCAGAGGAACAGAAAGGAAAAAAAATTGAAAACAAAGGAGCAGAGTCTAAGGCCCCTGTAGAATACCATTACGCAGGCCAACATACATACTGTAGGAATCTTAGAAGAGACTTAAAGTAGCAAAGAATATTGGAGGGGGGGGGGAATGGCTGCAAATGTCCCAAATCTGATGAAAGACATGAATATAAACATCCAAGAAATTCAAGAACTCCATGCAAGATGAACTCAAGAAGACTCACAGTGAGACATGTTATAATCAAAATTTCAAGGCCAAAGGCAAAGATTCTAAGAAGCAAGAGAGAAGCAAATCATCACATACAAAGGATCCTCAGTAAGACCTGCAGACGTCTCATCAAAAACTTAGAAGCCAGAAGACAATGGGTTGATATATTCAAAGTGTTACAAGAAAAAAACTGTCAACCAAGAATCTTATGCCCTGCAAAACTGTCCTTCAAAAGTGAGGGTGAAAGCCAGAATGACTATCATCAAAAATTCCACAAACAACAAATGCTGGAGAGGGTGTGGAGAGAAGGAAACCCTGCTACACTGATGGTGGGAATGCAAATTGGTACAGCCACTATGGAAAACAGTAGGGGAGTTCCTTAAAAAACTAAAACCAGAGCTACCATATGACCTTGGGCATATATCCAGAGAAAAACAAGATCCAAAATAATACATGTAACCCGATGTTCACTGCAGCACTGTTTGCAATAGCCAAAACATGGAAGCAACCTAAATGTCTATTGACAGAGGAGCAGATAAACATGTGGTGCATAAATACAATGGAATATTATTCTGTCGTTAAAAAAGAATGAAATAATGCCATTTGCAGCAACACAGATAGACTTAAAGAATGTCATACTGAGTGAAGTTAAGTCAGAGAAGGAGAAATATCAAATGACACCCCTTAAACATAGAATCTAAAAAGAAATGATACAAGTGAACTTACTTACAACATAAAAAGAGACTCATAGACTTAAAGAATGAAATTATAGTTGCTAGGGGGAAAGGATAGGCAGATGGGATAGCTAAGCAGTTTGGGATGGACATGTACACACTGCAATATTTAAAATGGATAAACAGCAAGGACTTCACTATACATCACATGAAACTCTGCTCAATGTTATGTGGCAGCCTGGATGGGAAGGGAGGAGTGTGGGGGAGAATGGGTATATGTGTATTTATGGCTGAGTCCCTTTGCTATTCACCTGAAACTATCACAATACTGTTTATTAATCAGCTATATCCCAATAAAAAAGTGTAAGGTTTTTAAAAAGTGAGGATGAAGCCAAGACATTTCCATGTAAAGAAAAGCCAAGGAAGTTCATTACCACTAAACTTGCCCCATGAAAAACACTAAAGAAAGTCCTGCAAGGTGAAATGAAGGAACACCACACAGTAACAAGAAGCCATATGAAGAAATAAAGATTTCAACAAAGGTAAATACATGAGCAATTACAAAAGCTATTGGTATTTTTAATGGTCAGTAACTACACTTTTTTTCAACATGATTTAATAAACAGTTCCTTCAAAAGATCATTATTCATCTAAAAACTAGTGTTATTATAAATTTGGCTTATAATTCCAAATTTTGTTTTCTACTTAACTTGTGATGAACACACTAAAAAGAATTATTTTGTGCTTTGGGGCAGACAATGTATAATTTGGGAACATCAATTAAAAGGGGCACACAGACAGAGAACTAAAGGAACAGCTTTTGTTTGTTATTGAAATTAAGCTAGTACAAATTCACATTAGAGTGTCATGTTAGGATGTTAAATGTAACATCCATGATAGCCACAAAGAAAAACAGCTACAGAATACATAAGAATAATACCAACCAAAAAAGAAAAAACTCAGAAAAGTCAATTGAACAAAGAAAACAGTAATGAAGGAAATGAGGGATTAAAAAAAAGTTGTAAAACATATAAAAACTAATGAGCAAA
>SJYQ01002068.1:125684-138816 GCA_006410935.1 Redunca redunca
CAAAGTGACAGAAGTCCTTCCTAACCAGTAACTATTTTAAATGTAAAAAGATCAAACAAACTAAACCCAAAGCAGGCAGAAGAAGGGAAATAATCATTATTAAAGCAAAGAGCAAAAAAAATAGAGAATATAAAATAGTAAGAAAATCAATGAAACAAAAAATTGGTTCTTTGAACATATCACCAAAATTGACAAATGGATGGACTAAGAGTAAAAAAGAGAAACTAAGAAAAAAAGGACTCAAAATACTAAAATCTGAAATGAAACAGAAGACATTACAACCAATTCAACAGNCAATTCAACAGGGAAAAAAAAAGAATTATAAGAGTACTATGAAAAATTACACTCTAATAAACTTAATAACCTAGATGAAATGGGCAAATTTCTAGACATATAAGACCTAACAAGACTAAATCATGAAGACACTGAAGAAAACTGAAATAGGAAACTGGATCAATAATCAAAAACTTCCCCCAAAATAAAAGCCCTAGATCTAATGGGTTCACTAATCAATTTTACCAAACACTTAAGGAAGAATTAATGTTACAACTTTTCAGTTTAACAACTGGAGATGGAACATTTCCTAACTCATTCTACAAAGCCAGCATTACCTTGATAGCAAAGCCAAAGACGCTACAAGAAAAGAAAACTAGAGTTTAACAGTCCTTACAGAGATGGAAAAATCCTCAACAAAATACAGGCAAACCAAACTCAGCCAAATAAAAGAATTAGATACCATGACCAGGGCTTCCTTGGTAGCTCAGTTGGTAAAGAATCTGCCTGCAATGCTGAAGACCCCAGTTCAATTCCTGGGTCAGGAAGATTCCCTGGAGAAGGGACAGGCTACCCACTCCAGTATTCTTGGGCTTCCCTGGTGGCTCAAATGGTAAAGAATCTGCCTGCAAGGTGGAAGATGAGGGTTTGATCCCTGGGTTGGGAAGATCCCATGCAGGAGGGCATGGTAACCCATTCCAGTATTCTTGCCTGGAGAATCCCCGGGGACAGAGGAGCTTGGTGGGCTACAGTCCATGGGTTCGCAGAGTCAGACATGACTGAGCAACTAAGCACAGCACCAGGACCAAGTAGGATTTATTCCCAGAATGCAATGTTCAACATACCATGGTATACTAAAAATCAATGTAAGACACAACAGTATTAGAATGGAGGAAAACCACATGTCAACCTCATCTAATGCAGATAAAGCATTTGACAAAACTCAACACCCTTTCTGGCAAAGTGTCCACCTCTGTGATCCCATGGACTGTAGTGGGCCAGGCTCCTCTGTCCACGGAATTCTCCAAGCAAGAATACTGGAGTGGGTGGCCATTCCCTTCTCCAAGGGTCTTCCCGACCCAAGGACTGAACATGGGTCACCTGCATTGCAGGCAGATTCTTTACTGTCTGAGGCACCAGGGAAGCCCCCAAACACTTGCAAAAAAGCCCAGAAGGAAGCTACCTCAACTTAATAAAAGCCATACATGAAAAATCTACAATGAACATGATACTCAAAATGAGAGATGAAAGCTTTTAAAATCAGGAAAAAGACAAAAGCCCCTTTCACAGTGTCTACTGAACACAGCACTGGAAGTTCTAGACAGAGCAGTTAGGTAAGAAAAAGAAATAAAAGGCATCCAAGATGAGTGGGGAGTTTAGGGGAGAATGGATACATTATATGTATGGATGAGTCCCTTTGCTATTCACCTGAAATGATCACAACATTGTTAATCAGCTCTACTCCAATATAAAATAAAAAGTTAAATTAAAAAAATAAAAGGCATCCAAATTGAAAAGGTGGAAGTAAAATGATCTACTTACAAACTATATGATCTTATATACCACAAAAAAACAAAAAGCTGTTATCTGTTAGAGCTAATAAGTGAATCCAGAAAGTTGCAGGATACACAGAGAAATCAGTTCATTCAATTTTTATACAATAATAATGAACAATCTGAAGAGGAAATCATGAAAATAATTCTGTTTGCAATAATACAATAAAGTACTTAGGAATTAACAAAGGAGATGAAAGGCTTGTATGATGAAAACTACAACACACTAATGAAAGAAATTAAAGATGACATAAATAATGGAAACACATCCCATGTTCATGGATTAGAAGACTTAAGATGTCAATACTACCCAAAATTATCTACATATTTATATTATTCTTACCAAAATCCCAATGACCTTTTTTAGCAGAAATACAAACACAGACCCTGAATTTATACAGAATTCCAAAGGAGTCACACATCCTGATTTCAAAACGGACTATCAATACAAAGCTTTAACAATCAGAACAGTGTGGCACTGGCATAAATACCAGTGAAATGGACTATAGCCTGCCCAGCTCTTCTGTCCATAGGATTCTCCAGGAAAGAATACTGGAGTGGGTTGCCATCTCCTTCTCCAGGGGATATTCCCAACCCAGGCATCAAACCTGGGTCTCCTGCATTGCAGGAAGATTCTTTATCATCTAAGCCACAGGGGAGCCCATGGAATAGACTAGAAAGCCCTAAAACAATGCCTTGCATTTATGATCAGATGATTTTTAACAAGGGTGCTAAGACAATTTGGTATTTTCAAGAAACTGTCCTAAGAAAACTAGATATTCACATGCAAAAGAATGAAGTTGTAAAATCTAACATAACACCACATGAACGAAATTACCTCAAAACAGATCAAAGACTTAAATTTATGAACTAAAATGATAAGACTCCTATAAGAAACATGAGGAAGAAGCTTCACAATACTGGATTTGGCAGTGATTTCTTGGATATGACACCAAAGGTACAAGCAACAAAAGAAATACAAACTGAACTTCATGAAGACAAACCAGAGAAGGGGAGAAAATATTTGAAAATCTTGTATCATAAGCAGTTAATATCCAGACTACACAGAGAACTCCTATACCTCAACAATAACAAGAATAAAACCCAAGCAACCTAATTTAAAATTTGGCAAACAACTTCACTAGACATTTCTTCAAAGACTTACCAATGGTCAGTAAACTTCTGAAAAGATGCCCAATATAGCTGATAAGTATGGAAATGCAAATCAAAACTGCAACGAGGTACCACTTTACACCCATTAGAATGGTTACTATTAAAAAATTTAAAAACAGAAAAAAACGCGTTGGCCAGTGTGTGAAGAAATTCAAACACTTGTGCACTGTTAGAATATAAAAACTGTGCAAATGCTGCAGAAAACATTATGGTAGTTCCTCCCAAAATTAACAGAATTATCATATGATCCACCTGCAATGAGGGAGACCTGGGTTTGATCCCTGGGTTGGGAAGATCCCCTAGAGAAGGGAAAGGCTACCCGCTCCAGTAGTCTGGCCTGGAGAATTCCAAAGGGGTTGCAAAGAGTCAGACACAACTGAGCGACTTTCACTTTCACACCATATGATCCAGCATTTCCACTTCTGGATTGCTCATTGTTCAGTCGCTAAGTCATGTCCAACTCTTTGTGACACCATGGACTGCAGTACACCAGGCTTCCCTGTCCTTCACTATCTCACGCAGTTTGCTCAAACTGATGTCCATTCTAGTATATACTTCTGGGTATATACCAAAAGAACCAAAAGCAGAGTCTTGGGAGTTTCCCAGTGGACTAGTGATCAGGATTCCGGGCTTTCACTGCAGAGGCCTGGATTCAATCCCTGGTCGAAGAACTGAGGCTTCACAGAGTGATCAAAAAAAGAGCAGAGTCTCAAAGAGATACTTGTGTACTCCTACTTGCAGCAACATTACTCACAATAATCAACACAATAGCCAAAACATGGAAGCAACCCAAGTACATATCAATGACAACTGGATAAGCACAATGTGGTATATACATAATGGTTATTATTCAACCTGAAAAGGCAGTATGCCACATGGACAAACCCTTAGGACACTATGTAAAGTAAAATGAGCCAGTCACAAAAGGACGAGTACTGTGCGACTCCACTTACATGAGAGAGTTGATCAGAATCATAGAGACACAAAAGAAGTTTGTATTGCCGGGGTCTGGGGAGAAGGGATAATGGGAGGCAGGGTTTCATGCCTACAGAATTTCAGCTTTACAAGGTGAAAAGAGCTATGGAGAAGAATGACGGTGATGGTTGAACAAAATTATTAATGTATTTAAAACCACTGAACTATACACTTAAAAAGATTAAAATGATAGATTTTATGTGTATTTTACCATCCCCTCCCAAAAAATGGGAACATGAACTGACATGGGGTGATTTCCAAGACATACCACTAAGTCAAAAAAGCAAAGTACAGAGTACATGTACTATGCCACCTACTGTGTAAGAAGTGGAAATTTAAAAACCTAAATATATACAGCTTAATACTTTGACTATACTCTCAGTCAAGAGTGAAAAGAAAGAATCGGAAATATATCTTCAACTCTTTTTCAGGTTTGTGGTTCAAAGTACTATAGGTGAAGCAACTCTGAAACTATTTTATATGTGTTACAGGATTAAGGAAAACATGCTGAGGCTGTTGGAAGCCGAGGTTCTCCATGTGGAAAAGAGATACAAACACAGAATGTGGACAGGCAAAGAACAATATAAAGATGGACATTTGTAAGTATCACTTTTAAACTTACTTCATCTGTTTCTTATTTCTGCTTGATGAAACGGCTTAAAAACACTTTTAGCACTCAGACAGTGGTTTCCCACTAAAAGGAACCAGGACTCTTGGGAGAAATGTCTAACTCTAAGGCCAAAACAGGGAAGTATAAGAAGCCTAGAAAGTAAAGAAGGACTCAAAATAATAACAGTAATAATGGGGGCATGTAAAAACAGACACAGGAGCTCTCATTGGCCACCCTGTGACAAGCTGAGCATCAAAATAATTAAGAACAGCAATGCATTATAAATCACTGAAAACAACAGGAATCAATGAGTTCATACTGAGGATATGTTAGACTTGCTAAATGTTTTGAGTAAAAAGAAGAGCTGAAAAAAAAGGAGAGTTAGAGTTGGAAAATCATCACTTTGCAACCACTGCAGTAAAGAATGGTTCGAGTAAGAATCATCAATGAATGCTAAATCTAGATCAGAAAGTCTGATGAGGGCCAGGATATTGGCATAGTCTTCTAATATCTTATACATCATTCATTAATTTCAAAAGGAATAGTATCATCTATGTAGGGTAGAAACAGTACAAGAGTATACAGATAATATTTTATCTGCACCTGGATATTTTACCTAGTACCTGAACAATACTTTGACCAAGTGGTGAAAATTAACATCACCAATGAGGGGCACTCTGTGCTTCATACCGTAATACACTTGAGAAGGGCACAGCATCCCTTATGTGGTATTCTGGGTAGACCTAGAGGAATCTGAATTATGATGAAGCATCAGACAAACCCAAAATGAGGAACATTCTTCAAAAAAGCAAACAAAACAATGTCAGTTTGTATTCTTCAAAAACAGCAATGTAATGAAGAAAAGGAAGGACTGTGACACCTGAGGCTTTCCAGGTAGCCTGGAAATGCAGGAGATGCTGGTTCGATCTCTGGGCTGGAAAGGTCCCCTGGAATAGGAAATGGCAACCCACTCCACTATTACTGCCTGGAAAATTCTGTGGACAGAGGAGCTTGGCAGGCTACGGTGCATGAGGTCACAAAGAGCTGGACATGACTAAGCACACATGTGACAACTGAATGTAAAAATAATCATGGACTAAAGGAAAACTACTTTATAAACGGTGTTAAACAGGGAAAATCAACACTGGAAACACATACAGTAGCTTTTTATATAAAAGTACTGTATCAATGTTAAACTTCCTGAAATTTGACAGCTGCACTATGGTCATACTTGAGATTACCTGTGCTCTCAGAGAGTCAAAGAGACTGTCTTTCTTCTAGGAGATACAAAGTATATTAATGGGCAGAGGGGCATGTTGTATGCAACCTACCCTCAAGAAAAAAATTGTGTGTGGGGACTTCCCTGGTGGTCCAGTGGCTAGACTTTGCGCTTGCAAGGAGCCTGGGTTTGATCCCTGGTCAGGGAAGTAGATCCCACATGCTACAACTAAAGATCCCACATTCTGCAACCAAGACCTAGCACAGCCAAATAAGCATGCGTGTGTGTGTATGTATTAAAAACTGCGTGTATAGAGACAGAATAGGGTAAGACAAATTTGGCAAAATGTTTATAGTGATCTGCCACATTAAAAATTATTCCAAAACGGTTTTCGAGTACTATATGTAGATCAACTATGCAAGGATCTACACAGTATTAACAATCTAAACAATGGATGTAGTCTAGATTTTTAAGTTTTGTGATAATCTAGATGTAAGAGTTGAAAGAAAAACATAGGATAAGCCATTGTAAGACTAAGCAGAAGACCAGACAGCTGTTGCATCACCCTCTCTCTCCAAGGTTTCCTACAGATGCCAGTACAAAGCAATTCTCATTCTTGAGACACCCCACCAGTGGACCAGCAAGGATTTCCTAGCAAATGAAAAAGTTATATGGCTCTTAGGACTAATGGTGGGTTCCCTTTCCACCCATTTTAAAGAAATTAAGTACACACTGCCCACTCTAACATTAGGTACAAGAAAATAACACATACCTGTTCTGTTAGAAGGTTTTCACTAACCCTTAATTTTATCCATTTTAAGCAAACTTTTGAGCAACCCAAACAACAAAAATGCTTATATTTCACATCTGATTTGAAAAATACATATTTATCTTAAATATAAGACTTTCTGAAACACACCTTTTAAACTTACAATACCTTACACTCCACTAAGTCTGGATTAGGATCTTTAGAATTTCTTAGTACTGGGAAGATTGTGGTCTCTTCTCTCCCTCCCCTAAAGTATCCAACACTGTATACAATGCATTATTTAACATTTTCAAAATAAACTAAACTTACATGTGTACCAGATAAAGTTTACTGAAAGAAAACTTGTCTCATTTTCTTTTGGTGTACTGGCTTTGATAGTATCTTAACTACATGCATAATCTCTCTACAGAATATTCTAGCACTTGGCAATATTACTGTATATATCATGAGTTGATGTGTTAAAAATCTTTTTTTTTTTTAAAACTGCTGTGGTTCTTTTGATCATTAGGACACTAAGTGTCATTAATCTGAAACAGACCTAGGTGTACATTCTTGGTAAACAATTCTCTACTATACACATTTAATCTGAAAGTTCAAATTATCTATTTATAGCCTAATGATGCAACTGATAGCTTCATGGGTTCATTAAGAAGTCATTTAAAATTAAAAAACTTTAAGACACAATTGCTATTTTTAAATCAAAAGAATAAAATGTGAAAACAACTAATGACTGCAAATCACTTTACTCTCACCCCAGTAACAATTACGTAAGTCATTGTTTTTAATGGGTTCTTTTGAAGTCGTTGTTCTGAACTTTGGCTCCACATTAGAATTACTTAATGCCCAGGCCAAATCCCAGACCAGTTACATCGGAATCTCTAGGGAATAGGCCACAAGCATCAGTGTATTTTAAAACTCCCAGAGTGATTAGAATGTACAACTAAGGTAGAAAGCCACTGTTTTTAAAACGTATTCTAGGACATAAATATTTAAATATATGCTCTTTAAAAAACAGCACCACTAGAGGCTATAAACATAGTCTAGCAATGTACAGTACTTTTTCCTTCAGGGTCTTTTAAAGATTGCGTTAAAAAACGGCGTTAGCCATACATCACGTGCCTTATTCATTATATTTAGCTGTTACTAGAGGTGAAAGCATTTAGTTTCACAAAGACCCAAATATACGACCAGCTCTATCATCTAACAGTTCTATGACTGTGGATAAACAGCTTAACCTCCTCATCTGTAAAATGGAAGGATTCAAATAGAAAACAATGTGCAGAAGATGCCAACTGGCACTAAGAGGTAATGTGAAACGTCTCTGCTTATCATTATCGAGCCAGACTGGAAGACACCGGAGGCTAGGGCTGCATCTAGTTTAAGGTTATATTTTCACAACCCCATACCACATAGTAGTTACACAATAATTCTTAATCATTAAGCTCCTTAAGAACTGTTAATCTGTCTTTGTAACCCAAATGCCTAGTACAGATTCTGATATACAAAGAAAGCTTAATAATGTTCTGAACAAATGTAACAAACTTATTTCAGAAAAGAACGAACCCTCAAGCCTTCCTTTGCAGAAAAGAAGTCAGAATAACCAGCATCTGTAGCCAACAGTCCCACAAATTGCATCGCAGGCCGTTGTCGTATAAATAGTTCTACAGCTCCATCAGTGATGTAACTACCCCCAGAAATGTCCAAGGACTCAATATTAGGCAGAATATCTTTCTGCTGTAGCAAATGAAAAGCTAGATCTGACTTGAGTTGCCTGTGATCAGAAATGTCAAGGTGAAGCAGACATTTAAGTTCTCTAATGACTGCGAGAATCTGTGGTTTGGTCATGGTCAGACATTTTAGATAGTGCATTGTAAGAGATCGGAGTCGATCCTTACAGGTAAGGAGTGCAGAGATGTTAGTGACCAGAGTATTAGAGATATCCAAGCTTTCCAGTCTGGGTAACTGCGAAACATGAGCCAGGTCTTCACTATGAAAACAAACATTGAAAACGCTTAAAACACGAAGACCAGTGAGCTGACCAAAGAACAACAGTCTGGAATCTCGAGGGATGCTTGTTGAGTCCAAGATGAGACGTCGGAGGTTTCCTTGGATCCAGCTATTGCTGCAGAGTCCACTTAGGATGTCTGGGATTGAGAGGTCAGTGTGTACTGCAGTAGCATCCAGTTCAATGAGTTTGTGATGGCAGAAGGCTTTTAGGAATGCAGCTGTGGATATTTTAGCTTTCTGAATGTTGACCAGCTTCAGTTTCATTCGGTTGCTTTGGAAAATGCTTGCTGTTCTGTCAGTCAGCTTGCCTATAAGAGAACCAGAACCAGCTTGTAATAACTAAATCTCATGCCTTTTCCAGGAGGCACTGTGGCCAGTAAACTTTGATAGATGCTAATAGTAACAATAATGACTACATTTACTGTTTACTCTGCGCCGGGCATTGTTCTAAACCCTTTACTCAGATTATCTCATTTACTCTTTTAAAATAATATGATTATGATTATTATGATTATTACCATCCCACAGCTGAGGAAACTAAAGCTTAAAGGGGTTAAGGAACTTACTCAAGGTCAAAGTATGTGGCAGAATCAAGACTCAAAAGCAGTTTGACTTCAGCGTCCAGTTTTAACCACAGTAACCTTGTTTACTTGGGCTTCCCTGGTAGCTCAGCTGGTAAAGAATCCGCCTGCAATGCAGGAGACCCCAGTTCGATTCCTGGGTCACAAAGATCTGCTGGAGAAGGGATAGCCTACCCACTCCAGTACTCAGGGGCTTCCCTGGTGGCTTTTATGGTAAAGAATCTGCCTGCAATGTGGGAGACCTGGGTTCGATCCCTGGGTTGGGAAGATCCCCTGGAGAAGGGAACAGCTACCCACTCCAGTACTCTCTGGCCTAGAGAATTCCATGGACAGAGAAGCCTGGCAGGCTACAGTCCGTGGGGTCACAAAGAGTCAGACACAACTGAGTGACTTTTACTTCACTTCACTTCAACTTTGTTCATAGAAGAAAAAAAAAAGACAAACTAAAAGAGGTAGGTAAGTATAGGGCCTATAATATACAAACAGCACTAATGATTACTTTTAACCAAACTGGTGGATGGACTTTGGTAAGTCACTTATCTCTCTATGCCTCATTTTCCTCATCTGTAAAATGAATGGGTTATATTAGATTTCATTTAGAAATAACTTATTAAGCATCTTCTGTATGTGAGATTCCATATTAAGTAATAGGCACACAAGGTAATAAGACACCTGTGACCACAAAGAATTCAGCCTAGGAAGCACGTCAGGCAAATAAGTGATTATAATAATATATTATATTCAGTGGTGATTTGTACCAGATATTGAACACAGACGAGATTAATATCAAGGCAGGTTTTTGCTGAATATCAGTTGCCCAAGGGGAAGGTGAAGGGTGGGAGAACACAACAAAGACATGGAGGCTCAGAATGTCAGATTATTCAGAATGACCCTATTTGATCAGTGCTACTGGACCACAGTGTACAAGGAGAGGCCTGGCTGGAAACGACAGTAGAGAGGAAGGTAAAAGGCAGATGGGGCCTGTAAACAAAGCTAGGAAACGCATGTACCCTGTAAACAAAAATGAAAAACTCAAAATTTTTAAGCAAAAAATGGTTATATTTTTACAAAGATCAATTATGTGTGATGACACAAAAGAATTAAGATGGTGTTTGATGGGAGTGGGATGGGGCAACAGATTATTAATGATTTTAATGATGAGATGATAGTTTAAACTGACAGAACACAGCAGTTGAATGGATTAAGGGAAAAGGTATGTAAGCTGATTCACAAGTCCCCAGTCTGAGTTGGGCTATGCTACTAACATAGGAAAAATACTCAATACTCAAGGCTTTCAGAAAGAACTTATTACATTTATTCAAGGGCTTCCCATGCAGCTCAGTTGCTAACAAATCTGCCTGCAATGGTGGAGAACCTGGGTTCTATTCCTGGGTCAGGAAGATCCCCTGGAAAAGGAAATGGCAACCCACTCCAGTATTCTTGCCTGTAAAATGCCATGGACAGAGGAGCCTGGCAGACTACAGTCCATAGTGTTACAAAGAGCTGCACATGACTTAATACTATCTTTCTTTCTTCTTCAGGAAATATCAAGTGCTATGCTACACGCTGAGAACAGCGAATGAGACAGACATCACTCCTGCCATAATGGGTTTTTTCACATCCTAGAAGAACACAGATACAAAAGAATATAAAACAAGCAAAATACTATTAACATTAAAAATGCAGTAAAACGCAGTAAAGGTTCTAAAGGAAACAAACAAGACTATAACACAGGGGTGGGGAAAAATGAGAAGAAAGACAAGAATCTTCTATCTTTCAGTGCAGTATTAGGAGGTGACATTTAAGCTGAGACAAAAAGGATGTGAAAGGCAAAGATAGCTGTCATTCCAGCTACAGGGAAAGGCTAAAGCCCTGAGAAGAGAAACAGTTTGGCTATTTCTGTGAAATGAGAGAAAACCAGTGCAGCTAAAGCACAGATGGAGAAGGGGATGCCATAATCTGACAGGTTATAGACAGAGGCAAGAGTCAGTCAGACCTTGTAGGCCAGGGTAAATAACTGGCATTTTATCCTAAGTACAAAGAGAAGACTTTAAAGAGTGGCAAAAGTGCAGACAGATCTGATTAAGATACAGAGGACCTCTCTCCGCTATGTGGCAGAGCTTGGTGATGAGCAAAATTAAAGGTAAGGAAACCACTTGGGAGACCAGGGGAGAAGAAAGAGAAAGGTGTCATTGACAGGGGCTAGGAGGAAAAGGTGGCTCAGATGGTAAAGAATCTGCCTGCAATGCAGGAGGCCTGGGTTCGATCCCTAGGTTGGGAAGATCCCCTGGAGAAGAGAACGGATACCCACTTTGGTATTCTTGCTCGGAGAATTCCCCAGACAGAGGAGCCTGGCAGCCTACAGTCCGTGGGGTTGCAAAGAGTCAGACACTAACATCTGACCTGACTTGAGGAGAAGAACATTTGAGATATGTACTTTGAAGGCAGAAAATGTGTCAAAAGAACGAAGGACGGGGCGGGGGGCAGATGAAAAGTGACTCCTAAGTCACTGAACAGGTACACCGACGGCCAAACCATCTTGAGATGGGAGGAAACGGCAATGCAGCAGATGCTGTGATGTGACACCAGAACACATTTAAAAATAAACGACTGGGACTTCCAGCAGCTAGAAACCTGCCTTCGAATGCAGGGGACGCAGTTTCTATCCCTGGTCGGTGAACTAAGATGCCAATGTCGAGGGGCAACTAAGCCCACAAGCTCCAACTACCGATGCCATGCACCCCAGTTAGAGAGCCTGCATGCCACAACTATAGAGCCCTTGGCTCTGGAGTCCACACATCACGACTCGACAGAAGCCCACAGGCCATGATGAAGAGCTAAGACACAATGCACCCATAAACACATAAATAAATGGTTTAAAAAAAGAAGAAGAAAGAAAGGACTTACTACTTGAGCTGCTGGAAATGCCACCAACTGACAGCCCTCATCTATGCAGAATGCATCAGCTAAAAAGAGTTGTTTCACCCATGGTCATACCACTTTCCCATGGAAACCCACATTGAAAGACTGTGTTGGGAAGTATACAGATCCAGCCCTGACACCCTAACAAAACACAGATCTGAGGAGTTATTCTATCTTCAAGACTTTCCACAAAATCAGCCAAAGTCTTCTCGATTCTATATATTTTAAATCTAAAAGACTGAAGCATAAATATTTGGAATTAATCAGAATAGAGAATGGTATTTAAAACACAGAAATGTAAGAGGAAAAGAATAAGGACCAACTGTCCAAAAGCATCTACAAAGGAGAAAAGGAAAGATATGAGCATCTGAATGCAGAGTTCCAAAAAATAGCAAGAAGAGATAAGAAAGCCTTCCTCAGCGATCAATGCAAAGAAATAGAGGAAAACAACAGAATGGGAAAGACCAGAGATCTCTTCAAGAAAATTAGACATACCATGAGAACATTTCATGCAAAGATGGGCTCGATAAAGGACAGAAATGGTATGGACCTAACAGAAGCAGAAGATATTAAGAAGAGGTGGCAAGAATACACAGAAGAACTGTACAAAAAAGATCTTCACGACCCAGATAATCACGATGGTGTGATCACTCACCTAGAGCCAGACATCCTGGAATGTGAAGTCAAGTGGGCCTTAGAAAGCATCACTATGAACAAAGCTAATGGAGGTGATGGAATTCCAGTTGAGCTACTTCAGATCCTGAAAGATGATGCTGTGAAAGTGTTGCACTCAATATGCCAGCACATTTGGAAAACTCAGCAGTGGCCAAGGGACTGGAAAAGGTCATTTTTCATTCCAATCCCAAAGAAAGGCAATGCCAAAGAATGCTCAAACTACCGCACAATTGAACTCATCTCACACACTAGTAAAGTAATCCTCAAAATTCTCCAAGCCAGGCTTCAGCAATACGTGAACCATGAACTTCCAGATGTTCAAGCTGGTTTTAGAAAAGGCAGAGGAACCAGAGATCAAATTGCCAACATCCGCTG
>SJYQ01002068.1:138860-233229 GCA_006410935.1 Redunca redunca
GGCTTAAAGCTCAACATTCAGAAAACGAAGATCATGGCATCTGGTCCCATCACTTCATGGCAAATAGATGGGGAAACAGTGGCTGACTTTATTTTGGGGGGCTCCAAAATCACTGCAGATGGTGACTGCAGTGAAATAATATGGAAATATTAAGGATTATCCAGGGAGTATACAAAGTGAGAAAATAATTTCCATGAAATTAAAAGACGCTTACTCCTTGGAAGAAAAGTTATGACCAACCTAGATAGCATATTGAAAAGCAGAGACAGTACTTTGCCTACTAAGGTCCGTCTAGTCAAAGCTATGGTTTTTCCAGTAGTCATGTATGGATTCGAGAGTTGGACTGTGAAGAAAGCTGAGTGCCGAAGAACTGATGCTTTTGAACTGTGGTGTTGGAGAAGGACTCTTGAGAGTCCCTTGGACTGCAAGGAGATCCAACCAGTCCATTCTGAAGGAGATCAGCCCTGGGATTTCTTTGGAAGGAATGATGCTAAAGCTGAAACTCCAGTACTCTGGCCACCTCATGCAAAGAGTTGACTCATTGGAAAAGACTCTGATGCTAGGAGGGATTGGGGGCAGGAGGAGAAGGGGTTGACAGAGGATGAGATGGCTGGATGGCATCACGGACTCGATGGACGTGAGTCTGAGTGAACTCCGGGAGTTGGTGATGGACAGGGAGGCCTGGCGTGCTGTGATTCATGGGGTCGCAAAGAGTTGGACACGACTGAGCGACTGAACTGAACTGAACTGACACTCAGGATTAGATAGCTTCTGCACTGTCCTTCAAGGGAAGCCAGATGAGCAGAAAGATAAGCAGCAGACAGTGAAGTAGAAGAAAGCCAAAAGAACAGGATGTTTCAGCAGCCTAGATAAGAGTTACAAGATACCTGCCTATCTTGTATGTGGTTCTGGAGCTTCGAATAAAGACCTGCAGTGAAAACTGTGGGAAATTAAAGTAGAAGTGGTAGCTAAACCAAAGAAGATTATCCAGGGAGTATACAAAGTGAGAAAATATACAAAGCTTCCCAATATGGAAACCTGAGGAACATAAAACAACATACATATATAGAAACAGAGGCATACAAAAGAAAGTGTGGAACAGTAACGAAGGATAAAAAACAGAAAAACAAAGTTACTCCAACCTGCAAGGTTGAGAGTAATAAACACTAAGTCAAACATACAAAAACCCTTACTGATTTAATAAATCTGGGTAGGTAATTATCATCTATGGTCACCAAAAGTGAAAACCAACCAGACAATCAGACTTTATTAACACCCTTCAGAAGTACAATGTAGAAGGAAATGGCAACCCACTCCAGTATTCTTGCTTGGAGAATTGCCATGGTAGAAGAGCCTGGCAGGCTCCAGTCCATGGGGTTTGTGAAGAGTCAGACACAACCGAAGCAACTGAGGACAAGAAGTACAAACATCACTACCAAACATCAAACTTCAATTTGATCAAGCCTCTACGTCTAATTTTCAATGTATAGGAGTTACAAGAATCAGAAAAACGTGTCAAATCACAGCACAAACAATGGTAAAGTCCAGATTGTAGGATACTGTACAAAACAAATGACCAGTTTCTTTAAAGAAAGAAAATAACTGGAAGTCCCAAAATATATGAAGATAAACATACTTCTAAATAACAGATGAATCAAGGGGAAAAAAATCAAGAGAAACTACAAAATATTTTGAACTAAATGAAAATAAGAACACAACTTACCCAAATCTATGGGACGCAGAAAAGGCAGTGCTAGGTGGGAAAGTTATAGCTGTGAATGCATACATTAGTAAACAAGAGCTAAAATCAATAACCTAAGTTCCCACCTTAGGAAACTAGAAAAAGAAGAACAAATTAAACCCAAAGTAAGCAGAAGGAAAGAAGTAAGAATTAGAGCAGAGGGCATAACGTCAGCAACATGGCACAGTGAAACACTACTCTGGAGTGAGCTCTCCCCTCCCATCTATTAGGTTGGTGCAAAAGTAACTGAGGTTTTGCATTGTTGAGCTTTGCCATTTGACATTGGGATACATTCTTAAATAAATGTGGTTACATCATTTTAATGTGTATTTCTCACTTTATGTTTTTTGCTAATGACTTGTTACATGCTGTTTCAGTTCAATTCAGTCCCTCAATCATGTCTGACTCTTTGCAACCCCATGGACTGCAGCACTCCAGGCCTCCCTGTCCATCACCAGCTCCTGGAGTTTACTCAAACTCATGTCCACTGAGTTGGTGATGCCATCCAACCATCTCACCCTCTGTCATCCCCTTCTCCTCCTGCCTTCAATCTTTCCCAGCATTAGGGTCTTTTCCAGTGAGTCAGTTCTTCACATTAGGTGGCCAAAGTACTGGCGTTTCAACTTCAGCATCAGTCCTTCCAATGAACACCCAGGACTGATCTCCCTCAGTATGGACTGGTTGGATCTCCTTGCAGTCCAAGGGACTCTCAAGAGTCTTTTCCAGCACCACAGTTCAAAAGCGCCAATTCTTCAGTGCTCATCTTTCTTTATAGTCCAACTCTCACATCCATACATGACTAATGACTACTGGAAAAACCACAGCCTTGACTAGACAGACCTTTGTTGGCAAAGTAATGTCTCTGCTTTTCAATATGCTATCTAGGTTGGTCATAACTTTTCTTCCAAGGAGTAAGCGTTTTTTAATTTCATGGCTGCAGTCACCACCTGCAGTGATTTTGGAGCCCCCCAAAATAAAGTCTGTCACTGTTTCCACTGTTTCCCCATCTATTTGCCATGAAGTGATGGGACCAGATGCCATGATCTTCGTTTTCTGAATGTTGAGCTTTAAGCCAACTTTTTCACTCTCCTCTTTCACTTTCATCAAGAGACTCTTTAGTTCTTTGCTTTCTGCCATAAGGGTGGTATCATATCTAAGGTTATTGATATTTCTCCCAGCAAACTAGATTCCAGCTTGTGCTTTATCCAGCATTTCTCATGCTGTTTATTGTTATTTATTTTAGACTACAGAAATGATATTAGACAAAAAGCAAATCGAGCAATTTTCTTATTCAAGTTCAAAATGGACTGTAAAGCAGTGGAGACAACTTAGGCAACATCAACAACGCACTTGGCCCAGGAACTGATAACTAACATACAATGCAGTATGTTTGGTTCAAGAGGTTTTACAAAGGAGACAAGTGCCTTGAAGATGAGTGTAGTAGCTGGGCATCGGAAGTTGACAACAAACGATTGAGAGCAAACATCGAAGTTGATCCTCTTAAAACTACATGCAAAGTGGCTGAAGAAGTCAACACTGACCATTCTGCAGTCATTTGGCATTTGAGGCAAACTGGAAAGATCAAAAAGTTCGGTAACTGGGTGCCTCATGAGGTGACCAAAAATCCAAAAATCATTGTTTTGAAGTGTTGTCTTCTCTTATTTTACCCAACAACAGTGAACCATTTCTCCAACTACAATGCCCAACCCCATGTCATACAATCGATGTTTCAAAAGTTGAACGAACTGGGCTAAAAGTTTTGCTTCATCCACCATATTCACCTGACTCTTACTAACCGACTACCACTTCTTCAAGCATCTCGACAACTTTCTGCAGGGAAAATGGTTCCACAACCAACAGAGGCAGAAAATGCCTTCCAAGAGTTCACTGAATCCCAAAATACAGACTTTTATTCTACAGGAATAAAAAACTTACTTCTCATTGGAAAATCATATGTTGATTGTAATGGTTCCTTTTTTGATTAATAAAGATTTGTTTGAGCCTAGTTATAATGATTTAAAATTAAAATTCACAGTCTGAAGAATTGCCATTACTTTTTCACCAACCTAATACAACCAATAAAACATCCACAGTGCATACATAAACAACTCATGTAACTTAATACCAAGAAAACAAACAATTCTATTCAGAAATGGAAAGAAGACCTAAACAGACATTTCTCCAAAGACATGCATATGCCCAACAGGCACATGAAAAGATGTATGTGTTACATCACTAATCACCAGGGAAATTAAATCAAAACCAGAATGAGGAATCACCTCACACCCATCAGAACTGCTATCATCAGATAGAACTCAAATAACAAATGCTGGTAAGGAGGTGGAGAAAAGGAAACCCTCATATACTGTTGGTGGGAATGTAAAAATTGGTGCAGCTACTGTGGAAAACAGTGTGGAGTTTTCTTAAAAAAAAAAAACCATCATATGACCAGCAATTCCACTGCTGGGTAAATATCCAAGAAAAAAACAAAACACTGATCTGAAAAGATATATACATCCTAATGTTCACAGGAGCATTATTTACAACTGCCAAGAAATCGAAGCAATGTTAAGTGTCCAGTAACAGATGAATGGATACCATCTATAAACAAATATTAAAGGAGATTCTCTAGGTGGAAAACACAAGAGAAGAAAAAGACCTATAAAAACAATTTTTAAAATGGCAACAGGAACATACATACCAATAACAGATGAATGGGTCAAGGAGGTATATGTGTATTTTTTATATTTTATATTGTGCTCAGTCACATCTGACTCTGTGACTCCATGAACTATAGCCTGCCAGGCTCCTCTTGTCTATGGAATTTTTCAGCAAGAATACTGGAGTGGGTAGCCATTCCCTTCTCCAAGGGATCTTCCCAACCCAAGGATCAAACCAGGGTCTCCTGCATTGAAAGCAGATTCTTTACTGTCTGAGCCACCAGGGAAGCCAATTAGCTATTAGAGAAATGCACATAAAAATCACAATAGATACCACTTCACATCCACCAGAATGGCTATCATCAAAGTCATTAGATACCAAGTTTTGGTAAGGATGTGGAGAAATTGGAACTCTTCCGTTCCAACTGCTGGTGGGAACATAAAATGGTACAGCTACTTGGGGAAAGAATTCAAAGTTCTTCAAAAAGTTAAACACAAAACTACCACTTAACCTGGCAATTCCACTCCTGGGTATACACCCAAAGATATAAAAGCATATATCCGCAATATAATGTTTATAGAAGCATTATTCATAATAGCCAAAATGTATAATAAAAACAACACAGGGACTTCCCTGACAGTCTAGTAGTTAAGATTTTCCCTTCCAGGGCAGAGGGTGAGGGTTCAGTCCCTGGTCTGGGAGCTACAATCCCACACATCTTGTGGTCGAACAAGCAAAACATAAAACAGAAGCAATACTGTAACAAATTCAATAAAGACTTAAAAATAGTCCACATTAAAAAAAAAAAAAAACCTAATGTTCATCAACTGAGAAATGAATAAAAGGTAGTATATCAATAGAGTGGAATATTACACAGCCATAAAAATTCAGCAGTAGTTGGTGTTACTAAATGGATGAACCTTGACAATATTATGCTAAATGAAAGAAGCAAGACACAGTGCTGCTGCTGCTGCTAAGTCGCTTCAGTCATGTCCAACTCTGGGTGACCCCATAGATGGCAGCCCACCAGGCTCTCCCGTCCCTGGGATTCTCAAGGCAAGAACACTGGAGTGGGTTGCCATTTCCTTTTCCAATACATCAAAGTGAAAAATGAAAGTGAAGTTGCTCAGTCGTGTTTGACTCTTAGTGACCCCAGGGACTGCAGCCCATCAGGCTCCTCCGTCCATGGGATTTTCCAGTCAAGAGTACTGGAGTAGGGTGCCATTGCCTTCTCCGAAGATACAACAGGTCACATATTAAATGATTCCATTCAAACTAAATGTTCAGAAAAGGCAAATCCACAGAGGTAGAAAGTAGATTAGTGACTGCTAAGAATTATAGGGGGATGAATAAGGTTGTTTTTTGTTTTTTTTTTGAGGTGATGAAAACTGACTGGGATGATGGCTGCACAAATCTGTGAATATGCTAAAAAAAAAATAACTGAACCATATACTTTAAATGGATGAATTATACACTATGTGAATTTTATCTCAATCATGTGTTACTCCCCAAAACTTTTCATTAAGAAAACACTAACATAGCAAACACAGCCCTTTGAAAGCCCTACTACAAAAGTAAAGCAAAAAAATTTTTAAGGTTCATATTCACAATTAAAAGAATGGGAGATGAGACTATAGCAACAGCAGGGCAAACCTAGAAGGAAGATAATTTTCATCAAGGGATCCCAGAAAGACTCTGAGAATCAACCTCCACACAAATTTCTATATTTCTCAGCAGGTTGTTGAGAGGAACAAAACAGAATTATATCCAAAAGTGCTTTTCAAATAGTCAAGTGCTATAAATGTACACAATAAAGCAGTCTTATCGTTACCTTGCCAAGTCATCATCCCAACGAATCGATCAGCTAATTCCTGAGGAAAACTCCAATGCTCCGGAAGACAAAGTGTTCCATCAGATCTTTCAGAACACAATTTCTCCAGGTTAGCAACCAGGACGTTCAGGCATATGTTGACCAAAGAGTAGGGAGATGCCTCCTCCTAGCAAATAAACCCCCAAACAAACAAACCTGTTACATCTACAAAAATTCAACATAAAAGTGGTCATGTTATACATGAGAATATCTTAAGATACATTCTTCTCACTCTAATGATTTATATGTAATGAAACCACCTTATTCCAATTATCAACCATGTGGAAAATTTTTACCTGTTGTAGCTTCTATTGTATCTTTAAAAAAAATTAAGTTCTCTCAATCCTTCACTTATCTCCTATTCTGTGCCAGCCCCTGAGGATACAGGGATGAGTAAGATATAGCTCTAATCCTTTTGGACCAAACAGTTTAGTAGAGAATACATCCGATAAATCTGACGATTTCAATACAACACAAGGAACTAAGCAAGCAGAAATCATACAGTCATTTTTTCAGCAAATATTTATTCAGTGATTACTACATGCCAGAGGATAAGAAGGTCTGCCCATTCCCACTCTCAAAAGTGTTCACACTATAAAAGACTGTTATAATAAGGAGGCTGTAGAAGAATACAAACTGAGAGATATAAGACATCTCTGCTAAGAGACTGACATTTGTTCATTCCACAAACATTTGAAAGCTATGGCATTCAGACATAAAGAGAGAGCGATAAGCCAGGGATTGGCATCTTTGTCAAAGGTTTCAACATGCAATACATTCAGTGACCTCCACACCACTTTTTACTGAATAAATTCCCTCCATAGTCCAAATTACAGATTACTCCTTCATAAGATATCCTCAACTCCCTGTTTCCTCTCCTCCGTCATACTCTTCAGACATTCTCCTGGAAGAACTTCGCTACTCGTCTTTTTTTATGGCCACACTCAGCAGCTAATCATCTATGAAGAGGGGAAGATTCACACAACATATTATGTCATGGGAAATTCATGAACATTAACTCCAAATGAGCCCTAAGTACCTGGAAATCATTCCAAGTCTCCTTAGACAGGGCACTCTCCCACTATCAAGCAACAATTATTTCATGCCTTCTACTTGTTCCTCAAACCCATTTCACACTGATATCAGAATCTGATCCACTTCAGTGAAAATAGTGAAGCCACCTCCCCATCAAATTTAGCTCAAAGCTGCATGCATCTTCTCCTCGGTCTTCTCTTCTACAGAAAACACATACGTCCTTGCAAAGACCCACACTTCCACCTGTGCTGGCTGGGTTTCATTCCTCCTGTCTTGGCTTCTCCTGCTGTTCTTCATTTACGCACACCTTCAAACTATCCTTCTCACATCGATCATTCTTCTTTTTCCTGGCTGTGCCCTGAAGCTTGCGGGATCCGAAGTTTCCCGTCCAGGAGCTGAATCTAAGTCTGCGCACTGAAAGCAGTGAGTCCTAACCAACAGACCACCAGGGAATTCCAATAAAACAGATCATTCTTATACAATTTAAGCTCCATTATTTGCTTTAAAAACAAAAACCTTCTGCTGACTCCCACATGGTTACTTCAGTTACTCTTCTTCATAACCAAATTTCTCTAGTAAGTTTACTCTGATTTACTCTGAATATTGTACTATCTTCTTATTCATTGTTTTTCTTTTAATTGTAGTATAATTTATACATAGCAAAAAAAAATTATTTTGGTATATAGTTAGTTCAATGAGTTTTGATGAATCCATACAGTTGTATACTACCACCATAATACATAGAACAGTCCCATAACCCAGAAATTCTCCAGTGTCTCTTTGCAGACAATCCCTCTTACCAATCCCAAGCAACTACTCATCTTTCTTCTGTCTCCAGTGTCCTGCCTTCCCCAAAATATCATATAAACAGAATCACTAAGTAATTAGGCCTTTCAAATCTGACTTCTTTCATTTTGTATAATGCACTTTAACACAGGTTTAGTGGTGTTATTGCATGCTTCTGTAACTTGTTCCTTTTTATTGCTGAGAAGCATTCCACTGTAATGAATATACTAGAATTTCGTTCTTTACCAACTGAAGAGCATTTGGGTTATTTGCCTTTTAGACAAATCTGAATAAAGCTATACAACTCACATAAATTTTTTTAATTATTTATTTTTCATTGGGCTGGGTCTTTGTTGTGCTCAGGCTTTCTCCAGTTGCAGCATATGGGCTCAGTAGTGCAGCTTGCAGGCTCTAGAGCTTGGCTGAGCTTAGTTCTTCTGTGGCATGTACGGTCTTTCCAGACCAGGAATCAAACCTGTGTCCCTTGCACTGGCTGTTGAATTCCCAACCAGATCACAAAGGAAGTCCCTGGTGGGGCTTCCCACATAAACTTTTGTGGGAAGACAGTTTTCATTTTTCATGAGTAGTCACCTAAAAATGGGATTTCTGTGTCCCTGGAATTCCACACTTCCTACATGTTAAGTGTGTATTTAACTTTACAGAAGAGAATACTCACCTGTTCTTGCAATGTGCCTCTATTATTTTATATTCCCAAAAGAATATATGAGACTTTCAACTGCATCAAACCCTACCATGTCAGAATATGTCAGAAAGAAGCGGCAATTTCAGGGAAGCAAAAAAATTCCCTGAAACAGTCTTAGCAGACTTTTATTTGGGTCTCAAAACCCAGAATTGGTTCATACACCCATTTGAAAATGGAAATTATGCTTCCTGTGGGTAATTTCTACAGATCTACCTCCCAGGTCATTATTTCTTTATTCTGTCGCATTTAGTTCTTCATAGTCTAACTGTACATTGCTCTTTTTTCATTTATTTCAGTTCAGTTCAGTCACTCAGTCGTGTCCGACTTTTTGCGACCCCATGAACTGCAGCACGCCAGGCCTCCCTGTCCATCACCAACTCCTGGAGTCCACCCGAACCCATGTCCATTGAGTCGGTGATGCCATCCAACCATCCCATCCTCTGTCGTCCCCTTCTCCTCCTGCCTTCACTCTTTCCCAGCATCAGGGTCTTTTCAAATGAGTCAGCTCTCTGCATCAGGTGGCCAAAGTATTGGAGTTTCAGCTTCAACATCAGTCCTTCCAAAGAACACTCAAGACTGATCTCACTCAGGATGGACTAGTTGGATCTCCTTGCAGTCCAAGGGACTCTCAAGAGTCTTCTCCAACACCACAGTTCAAAAGCATCAATTCTTCAGTGCTCAGCTTTCTTTATAGTCCAACTCTCACATCCATACATGAACACTGGAAAAACCATAGCCTTGACTAGATGGACCTTTGTTGTAAAAGTAATGTCTCTGCTTTTTAATATGCTGTCTAGGTTGGTCATAACTTTCCTTCCAAGGAGTCTTTTAATTTCATGGCTGCAGTCACCATCTGCACTAATTTTGGAGCCCAGAAAAATAAAGTCAGCCACTGTTTTCACTGTTTCCCCATCTATTTGCTATGAAGTGATGGGACCAGATGCCATGATCTTAGTTTTCTGAATGTTGAGCTTTAAGCCAACTTTTTCACTCTCCTCTTTCACTTTCATCAAGAGGCTTTTTAGTTCCTCTTCACTTTCTGCCATAAGGGTGGTGTCATCTGCATATCTGAGGTTATTGATATTTCTCCCGGCAATCTTGATTCCAGCTTGTGTTTCTTCCAGTCCAGCGTTTCTCATGATGTACTCTGCATAGAAGTTAAATAAGCAGGGTGACAATATACAGCCTTGACGTACTCCTTTTCCTATTTGGAACCAGTCTGTTGTTCCATGTCCAGTTCTAACTGTTGCTTCCTGACCTGCATACAGATTTCTCAAGAGGCAGGTCAGGTGGTCTGGTATTCCCATCTCTTTCAGAATTTTCCACAGTTTATTGTGATCCACACAGTCAAAGGCTTTGGCATAGTCAATAAAGCAGAAATAGATGTTTTTCTGGAACTCTCTTGCTTTTTCCATGATCCAGCGGATGTTGGCAATTTGATCTCTGGTTCCTCTGCCTTTTCTAAAACCAGCTTGAACATCAGGAAGTTCACAGTTCACGTATTGCTGAAGCCTGGCTTGGAGAATTTTGAGCATTACTTTACTAGTGTGTGAGATGAGTGCAATTGTGCGGTAGTTTGAGCATTCTTTGGCATTGCCTTTCTTTGGGATTGGAATGAAAACTGACCTTTTCCAGTCCTGTGGTCACTGAGTTTTCCAAATTTGCTGGCATATTGAGTGCAGCACTTTCACATCATCATCTTTCAGGATTTGAAACAGCTCAACTGGAATTCTATCACCTCCACTAGCTTTGTTCATAGTGATGCTTTCCAAGGCCCACTTGACTTCACATTCCAGGATGTCTGGCTCTAGGTGAGTGATCACACCATGATTATCTGGGTCGTGAAGATCTTTTTTGTACAGTTCTTCTGTGTATTCTTGCCACCTCTTCTTAATATCTTCTGCTTCTGTTAGGTCCATACCATTTCTGTCCTTTATTGAGCCCATCTTTGCCTGAAATGTTCCCTTGGTATCTCTAATTTTCTTGAAGAGATCGCTAGTCTTTCCCATTCTATTGTTTTCCTCTATTTCTTTGCATTGATCACCGAGGAAGTCTTTCTTATCTCTCCTTGCTATTCTCTGGAACTCTGAATTCAGATGTTTATATCTTTCCTTTTCTCCTTTGCTTTTCGCTTCCCTTCTTTTCATAGTTATTTGTAAGGCCTCCCTCCTCAGACAGCCATTTTGCTTTTTTGCATTTCTTTTTCTTGGGGAAATGAAAACTTGATTTCTTGATTGCTGTCTCCTATTCAATGTCACGAACCTCCATCCATAGTTCATCAGGCATTCTGTCTATCAGATCTAGTCCCTTAAATCTATTTCTCACTTCCACTGTATAATCATAAGGGATTTGATTTAGGTCATACCTGAATGGTCTAGTGGTTTTCCCTACTTTCTTCAATTTCAGTCTGAATTTGGCAATAAGGAGTTCATGATCCGAGCCACAGTCAGCTCCCAGTCTTGTTTTCGCTGCTGTATAGAGCTTCTCCATCTTTGGCTGCAAAGAATATAATCAATCTGATTTCAGTTGACCATCTGGTGATGTCCATGTGTAGAGTCTTCTCTTGTGTTGTTGGAAGAGGGTGTTTGCTATGACCAGTACGTCTCTTGGCAGAACTCTATTAGCCTTTTCTCTTCTTCATTCTGTACTCCAAGGCCAAATTTGCCTGTTACTCCAGGTGTTTCTTGACTTCCTACTTTTGCATTCCAGTCCCCTATAATGAAAAGGACAGCTTTTTTGGGTGTTAGTTCTAGAAGGTCTTATAGGTCTTCACAGAACCATTCAACTTCAGCTTCTTCAGCATTACTGGTTGAGGCATAGACTTGGATTACCGTGTAGTGCATGGTTTGCCTTGGAAACGAAGTGATCATTCTGTCATTTTTGAGACTGCATCCAAGTACTGCATTTCAGAATCTTTTGTTGATTATGATGGCTACTCCATTTCTTCTAAGGGATTCCTGCCCACAGTAGTAGATATAATGGTCATCTGAGTTAAATTCACCCATTCCAGTCCATCTTAGTTCACTGATTCCTAGAATGTTGATGTTCACTCTTGTCATCTCCTGCTTGACTACTTCCAATTTGCCTTGATTCATGGACCTAACATTCCACGTTCCTATGCAATATTTAATAAGTTTTAAACACACTTGCTTTATAGTGTTTCAATAATACCATTTTCTGAAGTCTCTGGGAATCTAATTCTGTTGATTCTTTTTTTAAAAGATTTACTATTTATTTTTTCCCTGCTGGGTCTTCACTGTATTGTGTAGGCTTCTCACTGTGGCGGCTTCTCTTGGTGTGGAGCACAGGTTCTAGAAGACAGGCTTCAGCAGTTGTGGCTCCCGGGCTCTGGAGCACAGGGCTCAGCGTTGTGGCACACAGGCTTAGATGTTCCACGGCCTGTGGGATCTTCCCAAACCAGAGAGGAAACCTGTTATCTCCTGCATCGGCAGGCAGCCTGCCAACCACTACACCACCAGGACAGCCCCTGGTTCTGTTGATTCTTAATCAGAGAGGTTCATGTTTCATAATTTGAGATTGTGAGCTAATATTTTCTTTTTTTAAGGCCTCATGGCACAATGTGCAGGATATTAGTACTATCTCCAACCAGGGATCAAATCCATACCCCTAGGATTGGGAGTACAGAGTCTTAACCACTGAACCACAAGAGAAGCCCAGGAGCTAATCTTTAAGTCTCTGAGTTAATCTTCAGTGTGATTTTACTAAACTCCTGTGAAACCTGGGTAGAAGATAGGCCACATAGGGTAGCTAAATGCTACTTATCCAGGGGCATCATCAGTGACCATTTTGATAATTTCTCAGCTACACATTTCCTGAAGCAAGCAAGAAATGTCGATTAAAACCCTGAGTCTGTATGAGGACAGGCCTGTGATTGCACATTTTTAGGAGATATTTTTCTCATTCAAAATTCCAAGCCAAAACGGACAAGGTTCCCTGTTTCTCTTTTTCATAAGCAGACTTTTAGATCTACCATTTCCCTGAAGTACAATCAGCTTTTGTTAGTTCATGTTTATATATATATTACAATTCACAGTCTCCATTCAAACTTCCCACCTGGCTTTGGCAAAGGTCTAGTCTCTAATCTTTGGTTATTTTAGGGCCTGTTTACAGTGGTGATTTCCAGCTTCTATGAATTGGGTGGGGATGCTGTGGATTTCCTTTACTCTGTAATTGAATTTGCTGCATTTTATCCAGAATATTTCCTTTTAAGGCTTTATGATATTATTTGCCAAATTATTGGACATGGCAGTCTCATTTAAAATACAGTAAAGATTAAACCCACATAAATGAAGTTTAGAACATATTTAAAATATTTAAATATAAAACAATATATNAATGAAGTTTAGAACATATCTAAAATATTTAAATATAAAACAATATATTTTAAAAATATTTTTGTATTCATAACACAGCTTAAACAGAATATATCAAATTTCTGAAGTCCCTATATACCCTTTCCTGATGCTACTTATCCCTTCACCCAGAAGTAACCATTATCCTGAATATTATTTAGTTCTACATGTTTTTGAACTTTATATACATAGAATTATACCACAGTATTTTGTTACTTGTCTTTGTTTTATAAATCAGTAGTACGTTTTAGAGACTGACTTCCCATCAAGACCACTAATGACTAATAACTCTGCCTCTATAATGTCTGATTACTGATAACATGATTCTAAATATTATCTATAAATCCAACGAATTCTACATTATTATCTTCTGGTCAGATCTCTCTTTAAGCCAGTGTTAGATAACCAGTTGCCTCCCTGACATATCTGCTTAACCATGTCACACAAATACTTCAAACTTACCATGTAAGAAACTACATTTATCCAGTCTTTCCCTACTCAGTGAATGGCATAACATCTATTCAGGTGTTTAATCTTTACTAACATTTCCTTATCTTTAATCAACATCCCACAAAACACACAGATCCAATACATTAGCAAATCCTACTGGTTCTCCCTGTGCCAGACATCTTGTATCTGCTAACTACCTCCCACCCAGACCCACTCAGTCTTCTCCAACTCTACTGCTGAGGTGACTTGTATAGATCCTATGAATAGGTTCTCACGAATAGGTTCCCTTACCCTCTGGGCTGTTTGGTTCTGACATGAAACTCAAGAAACTGGAACATGTATTAGTTTCCTATAAGAAGTTACCACAAAATTGGTGGCTAAAAACAACAGATATCTGTTCTCTCATAGTTCTGGAAGACAGAAGTCCAGAAATCAAGGTATGAGCAGGACCACTGTCCCTCTGAAGGCTCTAAGGAAGAATTCTTACGTCATCAGCTTCTGGGGGCTGTGGTTTCCCTCAGCTTGTGGCAGCACAGCTCTAATCTTCACATGGCCTTCCTCCCCGTTATCTCTAGGTCTCAAATCTCTATCCCTTTATCTTATAAACACTATAAATCAAGACATTAGATTTAGAGTCTGGTCTAAAACTTTAGGATGGATCAGATGTTCTCACCAAGATACTCAACCTGGGAATTCCCTGGTGGCCCAGTAGTTAGGACTCTGTGCTTTCCTGCCAAGGGCCCAAATTCAATCCCCAGTCCCACAAGCCACCTGGCGGGGGTGCACATAGGCAAGAGGGGAAGATCCTCAACTTAATTACATTTGTAAACATCCTGACTCCAAAGGTCAAATTCATAGGTTCTAAGGGTTAAGACTTGGATATATGTTTTGGGGGTTACAACTCCACACAGATAATTTCCCCTGTTCTTTCTCATTTAAAGTATCTTGGGCTGGCTATGCCATACTAATCACTCCTCTAAGATTAGTCCTCTGTTCTTGCTATTGACTAAATGTCTGCATTCTTCCAAAATTCTTATGCTGCAATCTAACCTCTAATTTGATGTTTGGAGGGAGGAATCTTGGGTCATTAGGTCATGAGGGTAAAGCCTTCACTGAATGGAATTAGTGCCTGTACAAGAGTAACCTCAGAGAATTCCCTTTCCCTTCTGCCATGTGAGAACACAGCAAAAAGATGTATATGAACCAGGAAGCGCGCTCTCACCAGATACCAAATCTTCTAGCACCTTGATCTTGAACTTCCTAGTTTCCAGAAATGTGAGAAATAAATTTATGCTTTTTATGAGTCACCCAGTCTACAGAATTTTAGTCACAGCAGCCTAAATGAACTAAGACATTCCTTCTGAGAGGTCCTCTGCACCTAGGGGTGGCAAGAGCTACTGTCACTAGACGTGAAAGTGAAAGTGAAGTCGCTCAGTCGTGTCCGACTCTCTTCGACCCCATGGACTGTAGCCTACCAGGCTCCTCTGTCCATGGGATTTTCCAGGCAATAGTCCTGGAGTGGATTGCCATCTCCTTCTCCAGGGGATCTTCCCGACACAGGGATCAAACCCGGGTCTCCCGGATTGTACACAGACGCTTTACCGTCTGAATCTATTGTGGTTTTCCATACCTCTCCCTTATCTTTGGA
Source organism: Redunca redunca (assembly GCA_006410935.1). Taxonomy (NCBI): domain Eukaryota; kingdom Metazoa; phylum Chordata; class Mammalia; order Artiodactyla; family Bovidae; genus Redunca; species Redunca redunca. The sequence continues at coordinate 154,128 of SJYQ01002068.1, forward strand.
AGTAATCCCTTAATTAAACTCTCATTGCTGCTGCTAAGTCGCTTCAGTCTGACTCTGTGCGACCTCACAGATGGCAGCCCACCAGGATCTGCCATCCCTGGGATTCTCCAGGCAAGAACACTGGAGTGGGTTGCCATTTCCTTCTCCAAAACTCTCATTAAATTAGCCTTATTCTGACTGTGTTATCTATTTCCTGCTGTATGACTATCAAACGTCCCCAAAAAATTTCTAGTTCATCCCCTTCTTTCTAACTCCACTACCAATTCCTAACTCAAGTCACTATCATATCTTTCCAAAAATACTAAAAAACTCCAAATTACTCTACTTCCACTCTTAATCCTTTTCCAATCCATCTCAACCGAGGGTTTAGATTCATCATTTCTAAAATACAAAACACTACTACATAACTCTCCTAATTAACATGTTTTAATCGGTATAAGGTAAAAAATCAAAACAAACAAAAAGCTGTATTTTATATACAACCAACAATTAGAAAATTAAACTTTAAAAGTTTACAATGGTATTTTGTGTTTTTGTTTTATTTTTGGCCACACCATGTGACTTGCACATGCAGGATCTTTATTCCCAGACCAGGGATCAAACCTGTGCTCCTGCATTCTTTAACCACTGGACCTCCAGAGAAGTCCCTTCAATAGCGCTTTAAAAACCTCAGAGAGACTTTCTTGGTAGTCCAGTGACTGAGACTTCAAACTGGGACTCCAACGCAGGGAGCCAAGGTCTGATCCGTCAGGGCACGAGATCCCACATGCTGCAACTAAAGATCTTCACCCAGCTCAGCCAAAAAACTTCAAGGAAATCCCTGGCGGTCCAGTGGTAAGGACACTGCGCTTTCACTGCCGAGGGCCTCAGTTCCATCCCTGGTCAGAAACTAAGATCCCAAGAAGGGAAGAGCACAGACCAAAAAGCAAAATCTATTTTAAAAACCTCAAATATAGGCCTGACTCAAAAAGACAACAAAAATCTAAACACACTAGGAACCATAATGTTTAGCTTACAATAAAATATAAGAAATGGTAAGAAGCAGGAAAGAAAATAAAATCAATCACCAGAAATAGATCCAACGAACTCTCTGGAGGTCTGGTGGTTAGGGCTCCACAATTTCACTACAGAGGGTTTGGGTTTAATCCCTGGATGGGGAGCTAAAATCCTACAAGCTGCATGATGCAGCCAAAAAAAGAGCAAGAAAGGGATCCAGAAGTAACATAATTAGCAAACAAGAACTTTAAAATAGGTATTATAATTCATGGATATACAGGAGAATATGAATATAATGAGGGAATAAATATGGAATCTCAACAGAGACTAGAGAAAGCCCACATGCAACAAGAAAATAAATAAACTTAAAAATAGAAAAGGTCAACAAGGACAATTCCCTATACTTGGAATCTATGAAATTGTTTCATAGCTTAATATTTATTGAATTACATAGCTAATTCACCAGGTACAAAAAAACAATAAACTTAGTAACTTTCTTTTTAAAAAGTCAAAAAATATTGAAATTAGATACAAACTATCAACCAACTGATTCCTGGAGCAAAAATGGACCCAAAGTGAAATAAACAAAAGACACTACAACATGACAAATAGCTAAAAACCTATGGTAAAAAGAAAAACCTAAGCTAGGGGTGGGGCAGGGGGAGCTAGAGGTACTGTGGGCAGTTTAAAACAAAAAAATATGACCACTGAATTTTCATCAGAAGCAATGCTAGCCAAAACACAATGAAGTAAAACTTTTAAAGTGCTTGTAGAGGGCTTTCCTGGTGACTGAGTGGTAAAGAATCCACCTGCCAGAGCAGGAGACAGGGATTCTATCCCTGATTCACGAAGATCCCACATGACTCAGAGCAACTAAGCCTACATGCCACAACTACTGAACCTGTGCTCTAGAGCCCCAGAGCCACAGCTACAGGGCCGACAGGCCGAAACTTCTGCAGCCAGCACAGCCTAGAGCCTCTGCTCAGCAACAAGAGAAGGCCCTGCACTGCAACGAGAGAACACCCCTGCTCACCACAACTGAAGAAAAGCCCGTGCAGCAACAAAGATCCAACTAAATAAATAAAATTTTCTAAAAAGTTTAAGTGCAGTAGGAAGAAAAGCTAAGTGCATTGAAGTATCTTTCAAAAATAAAGGTATTTCCAGACAAAGTAGAAAGAACCTATCATCAGCAGATCTACACTATAAGAAAGGTAAAATGTTCTTTAAGTAAAGAAACATTGTACAGAATGGATATTTGGGGTCTAGAGAAAAGGGAAGAGTACTGGAAACAGGAGCATGGGGATAAATATAAAACTATTTTCCTTATTTCCTAATTTCTTTAATAACTGATCAAAGAAAAAGTAAAAACAATATACTGTACAACTTAGAAAAGTAAAATGTATTATTTCAATAGTACAAAGGAAAGAGGGGAGGAAATGAAAGAACACTGTTGTAAGCTGAAGTGATACATTTAGAAGTAGTGCAGTAAGTCAAACGTGTACATTTTAAAACCTAGAGCTGTGACTCTCAAACTTCAGTCTTAGGACCAACAGTACTCTTAAAAAACTGGATTACATCTATCAACATTTACTGTATTATAAGTTAAAACTAAGAAATCTTTAAAATATTTCATTCAGAAAGAATAAAAATTAAACCAATCACATGTTCACACAAAGAACATTTTCTTTTCCCGGTCACACCACGTGGCTTGTGGCATCTTAGTTCCCAGACCAAGGACTGAACCCGCACCCACAGCAGTGAAAGAACCAAGTCCTAACCACTGGATTACCAGGAAACTCCCAACAAAGAACATTTTTTTTTAAGAGCTATATTTTCAAAAAGAATTTTTAAAAGTTTAGGGACAATGGCAGCACTGTTTTACATCTTTGCAAATTTCATTAATGTGAGGCTTAACAAAACAGAATGGGGTCTTAGAGACCCCAGAGGTCTTGAGTTCACATTTTAAAAACTGTTATCTTTGTGTGACCATTCAGAGAAGAGGAACAGAACTAGTAAGTCAACAGAAAAGATAGAATGAAACTTTTAAAATAATCAATTGAAAAAAAAAAAACTCAATGGTGGGAATTCCTTGGCAGTCCAGTGGTTAGGACTCTGAGCTTTCACTGTCAAAGGCGAGAGTTCAATTCCTGGTCCAGGAACTAAGGTCCAACAATGTAAAGTTAAATTCACAATCAATAAAACCTACCACATCAACACAATAAAGAACAAAAACATGTGTCTTTAACATATGCTAAGAAAGTATTTCAACATATTTCAAAACATATTCATGATTTCCATGACTGAAAAAAGCAAAAAAAAAAAAAAAAAAAACCCAGCAAACTAAGAATAGAAGAAAACTTCCTTAATTTGATAAAAGGCATCTATGGGAAAACCAAGAGCTAGAATGATATAAAGATGTCTCTTCTCACCACTTCTCTCCTACATTCTACAAAAGGTCCTAGATATTGCATTTTTTAGAAAAGGAAATATAAAGCACAGATTGAAAGGGAATAAGTAAAGCTGTCTTAATTTGCAGATAACAGATTATAAAGAAAATCTTAAGAAAACATAAAAAAAGTAACCAGAGAATATATGTGGCTTTACATCAGTAGTGACAATAGCTCCTTCATTCTATATTGGTTATTTCAGTCTTCCTTTTGTTATCCTGGCTAAAGATCTATCAATTTTATTGATCTTTGCAAAGAACCAACTTTTGATTAATTTTTTTTTCTATTTTTTTTTTAAAGTAGCTTGAGCAAAGTCATAAGATACAAGATCAATACACCCCCCAAACTACAAACTTTTTAAAAATATTTACAGTACTAACAAAAACAGGGATAAATTTAACAAAATATGTAACAGACATTTATACTAAAAACTACAAAACACTGCTAAATAAAATTTAAAACAACATAGAGAAATCTAAAGTAAAAGTATTCATGAATTGTACAATTTTTTAAATTAATTAAAAATAATATCTTAACCAAATGACAAATGTAGACAGTACAGCATGGAACCACACAGAAATGAATTAGTCTGATCACTTTTCTAAAGAAAATCTTGCTTTTCAATTACATCAGTGGCAGCAAAACATGTACTTGACATGCTGTGCTAGGACATACATTAACAACTCAGCTTTTCCATTAGCTACAAACAAATGTCAGGCTGGATGAATTATAAGCTGGAATCAAGATTGCCGGACTAACAGCAACCACCTCAGATATGCAGACGATACCACTGTAATAGCAGAAAGTGAAGAGGAACTAAAGAGCCTCTTGATAAGGGTGAAAGTTCAGTTCAGTTCAGTGGCTCAGCCTCTTTGGGATCCCATGCACTGCCACACGCCAGGCTTCCCCGTCCATCACCAACTCCCGGAGCTTGCTCAAACTCATGTCCATTGAGTAGGTGATGCTATCCAATCATCTCATTCTCTGTTGTCTCCTCCTCCTGCCTTCAGTCTTTCCCAGCATCATGGTCTTTTCAGATGAGTCAGTTCTTCGCATCAGGTGGCCAAAGTATTGGAGCTTCTGCTTCAGCATCAGTCCTTCCAATGAATATTCAGGACTGATTTCCTTTAGGATTGATTGGTTTAGTCTCCTTGCAGTCCAAGGGACTGTCAAGAGTCTTCTCCAACCCCACAGTTCAACAGCATCAGTTCTTTGGTGCTCAGCTCTCTTTATCATCCAACTCTCACATCCATACACGACTACTGGAAAAACCATAGCTTTGACTAGACTGACCTTTGCTGGAAAACTAGTCTCTGCTTTTTAATATACTGTCTAGGTTTGTCATAGCTTTTCTTCAAAGGAGCAAGCATCTTTTAATCTCATGACTGCAGTCACCATCTATAGTGATTTTGGAGCCCAAGAAAATAAAGTCTGTCACTGTTTCCATTTTTTTCCCCATCTACTTGCCATGAAGTGATAGGACCAGAGGCCATGATCATCATTTCTTGAATGTTGAGTTTTAAGCCAGCTTTTTCACTCTCCTCTTTCACTTTCATCAAGAGGCTCTTAAAAAAAAAGAGAGAGGCCCTTTACTTCCTCTTCACTTTGGCCATAAGAGTGGTATCATCTGTGTGTCTGAGGTTACTGATATTTCTTCTGGTAATCCTGATTCCAGCTTGTGCTTCATCCAGTCTGGCTTTGTCACTGCTTCCACTTTTTCTCCTCCTGTTTGCCATGAAGTGATGGGACCAGACGCCATGATCTTAGTTTTTAAATGCTGAATTTTAAGCCAGCTTTTTCACTCTCCTCTTTCAACCTCATACCCCAACAGTATATATTCAAAAAACTAAGATGATGTCATCTGGTTCCATCACTTCATGACAAAGAGAAAAAGTGGAAGCAGTGGCAAACTTTATTTTCTTGGGCTCCAAAATCAATGCAGACTGTGACTGCAGTCATGAAATTAAAAGACACTTCTGCCTGGAAGGAAAGCTATGACAAACCCAGAGACAGTATCAAAAAGCAGAGCCATCTCTTTATCGACAAAGGTCCAAATAGTCAAAGCTATGGTTTTTCCAGTAGTCATATACGGATGTGAGAGTTGGACGATAAAGAAGGTTGAGCGCCAAAGAACTGATGCTTTCAAATTGTGGTGCTAGAGAAGACTCTTCAGAGCTGCTTGGACAGCAAGATCAAACCAGTCAATCCTAAAGGAAATCAACCCTAAATATTCTTTGGAAGGACTGATGCTGAAGCTGAAACTCCAATATTTTGACCACCTGAGGCAAAAAGCTGACTCACTGGAAAAGACCTTTATGCTGGGAAGAAAGTGAAAGTCATTCAGTCCTGTCTGACTCTTTTCGACCTCATGGACTGTACAGTCCATGGAATTCTCCAGGCCAGAATACTGAAGAGGGTAGCCTTGACCTTCTCCAGGGGATCTCAACCTAGGGACAGAACCCAGGTCTCCAGCATTGCAGGTGGATTCTGGAGCCACAGGGAAGCCCAATAATACTGAAGTGGGTAGCCTATCCCTTCTCTACCGGATCTTCCCTACCGAAGAATCTCCTGCATTGCAGGCGGATTCTTGACAACTGAGCTATCAGGGAAGCCCAATGCCGGGAAAGATTGAAGGCAAAAGGAGAAGGGAGAGGCAGAGGATGAGATGATGAGATAGAACTCACCAACCCAAAAGACAAGACATGAATTTGCGCAAACTCCAGGAGAGAGTGAAGGACAGGGGAGCGGAGCAGTGTTGCTGTCCATCGGATCGCTAAAGAGCCAGACAGGACTTAGCAACTGAACAATAACAAACACACTTATGCACTGTTTAAGAAGCTTTTAAAAGTGAGTCCATCAATGTTTGGCAAAACCAATACAGTAATGTAAAGTAAACTAAAGTTAAAATAAAAATTAAAAAAAAAAATAAAGTTAGGCAAGAGTAAAAAAAAAACAGCTGAAAGGAAACAAGAGAGAGAAAGAAAGAGACACATCAAAAAGGTTAAAATTCATTGCCACTTGAGATTTACTCTAACATCAAGAAGACATGCTTGAACTTCAGTAGTCATGGGGTACATGTGTTCTACAATACAGTTTACTTAGTCCTGTCATGAGTCTACTTGGGTATCTCAAAGAATGATCTCCAAACAAACCATAATTTTCAAAAGTTGAAAATTGTGATTCTTATAATACAATATAAAGCAAACACAGCAAAGATTTGAAAAATTAGTTAATAAAGAAACCAATAAACTTCAAAAAATAAAATAAAATAAAGTGAGTCCAAAAGGGTCTACCTGATTACAGGTTAGATCTCTGCAGGACACAATGGCCAACAAGGCATTAGTGTGCAAAGTGCAACCTCAATCAGAATATTTCCTTTCCTCCATACTAACTGTGGGTTGACCATTCACTAGATTTTGATTTCTAAGAAGGGTGGCCCTTGGGGTTTTGTAGAATATGGAGTCACATCAGAAATGATGTCAGGTTCAAGATCTTGAGCAAGTCAAGGGTTCTCAATTTTCCTACACACCAGTAAAATGGAGACCATCAGTGCCTACCAAAAAATCCGAGAGATTTTACAAATGCAACAACTGATACACTGCTACTGCTAAGTCACTTCAGTCGTGTCCGACTCTGGGCTACCCCATAGACGGCAGCCCACCAGGCTCCCCCGTCCCTGGGATTCTCCAAGCAAGAACACTGGAGTGGGCTGCCATTTCCTTCTCCAATGTATGAAAGTGAAAAGTGAAAGTCAAGTCGCTCAGTCGTGTCCGACTCTTGGCGACCCCATGGACTGCAGCCTACCAGGCTCCTCCGTACATGGGATTTTCCAGGCAAGAGTACTGGAGTGGGGTGCCATTGCCTTCTCCAAACTGATACACAGTAGGCTCCAAATACACCCTCTTTTGGTTGCGTGTTGCTCAACTTCGTTTGAAAGGCACTCCGAGGGAAACAGGGCGCGGGGCCGAAAAGAACACATGGAATTTTAGGAATTTCACTCTTTGGGGTTCCAGTTCTTCCAGGCAGGCTCTTTCTGTTAACAATCCCAGGACCGACAGGTCGCATACTCTGGGGAGCAACAAGTCCCCAACATAGTTTAGGAAACACTCGAAGTTTAAGGCATTTGGGGGCAGGATGACAATAAATGCCACGGGCCAAGCATAAAGCCACGCCCAGTGCTTACGTCTAAACTTACCACCACCTTGCAAAATAGCTGTCGCCCGCGCTTACACGTAGTCTTCCCAGGTGGCGCTAGTCAATACGCCTGCCAATGCAGGAGAGAGGAGAGACGCGTTCGATCCCTGGGTAGGGAAGATACCCCTGGAGGAGAGCATGGCAATCCACTCCAGTATTCTTACTGGAGAATACCATGGACAGAGAAACCTGGTGGGCTACAGTCCATAGTGTCGCAAAGAGTCGGAAACTACTGAAGCGACTTAGCACGCACGCACTCACTTGCACAGGAGAACCAAGGGGACCAGAGGAGAAGACCCGCCCAAGGTCAAGCCGGAGGCGGACACACCCTGCCACTCCTCCGCGGCGCAGAGTCGGCGAGCTGGGCCCGGAGGCTGGGACGCCCCGGGCGGAAACTTCTCTCCGACAAGCACTTCCCAGCATCTGAAGACAGAAGCCTAACAGGGGATCAGCCTCTTCAGACGTTACCCCCCGCGTAGGTGAAACGAGCCAAAAATGTCTCCGCACGGTCCCCGACGACTTGCCATGCTCGCCCAGGACTGACGTCCAGCCGAGGTTCGCGTTCCATTTTCTGCCCCCGTCCCTTGCCCTCCTCGGAGCTCACCTGCACCACGAGGCAGCCTAGTATATCCTTCCGAGCGTCCGGAGAGACGATGGTCCGGGGCGCAAGGCCCGGGTGCAAGAAGTGAACCATGGCGACGGTGAGGCGTCGAGGAGAGAGTTGCCGTCGAGCTGGGCCTGGATCCCGCGAGAGGTGGGTTCGACCCGCGCCAGGAAGCAGCTGAGCAACACCCGCTCGGCGAGCTGACACTAAGCGTTCTAGCCGCGAGGTTTGAAATGCCGGGCGGCGACGCGCGCTCGCCCACCGTAGACCCCGCCCCCAGGACGGGCCTCACCACCCCCACCGGGGCCACCCACCGCTCCATCCGGTGAGGACCCAACCGTTCTCCTTCCACCTCCACGCCGGAGAGACCAACCACTCACTCTGCCCACACGTCTAGGACCAAGTCTCCCACAACACCTACGCCATAGGTTCCCTTTGCCCGTCAAAGGCACGCCCACGGACCAGCTTTGTGGAGGTGGGAATATGGTGGCCCCTCTGTGTCCCCAGGGGCATTGATTTCAGGGTCCACCATACCCAAATCCCGTGAAACTGAAGTACCTTATAAAAAGGAGTCGTATTTGGGTATAACTTGCATACTTCATACCCAAATCCCGTGAAACTGAAGTACCTTATAAAAAGGAGTCGTATTTGGGTATAACTTGCATACTTCATACCCAAATCCCGTGAAACTGAAGTACCTTATAAAAAGGAATCGTATTTGGGTATAACTTACATACTTCCTCCTCTGTGATTTAAATGACTTGTAAGCTTGCTCATACTAGTATAACTAATACAATGTAAAGTCTGTATATTTACATATAATTTGCTGGTACTAGCAAATTCAGATTTTGCTTTTTGAAACCTCATGAAAATTTTTTTTCTGAATATGTCCCATAGACCTTGAATCCAGGGATAGAGAACCCATGGATATTGAGGGCTGATTGTGTTTAAAAATATATTTTTTAAAGACTTTTCTCTTAGAACTGGCAATAGCACTTCTCGTTTATGACCTACAAAGTATCAAGAAGACCCTTATAATCTGCTCCAAGAAACCCTGAAAGAGAGCAATAAATTAGTAGACTAGTAAAATTAACAGAAGGAATGTCTTGGAAAAGGATAGTTGTTAAGAGTAGGGAGCCTTGAATTTGAATACTGCATTGGAATGCCTGATCTTGGACAAGATTCTTAATTTCTCTAAAGCTCAGGCTCCTCACCAGTAAAATGGGATGAGAATGCCTTATAAACAAGATATTGTGTGGAGCGAGCTCCCTGGTGGTCCTTGTCCCAGCTTTCATGGCCTTGTCCCAGCTTCAGTTCCTGGATGGGGAAATGAGATCCTGCAGACTGCGCATTAAAAAAGAAAAAAAAAAAAAGTATGCAAAACACATGAAAATGCTTGACAGAACAAGTCCTTGATTGTTGCTGTTCTGCCGCTCAGGCGTGTCTGACTCTGTGACCCCATGGACTGTAGCCCGCCAGGCTCCTCAGTCCCTGGAATTCTCCAGGCAAGAATACTGGAGTGGGTTGCCATTCCCTTCTCCAGGGGATCTTCCTGACCCAGTGCCTCCTACATTGGCAGGCAGACTCTTTACCACTGCGCCACCTGGGAAGCCTCATATTAAAGTATAGTTGATTTACAATGTTGTGTTAGTTTCAGGTGTACTTTTTAATTTAATTTTATAGTAGAGTATTTTTTAAGACTATTTTATAACTTCCATCCTCAAATCTTGAACACCTCTTCCCCTAATTATACTGTCAGTTTCCTCTTTCACTGAAAAAAAAAAAAGAATCAAGAAGAACAGTCTAGGGACTTCTGTAGTGGTCCAGTGGTTAAAACTCCACATTCGAAATGCAGGGGGCCAAGGTTTGATCCCTGGTCAGGGAACTGGATCCCACATGCAGCAACTAAGACCTGGAGCAGCCAAATAAATAAACATTTAAAAGAAATTCTAAGCCCCAACCATCATATCTACCCATCTACTACTATAAGCTTTCCATTCTATTCCCAAAACTCTTTGTACTCTTTGTTGTTGTTGTGCAGTTGCTCAGTCATGTCTGACACTGCAAGGCCATGGGCTGTAGTATACCAGGCTCCCCTGTCCTTCACCATCCCCCAGAGTTTGCTCAAACTCATTTCCATTGAGTTGGTGATGTCATCCAACCATCTCAACCTCTGTTATCCCCTTCTCCTCCTGCCTTCAATTTTCCCCAGCCTCAGGGTGTTTTCCAAGGAGTTGGCTCCTCACATCAGGTGGCCAAAGTATTGCAGCTTCAGCATCAGTCCTTCCAATGAATACTCAGGACTGATTTCCTTCAGGATTGACTGGTTTGGTCTCCTTGCAGTCCAAGGGCCTCTCACAAGTCTTCTCCAACACTACAGTTCAAAAGCATCAATTCTTTGGTGCTCGGCTTTCTTTATCATCCAACTCTCACATCCATACATGTCTACTGGAAAAAACATAGCTTTGACTAGATTGACCTTTGCTGGCAAAGTGATGTCTTTTCTTTTTACTATGCTGTCTAGGTTGGTCATAGTTTTTCTTCCAAGGAGCCAGCATCTTTTAATTTCATGGCTGCAGTCACAGTTCACAGTGATTTTGGAGCCCAAGAAAATAAAGTCTGTCACTGTTTCCATTGTTTCCCCATCTATTTGCCATGAAGTGATGGAACCAGTTATGCTATGATCTTAGATTTTTGAATGTTGAATTTTAAGCCAGCTTTTTCACTTTCTTCTTTCACCTTTATCAAGAGGCTCTTTAATTCCTCTCTGATTTCTGCCATAAGGGTGGTATCATCTGCATATCTGAGGTTATTGATATTTCTCCTGGCAATCTTGATTCCAGCTTGTGCTTCATCCAGCCTGGCATTTCTCATGATGTACTCTGCATATAAGTTAAATAAGCAGGGTGACAATATATAGCCTTGACATACACCTCTCCCAATTTGGAACAAGTCCATTGTTCCATGTCTGGTTCTAACTGTTGCCTCTTGGCCTGCCTACAAGTTTCTCAGGAGACAGGTATTGTCTGGTATTCTGATCTCTTTAAGAATTTTCCACAGTTTGTTGTGATCCACACTGTCAAAGGCTTTAACGTAGTCAATGAAGCAGAAGCAGACGTTTTTCTGGAATTCTCTTGCTTTTTCTATGATCCAATGGATATTGGCAGTTTGGCTAGTTCTGGGCTTCTGCAACAAGTCTCATCTCTTGCTTATTCAAAGACATCATCCAGCAACATTCTTTCTTTCTCCTGAATTATTTTTTCCCCTTTCTTGGATCATTGCCACCAGCTGATACTTTTCCCATAATTTAAAAAAAAAAACACTTATTTTGACCTAATTTCTAGTACTTAATACCTATTCAGGTCTTGCCCTCATATCTCTTCACCCTTTTGTGCAAAACTTATCAAAAATGTGGTCTGTACATGCTGTCTCCAACTTTTTTCTTACCATTTTCTTTCTCCCCTGCCACTCCACTAACCATTCTTCTCGACATCCAGGTTGCTGAATTCAGTTGTCACTCTTCTCTCATCTTATTTATTCAGCAGCATTTGACCCAGGTGAACATTTCTTCTTCCCTAAAATACTTTCTCCATTTGGCTTCCAGGATGCATCTTCTCTTCCTCCTCCTCTCCCATGCCTTCCTCTTTCTTCTCTTCTCCTCCTACCTCATTTTTGCTCCTTCTCATCCTCTTGATTTCTCATCACCAATAGTTCTAAATCTTTGTGTACCCCCAAGACTCTGTACTTGTATACATCTTCCCTATCCAATCTCTCTTCCTTGTGGTAATTTTGTCTAGTTTCATAACTTTAAAAGAAATTTATATGCTGATATATCCATGTTTTATGTCTAGACTGTACCTTGCTTTTGAACTTGAGTGATATATTCAGTGGTCTATTCAACATATACACCTGGTTATCAAAAGAGCCTAATGTGTCCAAAAGTAAACTCCTGCTGTCCTTACCCTAATCCGTGTTTCCTGCCAGTCTTTCCTGTTTTAGTATGTGGCAACTCCTTCCTCTCTGTTGCTTGTGACAAAATCTTGGAAATAATTTTTAACTCCTCTCTTATTCTTATATCCAATATCCTATCTGTTAGGAAATCCTATCGACTCTGTCTTCAAAATATATCCAAGGACTGTGTCTTACCTCTTTCACCTGCTACCCTGGTCCAAGCCGCTGTCAGAACCAACTTGGATTCTTACAATATCCTCCTGTCTGGTTCCCCAGCTTTCAGGCTTGTTCCATTAAAATCTCTTCTCAACATAGCAACTAGAGTGATCACTTTAAACATCATGTCATCCTCTACCCCAAATCCTCCAATAGCTTCCCATCTCGGGCTGAATATAAAGATTCATAAGGATGGTGTTCTTCAAGGTTCTACATAATCTGTTCTTTCCATGCCCTTTTCTTGCTTCATCTTCTGCCACTATTTATTCTACTCCAGCACCATTGGACTGCTTCTTATATTCATGGATATCTCTCTTACTTCTTTCAACTTTTTGCTCAAATGCTGCCTTATCAGTAAGGCTTATTTAAATTTTATGCAGAGTACATCAGGTGAAATACCAGATTGGATGAAGCACAAGCTGGAATCAAGATTGCTGGGAGAAATATCAATAACCTCAGATATGCAGATGACACCACCCTTATGGCAGAAAGTGAAGAAGAACTAGAGTCTCTTGATGAAAGTGAAAGAGGAGAGCAAAGAAACTGCCTTAAAACTCAAAATTCAAAAAAAAAAAATAGGTCATGGCAAATAGATAGGGGAAAAATGGAAACAGTGATAGACTTTATTTTCTTGAGTTCCAAAATCAGTGCAGATGGTGACTGCAGCCATGAAATTAAAAGAATCTTGCTCCTTGGGAGAAAAGCTGTGACCAACCTAGACAGCATATTAAAAAGAAGAGACATCACTTTGCCAGCAAAGGTCCATCTAGTCAAAGCTATGGTTTTTCCAGTAGTCATGTATGGATGTAAGAGTTGGACTATAAAGAAAGCTGAGCACCAAGAATTGATGCTTTTGAACTGTGGTGTTGGAAGACTCTTGAGAGGCCCTTGGACTGCAACGAGACCAATCAATCCTGGAGGAAATCAGTCCTGAGTATATTCATTGGAAGGACTGATGCTGAATCTGAAGAGCCAGTACTTTGGTCACCTAATATGAAGAACTCACTCATTGGAAAAGTCCCTGATGCCGGAAAAGTTTGAAGGCAGAAGGAGAAGGGGATGACAGAGGATGAGATGGTTTGATGGCATCACCCACTCGAGGGACATGAGTTTGAGCAAGCTCCAAGAGTTGGTGGTGGACAGGGAAGCCTGGCTTGCTGCAGTGCATGGGGTCCCAAGGAGTCACACGTGACTAAGTGACTGAACTGAACTGACATGAGGGAAAAGACTTCGTTATACCCAGGTGTAAAACAGTGCCAAGGGACTTCCGTGATGGTTGAGTGGTAAAGAATTCACCTGTGACACAGGAGATGCAAGTTTGATCCCTGGGTCAGGAAGATCCCCTGGAGAAGGAAATAGCAACTCAGTCTATTTTGGGGGAATCAAAATCACTGCAGATGGTGACTGCAGCCATGAAATTAAAAGATGCTTCCTCCTTGGAAGAAAAGCTATGCCAAACCTAGACAGCATATTAAAAAACAGTGCCGTTACTTTGCCAGCAAAGATCCATCTAGTCAAAGCTATGGTTTTTCCAGTAGTCATGTATGGATGTGAGAGTTGGACTATAAACAAAGCTGAGAGCCAAAGAATTGATGCTTTTGAACTGTGGTGTTAGAGAAGACTCTTTAAGAGTCCCTTGGACTACAAGGAGATCCAACCAGTCCATCCTAAAGGAAATCAGTCCTGAATATTCATTGGAAGGACTGATGCTGAAGTTGAAGGTCCAGTACTTTGGCCACCTGATGCGAAGAACTGACTCATTGGAAGGAACCCTGATGCTAGGGAAGATTGAGGGCAGGAGGAGAAGGGGATGACAGAGGATGAGGTGGTTGGATGGCATCACCTACAAATGGAACATGAGTTTGAGCAAGCTCCGGGAGTTGCTGATGGACAGGGAAGCCTGGTGTGCTGTGGTCCATGGGGTTGCAGAGTCAGACACAGCTGAGCAACTGAACTGAACTATTGTTCTTGCCTGGGAAATCCCTTGGACAGAGGAGCCTGGTGGGCTACAGTCCATGGGATCGCAAAAGGGTCAGACAACTTAGTGACTAAAAACAATAGTGCCTAACTTACAGAAGGTAGCCAGTAATATTTGTTCGGAGGAAAAAAAAAAAAGTGTAATGGCTACCTGGGAAAAAATCAATTGTAGCTGTAAAAGGAAGTTTGTCTCCAAAATCAGAGGCAAGGTTGCAGCTACTTAGCGAGGAGCAAATTTTTGTCATAAACTGTGCCTCCTGCCCTTCCTCCCCTAATCTCTTCTATATCCATCCCCTACCTAGTCTCCAGTTTTCCACTTCAATTTAATAATTTCTGATGATTTATTTTATGCTCCTAACTGATCCATTACCAGACCCATCCCAACCAATCTTTTACCCACCTAAAATGAGTATTCTACCTAAACACAAATCTAATGATGTTTCTCTCCAGTTTAAAACACTTCCCATGTCTCCCCATTGTCCTCAGAATAAAATCCAAACTTCTCAGGATGGCTTAGATCGTCCTTCATGATCTGGCTCCTGGTTGTATCTCTAAATTATTAGTATTCTGGCTCAGATAGTAAAGACATTGCCTGCAATACAGGAAACCTCAGTTTGATCCCTGGGTTGGGAAGATCCCCTGGAGAAGGGAATGGCAATCCACTCCAGTATTCTTGCCTGGAGAATTCCATAGACAGAGGAGCCTGGTGGGCTATAGTTCATGGGGTCGCAAAGAGTCGGATACAAATGACTAACACTTTTATTTCACTTTTAATTATCATTTTAACATCATATAGTGAAATTGTTTCAGTTCTAGACTTGTACTTTGGCACATTCATTATTGTCCATGCTACCTCCTCCTTCTAAGTAATTTGTATTAATCCCTCAGATTTCACTGAGACTTCACTTCTTTTAGAGAGCCCTTCCCTGACATTCCCCTCCCTTGTCCTGACAACTCTGAAGAACAGGCAAAGGATAGTGCAGGAACAGATAAACTGGAAAGTCTTAAGAAATTAAACTTCTGAAATGAAATGAGAAAACTATAGTCAAGATTCTTTAGATCATGGTTGGATTTAAGAACTGTAAAATTTCTTTAGCTATGTTGGCATGGAAAAGATTGAAGGCAGGAGGAGAAGGGGACGACAGAGGACAAGATGGTTGGGTGGCATCACCGACTCAATGGCCATGAGTTTGAGCAAGCTGCGGGAGATGGTGAAGGACAGGGAAGCCTGGCATGCTGCAGTCAATGGGGTCACGAAGAATCGGACACAACTGAGCTGCTGGACAACAACTGGCATGAAGTACAGGGGAAATATCATGAGCTCTGATGTCAAAAAAGCCTGCATTCAGATTCCATCTCCACCTTACCTTTGGGTAGTTATCCTGTGAGCTTCACTTCCTCTTCTGGAATACCAAACTTACCGAATTTCAAAAAACTAAGAGATCAACACCGCCTGCCTCACTTTTGTGTTTTCTAGTAGACAGGATAATTTCTAAGGAAAAGGGTCATTTGAAGCTCTGAGACTTTGAGCAAGTGTCTCTTTCTGGGCATCAAAAACACAAAGACTAGCTATTAAGTCTTTGTCTTATCTATGTCTGTGGCTTTGCTTTATTTTTCCTATTGTGGTGATCAGCAGCAAAACCTGTATTACTATAGAAAGAGCCTACTTAGAAAAAAAGGAACTGGAATCACAGAGCAGTACAAAGTATCAATGGCCCTAAAGAAAAGGCTTCCTGTATTCAGGGAGGGGCAGCCTGGAGTTCTGCGATCCCCCTCTTGACTAGTCTCCCTCTGTGCTCAGTCGCTCAGTCTTGTCGGACTCTGAGTTCTGGACTGTAGCATGCCAGGTCTCTGTCCATGGGATTTTTCAGGCAGAATAGTGCAGCGGGGTTGCCATGTTCTCCTCCAGGGGGTCTTCTCCACCCTGGGATCAAACCCACATCTCTTCGGGTATTGGCAGGAAGTCTTTACCACTGAGCCCTCTGGGAAGCCCCAGTCTCCCTCTTTGCTAACTTGATTAGTAAAAGGTAACACACTGAAGTAGTGAACTTGAAGAAAGAAAAACCACTGCAGGGAAACGAAATTAACTAAGGACATTTTTCTCTAAGGCCATCCAAAAAGACTCTTGTTGTCTCTAAGTTATCACAGGTGGGCAGAAACTGAATAAGTGATACATATAAAACCATGCATCCGTTTAAAGTGCTGTCCTTTATTCCAACATTCTCTCTCCATGTTTATTAGTTTTAATATTTTTTTAATGAACTTACTGTGAAGGCTTATGGGAGGAAAAACTCTACCAACTTAGGTCCGATTGTTGGAGGTGGAAGGAGACCTATAAATTAACTGACAATAGGTTAACGGGGAAATTTTATTACACACGTGGGAATAACCTACATAGAAACTAACTCCTGAAACAGCTGTGGGGAAAGGTTTACATACTGGCTTAATACGACAGGGGAGTTGGTTTAGAGCTTCAAAGGATGGAAGGTTCTGATGAGAGTTGTTTATACAATTATTTGGAAACGTTATCAGTGCTCAAGGTCAGTGCCCCTTTGATTGGAGACCTCCATACAAATGAGGTCTGTGTCAGGTGACTCCTCTAAAGCTCCATACTAGTTAGATAAGGCATGTTCAGATATTTTCACATTAAAGTAATCTCTATCTGTATCAGTGTGGTGGTTTCTTGGTCTCCTTAGCCCTATTATTTTGGGGAGGAAATTTTCTCCCTAAGTTGTAAAAGGCTTATGTTTTATTGTAGGAGACACTACAATAATGACACTAAGGGCCAGTGAGGTTGCAAAGCATAAACCTGGAACACTGTCAGTGGGTTCCATCCTTCGAGAGAGGCCAAAGTGTGAGTGGGAATGGCCTTAATGTTTAGATTTGAGATTGTCCCTGAATGGCTAAATTGATTTCCCACTTTATAGCACAGTGTTTAAGAGCATAGATTTCAGAGTTTGATAGACTTACAATCTTATGTGTGACTCTGAAACCTCATAACCTGTGAACCTGGCAAAGTTATTTCATACCTCACAATTTCCTTACCCATCAATGTCATTAATTATCTTCTTTATAAGGCTGTTGCAAGGCTCAGCTGAAAAAGTATACCTAAAAAATGCTTAGCATAGTGCTTGCCTGTATGTATCTTCTGGATATATGGAATTCTAAGTCAATCATCAGAACATACTGAAAACTAGTGTTATTTGAAGTTATACCCTTCTTACAATAGAATTTGGCACAGTGGTAATTGATTGACTCCAAATCACATAGTTGATCTCTTCCCATAGGTCTTTAAAAGAGAAGATTCTTTAAATCCATTGCTATTATCCACAAACAATAATGTGGTTTATTTCATGAACCAGTTTCAGAGGACTTGATTATACATGTCTTAAAAAAAATATTTTTATTCATTTGGCTGTGCCAGGTCTTAGTTGCATTACACAGGATCTTTGATCTTTGTTGAGGCTTGAGGCCTGTGGGATCTGAAGTTGCAGCATACAAACTGTGGCAAGCAAGATCTAGTTTCATCAAACTTGGGCCGCCTGCACTGGGAGCCTGGAGTCTTAGCTACTTACTGGATCACCAGGGAAATCCCACATTTGTCTTTTTAATTCAAAGGTATCACTACTGAGACTGTACAAAGCAGCAAAGATTATTCAAAGAGTGGGGAAGCTGGTGTTAAAACAGTATCTAGGTTTAATTTACAAATTACTCTCTATATATATGATATGAGACAAGTCATATTATTAGGCTTCCCCTTATTTGTAAAATAAGGAGTAATTCTCTTCCCTTATAACATGTTTGAGGGTTAAATACAGTACTTGTCTCATTATTCATATTATTTCCCGTTTTGAAAGGCTTTATTTAAGACTGAATTGATGAAACCAAGAATTAGGTAGAAAATGTGCTTGATAACTCCTTAATCTCCATATTGAAATATGACAATCACATTCTAGCTTTGTCATTGAAAATGTTCCTTTTATAATGTATATTGATGTAAAGAGATAGGAGAGCTGAGGTTTTTTGCTGTTGTTCTTCACTCTTACAGTCACATCACAGTCTAGGAGAAACATTCCTTTAGTTTTTGAGTCACTGCAAGATGATTTTAAACAGCTGTCTTACTGAATGCACAGGAACAAGCCACTCATCTGCAAAATCTGGTGTCATTTCCGCAAACCTGCTCCAAAGGCTGGCTTCTAGAAGTGAAGAGCTGCGTGTCGATACTCCCACCCTGTGACTTGCTCTTTTATAGGCTGAATTTTCAGACTGCATTAGAATCTTAAATTATAAAAAGACAAAAAATGATTAATGTGAGTGCTCATGGTTTCTGATATTCACTCACTCCTCTCAATTTGAAGAGTTATGCAGTTACTCAGAGCTATTCATTGGATTCTTACAATGCAGATTAAGAATAGGGAATAGGAAGTAGAAAGATAACTCAGGAGAAAAGAATTTAAATTTAGCCAAGAGACTGGGCCAATCTACATAATAAAAACTGCTAAAAAGGGTAAGAGAGGGGGGAGAATAGAGAAAGTCTTGCTTTTTTTCTTTTTGAAGGTTGGCTATAGACAACACAGCTCAACAACTTGTTTGGTTAAATATTGTCCAAAGGTATTTATCTTCCTCAGTATGTGTGGCCCACAGTGATACCATGTTAGTATTGAATGAATTACTGGAGAGAAAATGAAAGGTTAAGAAAAGCTAATAATTATTATAAAAATTATTTAAAAAACTACTTTTAAAGGTAACTTTCCTGGTGGTTCAGTGTCTAAGATTCCACACTCCCAGTGCAGGGGGCCCGGGTTCCACCCCTGGTCAGGGAACTAGATCTCACATGCTGTAAGTGAGAGTCCCCATGCTGCCACTAAAGAACTTGATGCCCCAACAAAGAGTGAAGATCCCAAGAGCTGGAACTCAGACCCAGTGCAGCCAAATAAATAAAAATAAAATATTTTTTAAAACCCTATCACTCTAATACATCTAATCTCATGTCTGTGTATCAGTGAAGTAGTGGTATTTCTAGTGACCATTCATCAACAATTCTATGGCATCTAAACACTAATGCTGCCCTACACCATCAGTGAGGATGGTCAATGTCCACTTCTGACCATTTGGTGCATTCTTTTCTGTACCACTCATTTGATGCTTAATCACAATTGCCTAAGAGCTAAGCAATCTCATGCTATTACTGCAATAATAGAGGGAGAGAGGAACCACTGGGTTGTAAATTTGGAAGTAAGAACTGAAGTACAGAGTTTGTCACTGACTTGCTGTGTGATCTGGGCAAGAGCATTAAGACCCTGATGCTGGGAAAGACTAAGGGCAGGAGAAGGGGATGACAGAATGAGATGGTTGGATAGCTTCATTGAATGATGAGTTCTTAAATTCTTGAGCAACCTACAGCAGATAGTGAAGGACAGGAAAGCCTGGTGTGCTGCAGTCCATGGGGTCACAGAAAATCAGGGACAAATTAGCAACTGAAAAACAATTTTCCCTTAGTTTCTTCAATTATAAAATGAGGTTTCTGAAACTGAAGTTACTAAGGACTCTTCTTGGTCATGGGCTTCTTATATTGTTGCAGGAAGGAGGACCTCTTCCAGGGCCCTAGAGTGGGCTCTTGTCTAACACACGGAAAAGAACTGTCCGAGGAGACACATGTGCTGACAAAGCAGGTTTTATTGGAACGGGCACCCGGGTAGAGAACAGCAGGGTAAAGGAATCCGGGAGAACTGTTCTGCCACGTAGCTCACAGTCTCGGGTTTTATGGTGATGGAATTAGTTTCCGGGCTGTCTTTGGCCAATCACTCTGAGTCCTTCCTGGTGACGCACACAGTGCTCAGCCAAGATGGACGCCAGTGAGGATTCTGGGAGGTGGTCTGATACGTGGTATCCCCTTCTGACTTTTCCCAAACTCTTCTGGTTGTGGTGGCTTATTAGTTCCATGTTCCTTACTAGGACCTCCTGTCATAAAATCACTCATGCAAATGGTTACTATGGTGCCTGGCCAGGGTGGGAGGTTCCTAATAATACTTCATTTTTTGGTAGCCTCCCTCACTAAATGCACTTAAAGAATAATGCCAGTTAATTATCTCAGCAGTTGTGTGAGTGACTATCAACTCTGATATGCTCTTTAGAAGCGTTCTTGGGCTGTCTGATGGGAGCCCAGTCTTGATTAGGTATAGTTTCTGTGGCTCTACAACAAATACTGTGGAGTGGTCTGTGTTATGTAGAATTTATCTGTTTACTACTTCCTCTTCTCGACACAACTGTAAGTTCTCTGAAGGACTTATCTAAGATCCAACACATGAACAGTACCTGTGTTTGTGTTAGCGGCTCAGTCATGTCCTACTCTTTGTGACCTCATGGTCTGTAGCCCGCCAGGCTCCTCTGTGGATGGAATTCTCCACGCAAGAATACTGGAGTGGGTAGCCATTCCCTTCTCCAAGGGATCTTCCTGACCCAGGGATCAAACCCAAGTCTCCTGCATTGCAGGCAGATTCTTTATTGTCTGAGCCACCAGGGAAGCCCAAACAGTACCTAGCCTGGGAATTTAATGAAATGAATGAATGGAGTTCCAGGTCCTGGGAAAAAAAAAAAAACAACACTGGAAATTTTTGCAGTAAAATCACTGGCTTTTGAGAAAGCCAACTGAGAAAGCAATTGTTATAAGTGGATGGCCACAGAATCTGCATTAGTTTTAAATTTTAAAGCAAATGTCTAGAATAAATGTAGACAAGACGCACTTTACATAAAATTTGTAACATTTATTTAAGCAAAAAACAAAACACAAAAAAACCCCAAACAAAAACCTGTACACACAACGTTAATACCTAACGATGTCCTGATTTAATATCTAGCATGATTCAGAGACAGGACACTCCCATTCATCTGGCCACAGTGAGAACAGTGCCTTCAGTCCAGATAACTGAGAGACTTTGAAATGTATATGTATTTTCCAATGAATTTTTCATATCTTTTGAAAAGAGTTGAACTTTTCCACCAGAATTCAAGCAAAAGATATCTTTTTCCACACTCACAAGTCAGTGAGAATTTGACAGTGGGAATGCTACAAAAGTCAGGGATTTAAAATTTTATTCTTACAAGTTATCTGAGTATAAATCTTGACATAACATCCTCCCATTATTAAATGCTCTCAAGAATTTCCTGCTTTTATGAAGTATGTCACAGCTTTCATTAGCTAAGTAGCTTCTTGCTTCTAAGCTGATTAAAATAAGTTTAAAAGAACCCAATTTGAACAATTTTCCAAAGTAACTTCAAAAATTAAGCACATATTATTAATGAATTATTTATTATTTCTTATAATTTGATATATTTGGATTTTCTAAATACTCTTAACAGCCATTGTGTCTAGCTATGCAGTCAGGTTGTACTCTCCAGCAAAGCTTTTCTTCATCCAGAAAATGAGAAATAGCATTGATTTTCCCATAATTTATTAAAAACATTGGGGGAGGGGGTAAAAACAGGCAGAGAAAGCTTTTTTTTAGGTTAACATTGAATGTCTTCAGTTAAGATTTGGAAGCCAAAAAATGCATAATTAGGAGTGTACATGTCATGCAAAATCTATGAAATACTAAAAAAGATAAAGCAATTACACATTTTAAGCACACCCAGCAAAATCTTCTTTCATACTGCTATTTTCATCACTGGATGAAGCTTGGATTTGCATTATTACTTAAATAAACAGTTCATGAGTTAACACCAAAAAATGAAAAATGTGTCAATACAAAGCAAATGGTAAAGTTTAAATACTCAATATCCAATGCTACAATGGATTTCAGAGGGAAACCATAAGTTTGCAAACCTCTCTGTAAGTTGTCTCAGAACACTACTTGGAAACCCTAGCCAAATAAAGTCCCCAAAAAAGTAACATAAAGATAAAACCGCCCACATCAGCTGACAGTATGACACTGCCTTTAACTTACACCTTCAGTTTAATACTGTTTATCTCAAGATAAAAGCTGCACAATAACCAAATAATGTAAACATACTATTAGAGGGCAGGAGAAGGGTAGCTTTCAACATATACAATACAGCAAATTTATTTTCCTGGCTACTCATGACCTCTTTTTCAACCTTCAGTACTGCTGCACAGTGTTTCCTAAGGGGTGGAGAGCAAGGGGAGGAAGAATGTCAGCCATTCTAAAGCACTAAGCCAAAACCATGGTTTATTAATTGATTCTACCCTAATTCAGCACACACTGAAACAAACTATGTTTTCATCAAAATGTGTTCCAAAGATCTAGAAGATGGCCCAATACTATCCTGAGCAATGCATAATTTAAAATACAGCCAAATGACCGACTGGGGAGAAAAAGGGCCAACTCAAAAGGTCCCACTAGCAAGATTAACTTCCTAGGCTGGATAATCAGGACCAATGTTTTAAAACTTGAATCCTTGATTCTTTGGAAGCTTGCAAACCTAAGGTATGAAATTAAATTTCCACAGTTGCCTTGTGAGATTCATATCTCCACCTGGGTCATTCACTTAACTTGACTAGTGCCACTAAATAGCATTTCTGTCCAGGAGTAAGAAGCAGCAACATTTAAGGTCAATTCCTGGGTCTGTGAGTCTGATATGATTTTTAAAATTCTCAGCTAAGAGCAGTAGCCACTGAGTATTTGGCCAGAGAGTAAAGTAACTTATTACTACTTGATTTATGTTTCTTTTCAAATACAAAAGGACAAAGTGATTTTTTTAGAGTATAAAGAGAACAGCAAAACTTACTTGATAGGAAGAATGATATACCTTAATTATTTGCTTTAATTTTAGACTGCTCTTGTTTTACTCATTGATAACAACATGCATCATTATAGTCTAAAAAGTCTAATTCCATTTCCTTTAGTAGGTTTAAATCTTGCTGTTTGTGGACTGACGTAGTGATAATTTGCAATATCTGAGCGCACCAATGATTTGAACAATGAGTGGTTCAACCCTAGTCTAAATTGTGCTTGAAACAGCACCTCTAACCCACTGAAGAGGTAACCCTTGAAGGCACCAAGTTCCATTACATTCTAGTGTACAAATGCAAACAGGCCGAATAGATTCTACCTTAAGAGACAGGCCAGTTACACCTCATAATTTATATATCAATGAGTGAAAGTTGCTCAGTCATGTCCAGCTCTTTGCAACCCCATGGACTATAGCCCACCAGGCCGCTCTGTCCATGGAATTCTTCAGGCAAGAATACAGGAACAGGTTGCCATTTCCTTCTCCAGGGGATCTTTCCAACCCAGGGATCAAACCTAGGTCTCCTGCATTGTAGGCAAATTCTTTACCATCTGAGCCACCAGGGAAGCCCTCAATTTATATATATATATATATATATATATATATGTATGTATATATATATATATATACACACACTGAATTGTAGTCAGATTTAAGACAATTCAGTGCCATAATTAGATACACAATTTTAAGAGTCATGCCAATCACAAAGGCACTAAAATTTTTTATCTATCTGGGATGTGCCTAATTATCTTGCTTTTAAGACTCAGAAGTATCTGGCCATTACCAGTGCTCAAAGTAGTAAATTTCAATTTAAATATATTTGAGTCTTCATCTATCAACAAGTTATTCTGAGTAATGAAGGGGTTAATTGTTTTCCATACATTTTTAGCCATATTTGAAAACAATTTATAAAGACAGAAAACCTAGGATTAGCCTACAAGGAGCATATACTTTTGTTTTAAATAGGATACAACAGAAACTTGAAACCAAACTTCTCAAATAGGCTTTTCCTTAACTACACAAGCCAGAAGACCTAGAAAAGGTCCACACAGCTACCAACTTCTAAGCTATTGTAGGACATCCTATTTTTGACATTTTGCCTTAGATATTTAAAGCCCAGGAAAAGGGGACATTTTAAAAAGAAATTTCCATTTCCTTTGGAATACTTAACCTGTGAAAATTTATCTTACACCTATAAAAATTCCTTGAGTCAGAATTAACCCACAATTTAAAATGGTTTTTAGTGATTCTAAATACTATTTTCTTTTAGTTTTTATTTCTGTAAAGGAGTACCAAATAATTCAAGTATGATTATTGTGATAGTGGTATGAAACATGTATGTCAAAATGTTAACAGCGTACTAATAAGCCAGCTCCTTTCTAAATAAAAATGCTTCTGAATGATCACAATGATTTAAATGTACCATTTAAAATCTCTTGAAAACATTTTGGACATCTATGAAAAAAATGCAGTTATCTAAGACTGCAGGTTAACCTTATTCACAAACTAAAATTTAAAATGGAAAATAACTCTCTTGGTGACTTGCTGCCTCCCAACTGCCATTATAATTGATTCTTTACTATACTATAACAACTCTCCTCAAGAAAAGAAAACTGTCTAAAAAATAACCTATCACAAAATATTTCCTTTTCTGCACTGCAACTAGAATCATTACATTTAACAATCATCTAATTCTTATTTATTTTTGGCAGTGAGACGTGGATATCTTTCCCTAACATGAAAACATTAAGATACATGTATTTTGAAACAAAAGAAAATTAACTTCTTGTGGCAAAATTTACTGTTGTTAATTAATTATTTTAAGTGAGCAGGTAACACCATATATGGTCTCTATTCCACCGAACAAAATGACTTTGAAACAGAGAGAAAAGAACAGTCAGTTTTAGCAAGAGACGATTTTTTCACAACAATATGACATAAAGAGATTCAGACAGTTAATTAATCTCTAACACAGAATACTGTAATGTCTTACACCGTGGTAGCTTGGGGAAATATCTCTAGAGAAGTAACCTGCAGTCTGTATAGGAAGCAGCGGTCCACGTCTCCAAGAATTAATGAAGAACAAGCTACTGCTCAATGTCTTAGGAGAGGTGGGTTCCAGAAGATTAGCCAGTCCCAGTTTAAAATACCTCAAGAGCAGGCCTTTTCCCAGTTCCTAACCTCTCTTCTCCCTTAGTAGTTTTTAATGTATTTTCTGCCAGCCATCCTGGCACTAGCCAGTAAGTAGCTTTCACAAGGGTAGGACTCAGATTTCCATTCTTCCACACTAAGAAGGACATCTTATAAAAGATACACAAACAGAGAATAAAGGTATTTTATACAGAAGCAGTATAAAATTTACAACTGAAGCAGTGCCAGGAATCAAGTTAACAGCTTATCTAAAGCTGCAAATTGATTGGAAGGGACTTTAAAATCAGAAAAGTCTGGCCTAAGGGTTCGTGCAAACTTCATCATAAAACTGTAGAATTTTAAGCACAGGTAAGTTCAAACACTGAAAGATGTGGAAATCTTCCTAAAAGGCAATGATGAAGGAAGAGACCCTTCTTGCCTAATAAGTTAAAAATCACAAGACAAATCAGAGACTGTTCACATGGGCAGTACTGTACATTGTCAATCCCATACTCATCTTATGACTCTTATCATAGAAACCCCTAACACATCACAGAGGGTAAGCTATTCCAAGTGAACTTATCACAAAAAGAATTTCTGTGACTCCATTATCCAATCACATATGGCTATCAATTTAGTCTGGCCTGGGACTGCTTTTTACAGGGAGGTGGCCTCCCATGGCGTATAATGTGTTTTTCTAAGCTGTCCAGAATGGCCACAGCAATCTGTTGGACATGGGGATCAGTCTGTTCGTGTTCTTTGATGTTGTATAAATGCTGCAACCCTCCTTCCTCAATCAGCATGCTGCAGTACCTTGAGGCTGAAAGAAAACAGGAGAAAGAGCTTTCCTTAAAACACTTAACTGGCTTTTGTGTGGAATAATTTTTATTTATTCACTTAAATTTAAGCTCTTTTATTACTGCCCATTAACATAAGTTAGAGCTTGATAAATGTCTCTGCAATTATGTTACACTACACTACAGGACTCACATATAGGTCATAGATAACACTCATCACATTATATATATAATGCATATATAAATCATAACCATAAAACAGGCAGTCCAGAAAATCTTTGACCCCAAAACATGGGTAAGATAGGTAAATTCATTTCCATCATTTAAAAAAAAAATTTAATGGCAGTCATATTGTATATGTCAATGATCATTATTTTAAAAAAATTTTTTTTGGACTTCCCTGGTGGTCCAGTGGTTGATAATCTTCCTGCCAATGCAGGGGACACAGGTTCTGATCCTTGGTCTGGGAAGATTCCACATGCCCTGGGGCAACTTAGCCCTTGCGCCCCAGAACCCATGCTCTACAACAATAGAAACCTCGGCAATGAAAAGCCTGAGCACAACAGCTAAAGAGTAGCCCTGCTTGTTTTAACCAGAAAAGCTGGCGCACAACAGAAGACCCAATGCAACCTAAATAAATAAAACATTTTTAAAACTTAAAAAAAAAAATTTTTTTTTGCACACATGCTTTTTTTGAGGGCCTGGGGGTAGGGAGAGGGCTGTGATATTTGGCTTGTGGGATTTTAGTTCCCCAATCAGGGACTGAAACAGGACCCTCGGCAGTTAAAGTACAGGGTCCTAACCACTAGAACACCAGGGAATTCACTGTGCATGTGTCTTTTAAATTTTTTTAGTTTCAGTTATATTTATTAAAGTCTAATTTACATGCAATAAATACACCCAATTTAATCTATAGTTATATGAGGCAGAAGATGAGATGGTTGGATAATGTCACCGACTCGCTGGACATGAATTTGAGCAAACTCCAGGAGATACTGAACAAGAACAACAGATACACTGGTGTAACCACCAACACAATCAGGATATAGAATATTTTCAACAACAAAAAAGCTTCCTTGTGCACCTTTGCAGTCAATCTCCCCTGCACCTCTCATCCCAAGCAACCACTGTTCTAATTTCTGCGATGTAGATTTTTGCCTAGAACTTCATATAAAATGGACTCATCCAGTATGTAATCTTTTGTGTCTACTTTTATTCAACATGATGTTTTTAAGATGTATTCAAGTTGTTACCTGTATGTAGTAGTTCTTTTGCTTTAAGCTGAGAAATATTCCATTGTACTGATCACGCCACGTTTTTAATGTTACTGTACTGGACATTTGTTGGATGTTCTCCCCTGACCCCCAGCATTTCGTTACAATGACTAAAAATGCTATAATCATCCTATCATTATAAGTTTTTTGTGAACTTTTCATTTCATTCATCTTGAGGAAACACCTAAAATGCTGGGCTAAATGTATGTTTAACTTTATAAGAAATCACCAAATTGTTTTCTGAAATGACTCTATAATTTTTCAATCTCATCATCAATGAATGAGACAGTTGTTTCATCAATACATGCCACTGTCCATCTTTCTGATTATAGGCAGCCTTCCTAGCAGGTATAAAGTGGTATCTCATTGTGGTTTTAATTTATATTTTTCTAACAATGTTGAACTGCTTTTAATCTGCTTATTGGCCACTTGTATATTTTTCTTAAGACATGTCTATTCAGAACTTTTGCCAGTTTTTAAACTGGGTCACTTTTCTTTTTATTATCGTGTTTATACATTTTAAAAACAAGTCCCTCATTACGTATATAATTTGCAAATATTTTCAACCATTCTGAGTAGTCTTTTCACCTTGATGATGTCCTCTAAAGCACAAATGTGTTAAAAATTTTTATTAAATACGATTAGACTAGTTTTTCTTTTATCACTTATGCTTCTGGTGTCCTATATAAGAAAACACTGCTTAATCCAATGTCATAAAGATTTATATCTACTTCTTTTAAAAGTTTTATGTATTTATGCATATGTAAGTACAGTTTTTATACTTAGGCCAATAACCCATTTTTGAGTTAATTTTCATATATGGCATGAGGTGAGCATGCAAGTTCCTTCTTTAACACATGCCTATTCAGTTTTCTCAGCACTGTTGGCTGAAAAACACGTTCTTTTCCCACTGAACTGTCATGGCACCCTTGTCAAGAATCATTTGGCCATAGATGAATGGGTTTAGTTTTGGACTCTCAATTCTATTTCATTGATCTATACATAAATCCTAATGATGTTGAGCATCTTTTCATCTGTGTATATTTGCCATCTGTAATCTTTTTTTTAAATAAATATTTATTTAGTATTTACTAGGCTGTGTCAGGTCTTAGTTGTAGCACATGTGATCTTCGTTGTCATGCAGGATCTTTGGTTGCAATGCACGGATCTCGAGTTGTGCCATGCAGGCTTCAGTAGTTGCAGCACACAGGCCAGTTGCTCTGTGGCATGGAGGCTCTTTCTTTCCCAACCAGGGCTCGAACCTGCATCCTCTGCATTGCAAGGCAGATTCTTAACCACGGGACACCAGGGAAGCCCCCCTGTCGTCTGTAAAGCTTTGGTAAAGAAACTATTCAACTTTTGTGTCCATTCTTTTGTTCTTTACTCATTTTGTTTTCTTATCATAAGTTTTCAGAGTACATGGTATATTTTGAACACAAGCACTTTATCAGACATATGACTTGAAAACATTTTGACCCAATACAGTGGAGGTGACAAATAAATTCAAGGGATCAGGCTGACAGAGTACTGTCATATCAAACACCCTCTTCCAACAACACAAGAGACAACTCTACACATGAACATCACCAGACAGTCAATACTAAAATCAGATTTATTATATTCTTTGTAGCTGAAGATGCAGAAGCTCTATGGAGTCAGCAAAAACAAGACCTGGAGCTGACCATGGCTCAGATCATCAGATTCTTATTGTAGATTTCAGGCTTAAATTGAAGAAAGTAGGGAAAACTACTAGGCCATTCAGGTATGACCTAAATCAAATCCCTTATGATTATTCAGTAGAGGAGAAGAATATATGCAAAGCATTAGATCTGGTAGACAGAGTGCCCAAAGAACTGTAGACGGAGAATCATAACATTGTACCGGAGGTGGTGACCAAAACCGTCCCAAAGAAAGAGAAATTCAAGAAGGCAAAGCGGTTGTGAGGAGGCCTCACATAGCGGAGAAAAGAAAAGAAGTGAGAGGCAAAGGAGTAAGGGAAAGATAAACCCAACTGAATGCAGAGTTCCACAGAACAGCAAGGAGAAATGAGAGTCTTCTGTAAATGAATAATGCAAAGAAGTAAGAGGAAAACAACAGAATAGGAAAGACTAGAGATCTCTTCAAGAATATTGGAAATACTTAAGGAACATTTCATGCAAAGATGGGCAAAATAAAGGACAAAAACAGCAAGGACCTAAGAGAAGCACAAGAGATTAAGAAGAGGTGGCAAGAATACAAGAAGAAATATACATAAAAGGTCTTAATGACCCAAATAAACATGATGGTATGGTCATTCACCTAGAGCCAGACATCCTGGAACGTGAAGTCGGGTGGGCCTTAGGAAGTATTACTACGAACAAAGCTAGTGGAGGTGATGGAATTCCAGCTGAGCTATTTCAAATCCTAAAAGATGATGCTATTAAAAGTGCTGCAGTGGCCATAGGATTGGAAAAGGTCAGTTTTCATTCCAATCCCAAAGAAAGGCAATGCCAAAGAATGTTCAAACTACTGTACAACTGCACTCATTTCACATGATAGCAAGGTAATGCTCAAAATCCTTCAAGCTAGGCTTCATTAATACGTGAATTGAGAACTTTCAGATGTACAAGCTGGATTTATTTAGAAAAGGCAGAAGAACCAGAGATCAAATTGCCAACATCCTTTGAATCACAGAAAAGGCAAGGGACTTTCCGAAAAACATCTACTTCTGCTTCACGCTAAAGCCAGACTATGTGGATCATAACCACCTTACCTGCGTCCTGAGAAACCTGTATGCTGGTGAAGAAGCAACAGTTAGAACTGGACATGGAACAACGGACTGGTTCAAAATGGGGCAAGGAGTACATCAAGGCTGAATATTGTTACCCTACTATTTAACTTATATGCAGAGTACATCATGTGAAATGCTGGGCTGGATGAATGACAAGCTGGAATAAAGACTGTCAAGAGAAATATCAACAACTTCAGATATACAGATGATACCACTCTAATGGCAGAAAGTAAAGGGGAACTAAAGAGCCTCTTGACGAAGGTGAAAGAGGAGAGTGAAAAAGCTGGCCTAAAGCTCAACATTCAGAAAACGAAGATCATGGCATCTGGTCCTATCGCTTCATGGCAAACAGATGGGGAAAAAAGTAGAAACTGACAGATTTTCTTTTTGTGGGCTCCAAAATCACTGCAGGCCATGTCTGCAGCCATGAAATTAAAAGACACTTGCTCCTTGTAAGAAAAGCTATGACAAACCTAGACAGCATATTAAAAAGCAGAGATATCACCGTGCTGTATAGTCTGTATAGTCAGAGCTATGGTTACTACAGGTTAAAGTTACCAATGGCATTTAGAGATGGATCCAAACCTGACCAGCATTTGTTTCATCAGATCAAGACAAAGACTGACAAAAGGCCAGGATTCCTTGGCTTGACTCCTTACTGGGGACTTAAAGAATTTTGCACAAGAGTGGGTAATTTAGTCAAGAAGTAGAGAAGTTACCAAAACCCACTGGTGAAGTCTTGATGTGGGCTTCAATTAGACTGAGAGAAAATAAAAAATGTAAGGATTGATAGGATTATGAAAGTTGGAATGTTTAAACAGACTTTCTAGAAAGAAGTTGTGCCTCTTCTACCTGAATATTTTATGGAAATGAGGTATTCAGTCTGGCTGGGGAACACTCTCCTACTCAGTATTGTAAGATTACATCTGTGGATGAAGTCCTAATGGAGGCTACAGTTAGGAATGTAAGGATTAACAGAATTAAGGTAAAAGTTTGTAGAATTGGTATGTGAATTTCTTTTACCTGACTGTTTTATGAGGATGAACACTTTACTGACTGGGGAATGTTTTCCCTACCTAACATCATAAAACAGAAAGCATATAAATCCTTCTTTCAAACAATGTTAATTAGATGCGCTAAATGGGGAGTAAGACTGCCCTAGCCAATGCAGTGTGGAACAGACGCGGGAGTGCTAGTAGGGACAAATTCTCTGTGTGATAGCCCTGTGTGAAGGACAGACTGGGGGTTACGGCAGAAGCCTGTGAGCCTACCAGAGATGACTAATGGGACTCTGGACTAAGAATTTCCATTTAAGGGCATTTTCTACCTTGCTATTTGACATTAATTGAAGTTACGCTTATGACTGAAGGACAAACAATGATCTTCAAACCTGAAAGAGCTGCAGTGTTTTTGAGTGACTCAGAGAAACACTCTAATGGGAATGACAATGCCCAGAGGAGTTGCTTACATAAGGTCATTCTACCTGGAGAACCTAAGGAGGGGATACTCATAAGAAGGGAGCATCTTTCTCACTAGTACTG
Source organism: Redunca redunca (assembly GCA_006410935.1). Taxonomy (NCBI): domain Eukaryota; kingdom Metazoa; phylum Chordata; class Mammalia; order Artiodactyla; family Bovidae; genus Redunca; species Redunca redunca. The sequence goes on from SJYQ01002068.1 coordinate 185,776, forward strand.
ACTTTGGAACTGCACAAGGAGCTGCCAGATTCTATTGTCACTTGGACAGTGGCTCACTCTCCAATAACCAACAAAGAGCTGCCTGATTTGTAGACAGCAACTCCAAGGTAAATAGATGACATTCTGTTTGGAAGGTCATCACTCTGACTGAAAAAGGTAAAATCCAAAACACCTCTGTAGAAGGAACTGCAAACTGTTTTCCCAGAAAGGATAGAAAAATTGAATAGCAGTAAAAATCCCTGCTTTCATGGGCAGTGGCCAATGGTCTGCCTTTCTGCATCAACAGAGATGATGAGATTGCTTTTCTTTCCTGGTCTGGTAATAAGAAGCAGCATATTGATTTTCAAATCTTAAACCAACTTTGCATTCTTGGAGGAACCTCCCTTTTATATACTGTTAGGTTCTGTTTGTTAACATTTTTTAAAAAGAATATCCTCATCTATGCTCATGAGATATACTGTTCACTAATTTTATTTTCTTATGTCTTTGCCTGGTATTTATATCAGGATACTTCTGGTGTTCCTTTAAAAAAAAAAAACAAAAAACAGCTTTCTTTGAGTTTGGACATTCTCTATTGCTTTGTGTTCAATTTCATTGAACTTTTTTCTTCTGTGTATCTACTCTTAAGCTCACTAAGATATTTTTTCATGTTAAATTTTTATTTATTTTTTATACTTCACTTTTCCTCCTTTTGGTATTCATATTTTCTTTAAAATCTTGAATCATATCTATAAAAAATGTTTTTAATTTTCCCCTGCTAATCCCATCATCACTATCATTTCTGGGTTTGTTTCAACTGTCTGATTTTTCTCTTGGTTATAGATCATATTTTTCTGCTTCTTATCTCATCTAGCAATCCATCATATAACTAAACATATTGTTGAGTGTAGACTTTGTTGTCTTTTTTAAAAGAGTGCTTAGTTTTTCTCTGGGAGACAGTTTTTACAGAGCAGCTTGATCATTTCAAGACTCGTTTTCTAAGCTTTGTAGGGTTGCCTTAGAGAAGGCTTTAATTTAGGGCTAACCTCTCTGGCTCTTCTGGCATCTGCAGTGAAAGCCCTAGGTATTATGTTCTTTCCACTGTTTGGAATTTAAATATTTTCCAACCCTGTGTAAGCTCATGTTGTTCAGTTAGCAGCTCTTTGGTATTTGGCCTCAAGGAGTCTCATCCTAGGCATGCACAGCTTAGTATTCAGCCTAAGACTCAAGAAATCCTATGAAGATTTCTGGAGTTCTTTCTAGATGTAACTGCATTGTTCTGCCCCCAAATTCCAGGCACCTCAGTCTTGCTGCACTCTGACTTTTGTCTCCTCCATCCAGTGAAATTGCTGAGCTGTACTTGATTCCCCTATGCTACTCCAGTAAATGCTTCCAGGAAGAAAGACAGGGAAATCTGTAGAGCTTGTTCTATGCCTGACTCCCAGCACACAGTGTGATCTGATGGCAAACAGCAGGGCCGCTGGAACTGCAGCGGGGCCTGCTTCCCCATCCACCTCCCCAAGCCTCCCAACCCCTTTCCACCCCCTAAGGGCCCATAGCAGTCCAGTCACCCTGCCTGTGCCCTGCTGGGGAGACCCTCAGATGTAGGCACACTGGAGACAGGTCTCTGAGAGGGGAACTCCAGAGTCTGAGGGTGGTGCTGCATGTGGGCTGGGGCAGGCCACATCAGTGTGTGGTTATCTACTTGAGCACATGCCCCTGTGTATGTATGCAGGCCCATTCACATGTCCGTGTATATGAGGGGTGAGCTGCCCACCAAGAGTGGACTCAGGGTTGCCAGAACAGAGGCCTCTCCCAGTTTGGGATGGTCTAGCATCTCTTTACCTTGGGGACCCTGATTACAATTCTGAGAGGTCTGTGCCACCACCCCCTCAGGCTGCCCTCTCCTAATCGATATACCAACCCTTATCCCTGGACCCACTGAAATCTTCCCTAAGGGTGTCTGTGCCTGGCATGACATAGGGCAGCCCTGCCCATGCCCACAGGGCCGAGTGGAGACTGGCCCTATGGCAGAGGTAATGAGGGGTCCTGGCCTCCCAGACTCCCCATACTGGCCACTGTGGCCATCTTCAACACCACCTCCCTGGACACGTTCTTATTCATTCAAGAAACAGCTACTTTCGTCCTCTTCTCCAACAGCCCTCCCTGCCTGCCCTGTGTTCATCTCCTCCAGGAGGTAGAAGGCTGTCTGCTCTGCTCTGTGGCCAGGGGAGACGTTTCTTTGGGAAAAGAAACGGGCTTTCTTTGGGCTTTGGGCAAAGCTGTGTTGACTGGAAAAGGCTGGCTTCCTCTCATGGATCTGTGATTCTTACAGCAAGCCAGTTTCCTTCTTTTCCTGGGCCTCTAGGAACGACCCCTGCCTGTGACTGTTCTCCATCCCTTTGTTCCAGTCTCCACCATGTTCCTCAAGCCCCTGGAGGAGGCATGGCCAAGAAGAACCAGGGGACAAAGCCCTCTCATTTGTTCCCTCCTTTCAAGGATCAGAATCCTTGCAATCTTTTGTCTAAGTCTAGAACAAACTTTCAAATTTCCCCCACATTTTTCTACTGTTTATGGCTGGTGAGCTACTCTGGTACCAGTTACTCTGTCCTGACCCAGAATATAAGTTTCTGCTCATATACTTTTCTATCATGTCTTCTTCACTTATAATTCCACTGTCTGGATGTTTCAACATTGTTTTACATTCCCCTATTGCTGGACCTCTAGGCTACTTAGAGTTACTCCCTACTATAAATAATGGTGCAATGAATATCTCTGTAAAAACAAGCATTTGAGTATAATTTTCAAATTAAAAAGTAGACCACCTAAATGTTCATCAATAGAGATGTAGCTAGGTAAGTTTAATAAATTTATAGCCATATGTTATGGGTTAAACTGTATCTGCCTCAAAAGATAGGTTAAAGTCATAACACCCACTAAGGCCTGGTACTTCAGAATGAAACCTCATGTGGAAACAGGGGTGTGGCTGATGTAATTAGTGAAGTTACGTGATACCACTGGGCTAGGCCCTAATCCAATATGACTGATGTTCTTATGAAAGGGGGAGATCTGGACACAGAAACGGACACACACACAGAGAAGACGACGATATGAAGACACACGGAGCAGCAAACGCCAGAAGCTGGAAGAGGCAAGGGAGGGTCCTCCCCTGGAGCTGTCAAGGAAAGCATGGCCCTACTCACACCTTAGACTTCTAAGCCTCCAGAACGGAGTGACAAAATGTTCCTATTATTTTAAGCCACCCATTTTTGGTACTTAGTTATACCTGCCTTAGGAAACTAACACACCATAAAATAAAGATTAAGTGATTATTATAAATCATGTTGCCAAAAATTTCCCAAAATATGGGAACATGCTCATTATAACGTGTGAAACAGGTACTATTATTATTTCCATTTAACAAATGTGGAAACTGAAGTCCTAGATTTAATAATTTGCTCAAGATGGCATACATGGTAAGTGGTGCAGCATGATTTGAATACAGGTATTAATAGTCTTGTGTGCTCTTAATCACTATGCTACACTAACTCTTAATTTTTAAAAGCTATAGGCTTTTTAGTGCATTAAAACTTTTTAGTGCAAACTGAGAAGTAAATTCCATTCAAATATAAACAGGGAAGCAAGAAAGTAGGAACCTGAACTACCTGAGTTGGAGATAAAATAATCTAACCATCTCCAAATTACAGTGCATTATAGAATAAATTCTTCAGGGTACTCACTTCACAGAGTAAACCTGAAAAAACACCAACACCTAAGAGTAGTCACAAAAACGGTACCAGTTAAATGAAAATGCACTGTTATTTATTTATTATGTCTTATTTTCTCCTATGAGTCTGTGAAAAGTAATGAGGAAAGAAGCTGGGTATAAAATCAGACAGACTGTTAAAAAAAAAATACTGAGAGTCCTCAGAACCTAAAGGTACAGAGAAAGGAAAATAAATTTATAGCAGAGGCAGTTTAGTGTAGCTAATGAGGCAATCTTCTGTTTATGAATGAACAGCTCTGCTCCAGGAATTTAGCAGGAGGAGGCAGAAAAGCTTCCAGGTGGAGGTTTAGGTGGGTACAAGGTGATTTTCTCTGTGGCTTCCCATTCCCTAAACCATCTTCCTCTATCCACCTGACAAAGAAGAACTTTTACTGAGTTCTCTTTTTGTGCTATGTGTTCATCAAAGAGTGCAACAAGAAAGAATATAACGAAAGAGTACTGCTGCTGCTGCTAAGTCACTTCAGTCGTGTCCGACTTTGTGCGACCCCATAGACAGCAGCCCCCCAGGCTCCCCCGTCCCTGGGATTCTCCAGGCAAGAACACTGGAGTGGGTTGCCATTTCCTTCTCCAATGCATGAAAGTGAAAAGTGAAAGTAAAGTCGCTACTTGCTAAAAAAACTATTGTTAAAAAAACGACTCTCACATTCTTATATAAGGCCATTTATAATACAGCCCCTATTAAGACTCTATAAAAGAAACTTAACTTGTACTTAATTGTGCAGAAAAGCTTTATACCCCTTTGAGAATATATAATGTTCTTCCCTCTTATATACAGAAAGAGAACCATGTAGCTGATTACTTGCAGTCCAGTCACAGAGAGTATATCAATTACTATGAATGGCCTACATATCTAAATTCTACTATCTGCCCTCTATCTTTTAATTTTTTTCAAATTATTTTTCCATGGATCTAATTTTTAACTTAAGAAAATTTAATTTATACTTTACTATTAAGGTATATTTATGTGCTTCTCTTTAATATTTCAAATCACCTATGGAATGAGTTTATATTAATAAATACTAACAAAGAGATACATCACATCACAGCCTTCAAAAAAGAATAATGGAAAAAAAAAAGATATGAAACCTGATTTAAATAGTTTACTTTTCCACACACTATGGGTGCTGGCAGCAATGGCCTAAACACTGAATATACATATCATTTTAATTTTACAGCTTCTTTATTTTCCAGAACAATATAGCTGAAGGACAAGAATTACACTCAAACACAGTTCTCTTTTGGTACGTACGATTCTTGCTGCAGACATGTTGCATGGCCCAAACTGCCCATAGCTGGACTCCAGGTGTTGTGAAACAGCCAAGTAATGGGAAAAATGGATTAAAGGACCTAAAAGTTCAAAAGAAAAGAATAAAAGTTACATCTTATACTGTGCGTCACTTCTAAAGCAATGATTCCTGAGCTTTTCACTCCAGAAATTTCATCCTTCTATTTTCAAACTAATAAAATGACCCTCGATAGAACATCATTCCTTTGTCTTAGCCATCTGATAAAGGACTGTATTCAAACACAAGTCTTGGTGCAGAAGATAGAAGGTGATCAGAACAATGTACTTTTTCTCAAAAGCACCTTTTGGCCTTGAAGATACACATTCTGAAGAACAGTAGACCTTGGTTTGGAAACCTAGATAAGAAGTTAGTTGATAACTAACCAATAGAACATCATGAAGGAGGTCCAGAATTTAGCCTATTTCTTCTAGTATTCTGCCCAAAAATGGGTGAAACATATTGGAATAAAAAGTACTGGCAGCAACAGCATTTATAAAACAGACAACAAAATAAACTATAATGATAATATTTATGCAGCAATCTGGAATACTTCAGGTATATTAGTAACTTACCTATCAAATCACTTGTCATAAATAAAGTTAGAATCCGGTATGCACTATTAATAATTACAAACTGCTTCCCTAAATAAATCAGGTGCTGCTTCTAGTTCTTTAAATGTGTTCTTTTGTTCTACACCTCCTTGCGTTAATACTCTTCCTAAAATCGTCTGTCACTACTTAACACTCAGCTCACAATCTACTTCCTCTGGAAGTTTTCCATTATTTTCCAGTGCAGATTTAAGTGCTTTCATCTTTTTTTAAGAAGTATTTTCATCTTTGATTTTAGAGCATTCTATGAAATCAGCATAAGAGTAAATTATATCTGATTTACATTTGGTTTCCCTCACTAGGCTGTAAAGTTCTTGTTTGGAGGCACCATATCTTATTCATCTTTGAATTTCAAGAGGATAGAATAAGACTTTGGCACCTGTCTTCAATGAACATGAAAGAAGGACTGATGAATGATAGGTAGCAAAATAAAGTAAAAACATAGATGCCTAAGGGAAAACAATCATACATCTAATAGGAATGACCTCTAGGCAAGCAACATGACTAGGTTGGCTTAATATTAATTATCTTGCTAATTACCTGTATGCTACCATCTCACACTCTGGAGTTGGCCATTTCAAAATAGCTGAATGCTGAAAGACACAAGACACATGGAAAGTATTATAATATTTATTTAGTATTGCATGATGAGGCTTTGATAGTTTAATCATTATGAATGTTGTTTGTATTCTTCCAGAAAACAGCAAGTTACCCTACCAGATCATCCAGAAGAGAATTCCTCTGGCTGCGACTCAATGTCCAAGCTTGTTCACCTCTAGATATTAAGTGGGCAATAATTCCAGCTGCAAAGTAACTGACTTCCACTTCAACACTATGTAGAAGACTACTAATGTGGTCTATAAAATCCTTCCACATTAATTCAGAATGCAATTCTTGTACTTCAGCTATATTGTTCTGGGGGAAAAAATAGAAAAATTAAAGTAATTATGTGTAGTAAATGGCTAAATGACACTGCAATGTTTAAATGTGTATGGACAAAAGGTAAAGACTGTTGCTATGTTAGAACTGTGGGATTATAGGTGATTTTATCCCTCTCCACCCCAAACAATAAAATAAAGAAATAGTAGTTTCTTTTCAAGTGAATTAGTGAACTAGATAACCTAAAAATTTCCTGCTGTACAATATCTAGTTGTGCTGGGTGAAAAACAGCAAGCAAACTTTAAATAGGTAACTTTTTTGTCTGGGATAAAACGTAAACAGGAAATCAAACTAGAGCCTAACAGGCTATCTCCGGCTCACAGCAGTGGGGGGCGGGCAGGGTGCAAGAGAACTGGGTTTAACAGCCATGCTAGGTCAGAAGTAAGGACCAGAGATACTAAGACTTTGCATACAATGCAAGAATTTTCAAAGCATTACACTTCAATAAAAGGGTGGCCTGACAGAGAGACATAAGAAAGAAGCCTATTGTGATCTGGGCTCTGGCCTAAAGGGAAAAGTCTTCCCTTGTAATTTATAAACAGGGGCCTGCCCTCAATCAAGACTGTAGTTCAAATTTACACCATCTGTGTGGTCTGGGGAAACTCCAACCTGAGAGCAACCGTAAGAGGTAGGAGGAAAACAGTAGGAAAGGTAAGGGCAAAGTTTGGAATCTAGAAAGCAGAGATAGATGAGTACATCAAAAGGATGAAAGGGGTACTTCCCTGGTGGCCAAGGGTTAAAATCCGCCTGCCAGTGCAGGGAACATGGGTTCAACCCCTGGTCCAGGAAGATTCCACGTGCCACGGGGCAACTAAGCCCGTGCACCACAACTACTGAGCCCTGCACTCTATAGGCCGAGAGCCACAATTACTGCGCCTGTGTGCTGTGAACCCACACTCTCTAGAGCACATGCTCTGCAACAAGAGAAGCCAGCGCACTGCCACTAGAGAGTAGCCCCTGCGCCCCACAGCTAGAGAAAGGCCCACACAGCAACGAAGACCCAGTACAGCCAAAAATAAGTGACTTTAAAAGGGTGAAAGGATTAGTAGTTCTAAGTAATATAGAAAGCCTAAGGAAGATGAAGACAGGAAAGCACTCATTTACGTGAGCAATACAGTGATCCTCTGTCTTAAAAACTTCATAGCCTAGGACCTCCACTGAATGTCAAAATTTGCCTGCTGGCCTGTGGAAGGTAGGTGTTTGATCTGGAGGTGGGATATGATGGCTTGCCTAGGCAGTACATAAGGAAGACCTCTATTCACATGGGAAGCAATCGAGAGGTTTACAATTTAGGCTGTGCTTGATTTTCTCCAAAACAAAACAAGACCCAACTTACCTCACTATTCTGAAGATTAATCCTTTCTCAAAACTCCATCTGATCTACTATGAAATCATAATTCTTTTCCTAACACACTGATTCCAATTCTTAGGAACCAAAAACCCTGGCCTTTTCATTGTTAAGAAACTATTTACTCCCTATCTTAAGTCATTCTATGACAAGTGAAAAGGAAAGGCATCACGTCCAAATGCATCCTCTGTAAAGACTAAGTTCTCTTTTCCAACCACCAAAAAGAGGGAAGACAGAAGAGACATGTATAACTTTACCCGCTACATGAATGTACATAATCCTGTACTTTTCCATCACCATAAATGATTAATCAAAGTCTCCAATGCCCCCTCTAATCTCACATATTCAAACAAGAAAAGGCATCTCACATTTATTTTTTATATTCTTCCATATTCATATTTTTTACACAGCATGTATCATTTTACAGAGACAAAAAGAGGAAATAAATATATACCTTTTAAAACAAATAACGGAATTCCCTGGCAGTCCAGTGGTTAGGACTCTGTGCTTTCATTCCAAAGGGCCTGGGTTCAATCCCTGGCTGGGGAACTAAAATCCCACAAGCTGTGTGGTGTGGTCAAAATAAATAAATTAAACAAACAAAGGTAGTCCTCCCTCTCTTCCAAGCTTGGTAGAAAGAAATACAAAGACCCTCTGAGAAGGGCACATCTTGAACTCAAAGCCTCACAGAAAATGCTAAATTACAATTCACAATGAAAATAATCCATAATGAGTGAGAATCATCAAATACACAGTAGTGGATTAGACTCCCGCAAGAATCTCATGCAATACAACTACAAGATAGTACCTGATTTAAGAAGTTTAAAACACGCACACACGAAAATGCAAAGACAGCATCATTAAAACAAAAACCAACAAGAAATATCTGGAACAAAGTATCAAAAGAATCATGGGCCATTCTTTGTTGTAATAAACAAGTTACTGGGAAACCAGCCAAAATATATGAGAGAATGGACAATAGCTATGAGACAATGGAATAGCTATACTGGGAATCTGATCCCTGTATAGATACAAGAGAAGATATTCAAATAGGGCAGTTTCTAGATTGCTGTGCATATAAGGGGAATCTAAAGAGAATCTGACAGTTTTGCTGAGTTGAAGAGATAAGGATCTGTGTGTAGGGGGGCTAAGGCAGCAAAAATCTATAGAACAGAGTAATAAAAAGGAAAAATTTCCAGAGAAAAAGACATCTGCAGGGGGATCCCCTAAAATCTTTGGCTGACTACTGATATGAAATGAAACTCCATGAAACTAGTGAAAGAACCACCAGAAAGCAATACATGAACAAATCCCAAAGTCACACAGGTTTAGGAATAGTTTACATTCTTACCAGCCAGAGTGAAGGGATCTCATCCAAACAAAGCATTTGAGTATAGTGGGGTAACTAGGGTTAAGCAATAAGGGAAAGGCTGATCTGAAGCTACTCTAACAAAGCAAATATAGGCATACCTTGGAGATCGTGGGTTTGGTTTCTGACAGTCACAAAAAAATGAATACTGCAATCAAGGGACCCACACAAAACTTCTTAGTTTTCAGTACACACACAAGTTATGTTTATACTATATATATTGTAATCTAATAAGTATGCAACAGCATTACATTAAAAAAAACACTGTACATACCTTGATTATTAAATACTTTATTGCTAAAAGACTCTAACCATCATCTGAGCCCTTGAACTAGTTATAGTAGTAACATCAAACATCACTGATCAGAGATCACCACATCAAATGTAACAATAATGAAAAAGTTTGAAATGTTACAATAATAATCAAAATGTGACACAGAAACATAAAGTGAGCTAATAATGTTAGAAAAATGGTGCCAACAGACTTGCCACAAATCTTCAATTTGGAAAATAACACAGTATTTGTGAAGTGAATAAAATGAGGTATGCCTATAAGTAAGCTTTGAATGGAACAACCTGATCTGTGAGTAGCTTAACTGAATACCAGGACAAAGTCCAAGACTCTTTAAAGGAAAACAATAAAATCTAGTAACCAACAAAGTGAATTAAATTTCACAATGGCTACAACCAGTGAAAAATTACCAGACATATAAAGAGTCAGGAAAATATGATCCTTAACCAAAAGAAAAGTCAATCAATAAAAATAGATCCAGAAATGACAGGGGTAATAGAATCAATAGATAAGGATTTAAAACAGCTATTATAAATGTTATAAATATATTACAGAATGAAAGAAAATTATAAACCTGAGGAGAAAAAAAAATGACGATATAAAAATGACCTAAAGGTAACTTCCAGAAAGTATGTATTAGTATACTATATGTATATAATTATAATATGTATATCTATATATAAAATGAAAAATGAAAAAACAGTAGTAGAAAACATTCAAACCAAAACATGGAAAGAAAAAAAAAAACTGACAAAAAGCCAATAGAGTGCTTCTGTCACATGACCTGTTTGGTAATTTCAAGCAGTCTAACGTACTTGTAATCAGGGTCTCAAAAAGAAAGGATATAAGAAAGGGTACAGCAAAACATATTTGAAGAAATAACGGCACAAATTATTCCAATTTATGAAAATTATAACCAAAACACCCAACAGAAAAAAATGCCCACTTGGACTTCAATAGTGACCAAAAAATTTATCTTTTGAAAATGATAAAGACATTTTCACACAGACAAAACCTAAATGAAAATTCATTGCCAACATACCTACACTAAGAGAAAGTTTTTTTTTAAATAGTATAAGAAATACATTGTTGTTGTTCAGTCACTAAGTCAAGTCCAAATCTTTCCAATTCCACGGACTATAGCATACCAGGCTTTTCTGTCCTCCACTGTCTCCTGGAATTGGCTCAAGCTCATGTTCGTTGAGTTGGTGATATTATCTATCTATCTCATTCTGTGCCACCCTCTTTTCCTTTTGCCTTCAATCTTTCCTAGCGTCAGGATCTTTGCTAAGTATAAAAGACAAATTTCTGATGAGGACTCCTACTTCTGACCAAGATGAAATAAAAGGGGCCAGACTTACTTTCCATTCTAAAACAACTGAAAAACACATGAAGCAATAGTTTTCAAGATACTAGACATTAGGTAATGAAGAACGGTGACCTTTAGAGGAGGATAACAAACAAGATGAGACGCTGCCTTGAGAGTTTCCAGGCTGTGGCACAGTGATACACGACTAAAGCAGAGCCCAGTGGACGCATGGAGTTGAAGAGATGGAGTTGGGAATCCAGGGAGATCAAGGCAAGTCACTGGACAGAGAACCAGAGAGAAGTACATCAGGAGAATTCAGAGAGCTGCAGGGCACAGCACCCTAACTCAGCAGAGTGCTGATCCGAGCGTGACTGTGGGAAAACCACTCGAAGGTGGAAAATGAGCCATTAAAAAGATTGAAGTTCTTGGCACTCACAAAGGGCCAGGAGTAGTGCCTGTTCTCACCATCCAGTCTGAGAAAACTCTCTCACAGGGCACTGAGTACTCAGGAAGGTCGTTTCAGTGGTACAGAATAATTAGCCTTAGCCTCGGCACGCTCTGGATCCTCCTAATACATCACAAAAGCAAGATCAAATAGGATCAGACTGTTTAAAAGTCAGTCAGTTAATCCTGGAACAAAATTCAAGAATATGTTATAGGAAAATAAAACTATCCCACACCCAACAAGGTAAAATTCAAATGTCTGGCATCCAATCAAAAACTACCAGGTATGTAAAGTGACAGGAAAACAAAACTCAAACTGAGGGGAATAATCAATCATTTGAAATTTACCCAGAACTAGCATAGATGCTAAAATTAGCGGAGAAGGACAGTTATTATGAATAAATTTCATATGTTCAAAAAGTTATGTAAAAATATGGAAGATATAAAAAAGAGCCAAATTGAAGTTTTAGAGAGGAAAATGATGTCTAACGATAAAAACTATATACTACCTGGGATTAATAGCAGATTAGACATTGAAGAAGAAATAATTACTAAATTAGAAGGCATAACAATGGAAACAATTCAAATTGAAACATACACAGAAAACAGAAGAAAATTTAAAAAGCACCACTGAGTTGTGAATTTCAAGGAGCTTAAAATACGAGATTGAAGTCTCCAAAGGACTCCAGTGGGTTTGGATTAAGGGGGTGTAAAACATTTTTTGTTTCAAGAAATAATGGCCAAACACTTTCCAAACTTGAAGACTATAGACCAAGAAGTTCAAAGAATGCCAGATACAGGAATCATGAAGTAAATTACATCAAAACACATCATAATCAAATTACACAGAATTGTTGTTGCTAATCTTAATCTTAAAAGTAGCCAGAGGAACAAAATCATATACATACAGAGGAATAAAGATAATGATGACATCAGATTTCTCATTGGAAAGATGGCAAGTCAGAAAAAAGGAAATCAACATCTTTAAAGTACTATCAACCTAGAGTTCTACAACTGGCAAAAAAAGAAACTTTCAAAAATGATGATTAAATAAAGATGTTTGCAGACATACAAAAGCTGAAGAATTCATCAGTAGCAGACAGACCCACACTATGAAATATGTTAAAGAATGCTCTTTTGCCAGAAGAAAAACTGTAGAAATCTGGATCTACACAAAGGAAAGGTAAGCATCACAAATAGTAACTATTTGGGAAAACATGTAAGTTTTTAAAAAGTATTTAAATCTCCTTAAAAGATAACTGATATAAAAAACAATGTCTATTGGTTTATTACATATGTAAAAGTAAAATACATGACCATGATGACATAAAAGAAAGAAGAGCAGAAATGGAAATCTACTGTTTTAAAGGTTTTTATAATATATATGAAATCATATAAATTCACTTAAAGGTAGACTGTGATTAAAAATGTATACTATAAACTCACAATCATCATTAACTTAGCAAATCAGAGTTAGCAAACCAAGAAAGGAAATCAAACAACATTATTAAACTCAAACCAAAAAAAGGCAGAAAAAGAAAAAAAAAAGAACAGATGGGACAAACAGAAAACAAATACCAAGCTGATGAACTCAAATATAACCATACCAATAATTACATTAAATGTAAACAATCCAAACAGTCCAAATAAAAAGAAGAGATTCTCATTCTGGATAAAAAACAGGGCGCAGAGTATATGCTGTCTATAAGAAACACACTTTAAATATAAAGAAAAATATAGGTTAAAAGTAACAGGAGGGAAAAAGATAAACCATGTCAATGTTAGTCAAAACAAAGCTGGACTGGCTATATTAAGGAGACAAAGGAGATTTCAAAGTAAAGAATATTACCAGGGATAAAGAATGCCATTTCATAATGATAAAGGGATCAATTAAAAGGGTGTAGCAATTCAGTTTTTGAACCTAATAACAGAGCTTCCAAGTACAGGAAGCAAAAACTGATAGAACATGATAAATGCTATCTAACAGAACAAGTAGGCAGAAAATCAGAATATCAACCAATAGACATATATACAACACTCTAACAAAAGCAGAATATTCATTCTTCTAAAGAGCACATGGAACATTGACCAGGAAAGACCATATCCCAGGCCACACATGTCTAAATAAATTTAAAAGGACTCAAAGTACTTTCTCTGATCATGAAAAATTAAACTATAATCAATATCTCAAAATAAACTATTGAAAAAATTCAATCACAAAGTAAAGGAAAAGATAACTGAAGGAAGCACATCAGGATATATTAACATTAATTCACAGAAATGAAAATAAAGGAAGGTTGGGGACAAAACCTTATACTTTTTAAACCCATTTTTGCACTGTTTCACTAGGTATAGTAAGCATGTATTCTTTAAGAAATTTTTTTTAAAAAAGCAATTTTAAAGCCCTATGTGATCTTTCTGAATATTTAAAATAAATTTCCCTTTTCCTCTTATAATGATTTGAGCCAAATTCCATATCTAATAATCCTGTGAACCATGAATAAAACAATCAAATACTGTAATAGACTTCCCTGGTCGCTCAGATAGTAAAGCATCTGTCTACAATGTGGGACACCCAGGTTCGATCCCTGGGTGGGGAAGATCCCCTGGGGAAGGAGATGGCAATCCACTCCAGTACTATTGCCTGGAAAATCCCATGGACAGAGGAGCCTGGTAGGCTACAGTCAATGGGGTCACAGAGAGTTGGACACGACTGAGCGACTTCACTTCACTTCACTTAACATTTCCCTATTACTGGGCATTTAGATAGTTTTACATTTTCTGCTTTATAGAACTAAAACTATAGTAAATAGATACTATAGTTTTTTTTAGGTTTTGTTTCTGTTTTGGGGCCACAACCCACTGCATGTGGGATCTCAGTTCCCAGACCAGGGATCAAAGCCATGCCCCTCCACTGGCAGCACGGAGTCCTAACTACTGGACCACTAGGGAAGTCCCTAGATAGTCCTCTTTAAATGCCAGCCCTCAGCTTTCACAAAAATCCACCTCTCATACTTCTGCATCTAGACAATAAACATTAATCTACTTTTCTTTTACAACTTACTAACCTATGCCTCCTGTGATCTAATTCCTCAAGAGCAGAGGTCTGCTCTAAAACAGCCTTTACTATACAGGCACTTCTGTTTCAGTGATTAAAAGTGATACAATATCTGATCCTCCTCTGTGTCTCAAAATCCTAGAGGGCTCACTTTAACATATTCAGTATACTTACGGAATATCTGATTTGTTAAACAGTTGTTTAAGTAGTAAACATCAATTACCAGACATAGAATCTAAGAATATTTGTAGATTAGTGATATTTTTCATGAGATCTTTTTTTTTCTGATTATACAAGTAAAACATGCTCACAGGGAAGCTTTGTACTATACCACAAAATATAAAGAAAAGTATGTAATTTATATTCTTCCTTTTAGTATGGTGAAAATCTAAATATGTAACTTTGTAGCCTATTTTTTCCACTTAATTATATTGATATATATTTTTAACATCATTATGTGTTTACAAACAGAGTAGCATTTTTCTATGTAATACCTCAGATGGAAAATAATTACAGCTTGAATTTAGCAGGAAATGCGTGTATCTTACCAAAAGTCCTAGGACTTTCTGTTGAATGGATGACTCAGTTGGGAATGACTATAAAAAGAAAGAGATATCTATAACTAAAGAACCAAATATAATAAACAAATGCACAAATCAATCAATAAATGAATGTCCAAAGCTGTAGGCTAAATTCCCTTTCTAACCTCTAGAACCCTCATGAAGAGTTCTAACCCTTGATTTTCAATAAAGTGTCTGCAAGTGGTTGGAGATTCATCTGTGAGGTTCCAAAGTGCACTCAAAGTAAACTTCAAAGTAGTATCCACTGAATTTTGATTGGTTTTCTGCTTCACTATTTGAAGAAGTTGCTGAAAGAGGAAAATAGAATTTCTAATTATTGAATTGTTATTATAATTAGTGGTAATAACATGGACTAACAAATCCATGAGGATTAGTTTCATGAGTTCAAACATTTCCTATAAAGGTTTTTACAAGTGCAACAAACAGCCTATTGGATTAGACTTTTCCTTTCACAAGAAAAAAACAAAGGATTTTCATAAATACTTCTATAATATTCTGATCCCTTCTACAAGAAAAAAAGGATTTTCACAAATGCTTCTATAATATTCTGAACATACCTATAATCTAATCGCCTGTAAATAAAATGAAAAGCAAAATGATTAAAACTTAGGATCTACTATGTTACCCAAGAGGTCACAATATATACTCACTTCAGATCATGGGATAAAAAAGGTGGAGGGAATGAAGGGGGAATGAACCCAATACTTACTACATATCAGCAAATTATATCCTATATTGTAATACTGTCATCCTCATTTTTCAGAAGAGGAAATTGAGTCCGAGTAATATTAAGAAATTTTATCATAGCCAACTTAGTAAGAGAAAGTAAGAATTGGAAGACCTAATTCTCTCTAACCCCATGTTTTCCTTAAGAACAAAAGAAAAGATGAACTATATACAATAGTAAAAGAATTAAAGTCTAAATTGGATTTAAATAAGATAATAGCTTTGAAATTCCATTTGTAAATTATTTCTATCATAGCTTTAAACCTAAGAAATGTAAGCTTGAAAAATAAATATTTTAAGACCTACATGGGCCATTCATAATTCCATTTTTAGTTTACACTTTTGAGGGTAAAGGGAGCTCTGCTAAAACAGATACAAATAACATTAATGAGTACTATTATTTAAAGTTATATACAAAATGGCAACCCACTCCAGTACTCTCGCCTGGAAAATTCCACGGACAGAGAAGCCTGGTAGACTACAGTCCATGGGATCACAAAGAGTCGGACATGACTGAGCGACTTCACTTTCACTTTCACAATGAAGGAAAAAATTTTTTAAGAAACAGACATCTAGTTGCAATTATGTAACTTAATAGCATAGTGGCCACGAATGTGGCACTAGAATTGGGGTATCTGAACTTAATTAAGGGCATAAAAAAAATTAGCTAGCATCACCATTACTACTACTATTAATTCCTGCTAATTGCTACTCAAATTAAACTTAATTTTCTCCCAAAGCATATAAATGGACTACTTCCTTATAATCTTTGAATAAACCTCTAGCCAAAATTACTGAAACTCATACACAGCAATAAAAAGTCATATTTAAAACTAAAATGTCATCCCTAAAAAGAGTAAAAATAAATAAAATCAGCAGCCTTTTCTACTCATCTAACAATATGTGTTGTATTTTGTGCTAGGAACTTAATATATTCCTTCAATCTTTTTTTTCCTTTTCAATCTTCATAACATAAAGCATTTTTTTTTATTACTTCAAAGAAAATGTAGGTGACTTGCCTGAAATCACACAGCTGCTGAGTGACAGAACTGGGAATAAGGCATGATTTCAACTTAGTCTCTTTAAAGCTTTTAAGTTTTCACTGTTCACTATATTAATTCCTCCACTGAAGCAAACCAAAATCATAAATCAGCTATTTACATTATCTTTTCCCCTAAAGCATCTAGCAAAGTCTTATGACTATAATACAGATGCCACATTTTTTTAATAACAAAAATCACAGAACTATGTGAACGAGATAGGAATTAAGGTTTATTTAAGCCCCAATGGAGAAGGCAATGGCACCCTACTCCAGTACTCTTGCCTGGAAAATCCCATGGATGGAGGAGCCTGGTAGGCTGCAGTCCATGGGGTCGCTAAGAGTCGGACACGACTGAGCAATTTCACTTTCACTTTTCACTTTCCTGCATTGGAGGAGGAAATGGCAACCCATTCCAGTGTTCTTGCCTGGAGAATCCCAGGGACGGGATAGCCTGGTGGGCTGCCGTCTATGGGGTTGCACAGAGTGGGACACGACTGAAGTGACTTAGCAGCAGCAGGCCCAAATGGTCCAGGTAATGTATCTAAATTCACACAGTGAGTTTACAAGTTAGATCCCGGGTCATCTGATTCCTAGTTCAGGACTCTTTCCATCTCCTGTTAAAGAATAAAGCTGCCCCAGTGAAGAGAAATTAATACATTCACTTAGAAGTAACAAAAACAAACTTTTGAAATATAAAATCTCAGAAGACAGGCAAATACTGGGGGCACAGTACTTGGTGAAGTACTGGCAAACACTGATGATATGCAAACACTGCCTGAGAATAATGCAAATGAAAACTGTTTAGGGGTCTGCATAGACTTACCCTGACAATGAAGAGCTCAGCACCAAGCTGGGCTGTCTGTTCTGTAGAAAGCTGCAAGCAAGCAGAAGACAAGGTAAGTGTCCAAGGATCTACTAGTGTGAGTTTAATATCATTCACGGTAGCAGACTCCAAAGGTCAGACCAGAACCTCTGATCAACCTGGAATTCTGCAATACTGAATGCAGCTTGAATAAGTTAACCTGGTTTTACTAAACTGTCAGGGGAAACAGTTTCCTACAGAAAATTATAAAACATGAGTTCAGGTACCTTGGCAGCCAGAATGGAAATGATAGCAACTGCCATCCTCTGCATGTTTTGATCCTCATGGTTGCAGAGCCACTGCATGACAAGCTTGGCTGCTTCAAACCTGAAAACACACAAAGAGCTTCATGAATTAACCCCGGAGGCCCCAGGAATAGTTTCAGAGCTCCAGCTGGGACCTGATGCTACAATTTAGGTGGGTGAGAAAGAAAAGGAAAGTTCCTCCTAACTGATAGAGAATAACAAGTACATTTAGTATTTTGGAGATGGTATTATTAATTCTGACAACATTGTAAAGAAACAGAGTTTGGAAAATATGGTCAAAAATATCTGACATTCATCTTCTAGAGGTATAACATATTTTTATTCTGTAGTGATAATAATAATTTTAAGGATTTTCTGGTTCCCCCTCAGTACTTAGCACAATGGGAATACTCATTCTTTTACTCAAAAACATTTATTCAGCTTCTCCTTTGTGCCAGATATTGTTTTGGGTGCTAGAGACAGATTAGCGAACAAAACAGAAAAATGTCTCTACTCTCACAGAGATTACACTCTAGTGGGGAAGACAGGTAACAAATAAATAAGTAAAGTATATGGCATGTTTGGGTACTGACATATGCTAGAGAAAAAAATAAATAAAACAGGAAAAGAGAGGATATGATATATGGAAACTTTATTAGTCTCAAAACATGTCCATATATATCAAATAATATAACCTAGTATTAAAAGTTAAAAGCAGATTCTGAAGTTCTTTGGATTTGGGGGTTGGAATTCTAGCTCTACCTAATGTTAATGATAACAATAAAATACATTGTTTTATCCTGTGAGGCAATGTATCACGTCATTAAGAACATCATACACTTTGGGATCAGCCTGGATTCAAATATCATCTTCACCATGTACTAACTTTGGGACCCTGGGTAACTTTCTTCATCTCTCTGAACTTCAATTTTCTTGTCTGTAAAATAATACAGTCTATTCCACAGGACTGTTGTGAGGATTATATCATATCACACATAAAGCTTAAGACTTCGTACAGACCTTGGCACATATCAAACTTTTGATAAAAGTTAGTTTTTACTAGTATTGATTTCCTCTGTGCCTTTACTTGTGCAGTTCCCACAGAACAATCAACGCAGTCAATTTTCGGTTTCAAGGCAATGTGACATGGATATAAAAAGTAGAAGCTCTGGAGTCAGTCTGGATTTAAATCTAAATTCTGCTACTTACTATCTTATCACCTTGAGCAAGCTACTAAACTTCTCTGTGCCTCTGTTTCCTCATCTGTAAAATGAAGATTACAAGAGTAACAATTTCACAGAACTGTTGCAAGGACTGAATGAGCATACCTAAAACACCTAGCACAGTGTCTGGCAAGTGCTTCATACATTAGTTATTATTTTTAATATCTTAATGCCATCACTAAATGAAATCTTTAATGATCACCAAGCCAATGAAATCTTTCTGTACTTGCTTGGCAGCGGGGCGGGGGGCGGGGGGGGGGGGGCAGTACATTCTGTCATCCTCTTCTATGAAAGACTGTCTTCTGTTATACTCCTAATTCATTCATTGATCCATCCATCAAACAGCCACTGAAGTACTAAGCATGAGAGGCAAAGATTAACCAATCTCTGTCTCTTACCACAAAGGAGCTCAATTCTAGCAGACTGCACTCTCTGGCTACATCAAGGGCAAACAACAGCCCACCTCAAGTGATTTTATAGCTGTGGGCCTAGCTAGCTGTCTTCTGAAGTTTTACTGGAACAGTTATCCCCCTCCCTTTTTTTTTTGTTAAAGTGTCTATGGCTGCTTTGGAGGTACAATGGGAGGATTAAGTAGGTCCAACAGAGACCCTATGGCTCATGAACCAGGAACATTTAATATCTAGCCATTTAAGGAAGAGTCTGTCAACCTCTGGGGTGGTTTATAATTTTCTTTAGGAGATTATGTGTTTTCAGCCTATGACTTCATGTGATCAATGCAGATGCTTAATATATTTATAAAATAAAATTCAGTAATCTTCATGAGATACATGTGAAAGTGTATCAGTCGTTCAGTTGTGTCCAACTCTTTGTGACTCCAGGGACTGTAGTCCACCGGGTTCCTCTGTCCATGGAATTCTCCAGGCAAGAATACTGGAGTGGGTTGCCATTTCCTTCTCCAAGGGATCCTTGCGACCCAGGGACTAAACTCAGGTCTCCTGCATTGCAGGCAGATTCTTTACCATCTGAAACAATTATTTATTTCAAATAGTAAATGGAATACTTCATTCCATCAGCATGTCAGATAACAGTGTACTATTACCCAAATAAAAGTAAATCACTATAAAACTGCTGCTTGAGAAATACACTTCTCATCAAATCATAAAGTATAAATTTATTTTTGAAAATACCATTACTAAAAAATTATATTTTAAAATAGTAAAATTTAAAAAAAAATTAGCTCCCAAATCACATCTGACAAAATAAGGAAACCCTTTTTACTTACTGGAAGCCAGCTATATGGTCTCCCTTAACCTCTGCTTGAAAGGTTTCTCCTATAACTCAATATCAAATAACTATAATAATAAGAGGCATGATACAGAGAAAAGAATGCTGGAGCTAAAACTAGACTTGATCCTTTCTAGCTTGCAATTACTAGTCACAAAACAATGAGCAATATACTGAATTTCTATATGCTTCAATTTCTTCAGCTTACAACACTGTGCATGCATTCTAAAAACTATAATCAGTACAAATTCTTATGCAAAGAGGTATGAAAATAGAATCTGCTCTCATGAATATCAAAGCATTAAATTACAAAAAGTAGATTCAGCATTCTATAAAGTGATACACAATCCCACCCACTTGATTAAACTGTACACTAGGAATATCTTAACTGGTAAGAAATGACCCAAGACAGATTTCTAAAATTCCATTTTGTCCCATAGTTTTGGTGCTACCACTTGCCTGTTGAATGGAACATCTTGAAGAATCCGGTCACTGCAAAGTGAAAGGAGGCAATTCTTCTGTAACTAAGAACCAAAAACAGAAAAAAAAATCCTGAATAAAATATTGTTTTGTTAGATTCTATTAAAAAAAAAGACATTTATAAAGCATAACATGTCATAGAACATTTATTCTGCTCACCTATGGTTCAAAGATTTCCACTGGACCCACATAAGTTTATCTGCACATTTAAAAAATCTTTTTTATTAGATGAGAAATAGGGTGATAAATTGGGTAATTCCAGCTAATCTCCCTCCCTTCTGGTGGCCCTTGGATGGGTCCTATTTTGTCTTCTGTTCACCTGGCTTCCAGAGTCCATGAAAACCAAAGGCTAAAACTCATCTAAGTTTGGCAGCTGTTCTCAATGAGGGAAGCTGGCTTTAATGATCCACTCACCAATCTGGGTTGCCAATTTTACTTGATTTTGGGTCTCTTGAGTATTTTCTACTAACTTGCCAAGTCATTGTTAAATTTTAAGAGTTAAAAATATAATTCAAGCAGCATTTTTAGTTTTCATCCAAAGAACAGGACAGGTTTTGTAGACTAGCTATACTGATAGAAACAGAAAATCCATGTCTTACTTATTTCTCTATTCCAGTACTTATTAAGCACTGAGTACTTGAGTATTGAACCAATGCCTGGCTCAGAGCAGAAGCTCTACGCCTAATCCTGTATGCTGAAATTATCACTAACTCAAGGTCTAGGTGCAAGAAGTTTTACATGGCTTGCATTATTTCCCGCAGTGTTTGGACTGAAATACTTTTAGGTGAGGAATGCATTCTTTAGTATTCTACTTCTCTATTGCCCTGCACTCAGTCACACCACAAAACTTATTACTTCACAGCCTCCAAAGGAATTTCCAGCTTTGGTCTACAAAATGAACTGTATAGAGGTAGGAGATGGGTAGTAGACACTAAAAAGACCATTTGAATGTGAATTCCCATATGCTTGCCTGCTGGTGGTTGGGAAAATGTTCCATGGCTTTGAGCAGCAAATGGGTCACATCGGCCAGGAGTCGGACAGGCATTCCTGCAGCAAGATCCTGCTTGGTTAAATTAAACACACAGGCGCTTGCAGCAAGCTGCACTGGCAAATTCATAGGGTGGTTTCTCATCCCAGTAACCACAAGCTGAAAAAGAAATGAGTTCTCTTAATCCAACTTATAAAAACATATAAGCCCTCTTCATATAGCAACTGAGAAGGTAATGGCAACCCACTCCAGTACTCTTGCCTGGAAAATCCCATGGACAGAGAAGCCTGGTAGGCTACAGTCCATGGGGTCTCGAAGAGTCGAACACGAATGAGCTACTTTACTTTCTCTTTTCACTTTCATGCATTGGAGAAGGAAATGGTAACCCACTCCACTATTCTTGCCTGGAGAATCCCAGGGACCGGAGCCTGGTGGGCTGCCATCTATGGGGTTGCATAGAGTCGGACACGACTAAAGCAACTTAGCAACAGCAGCAGCAACATATAGCAACATTACTCTGCTGATCTGAAATAACTTCTAAGATATATTAAGTATATTTTTTATCCTTATATGCAGAGCCTAATAGGACATAATAGTTATTCACCTACCTGGTCAAGGGAGGTGTCAAGTTGTTCATGTCCAGAAATTTTTCTGTAATGTTAATGAATCTTTTCTATTCAGAGAAAACATCTTAGTATTTCCTAGACATAGTTCAGTCTGGCCTGTTTTATGCCAAGCACTAAACAAATTCTTACTGACTCAAATAGACTAAACCAGCAGCAAACTCCACTTTCAAATCCCAACATTCAGTTCCTTAAGAACACTGCTAAAATTAAAATATAATAAAATCTATTTACTTCCCTCTGGCCTAAGTAACTAACTAAATAACTTCTCCCCTTTTCCTCTCTCCTCAAATCCCCAACAAATCCTCCCCATTCCTCATTACTGACTGAAGATCTTACTTCCAGTTACCCAGAGAAAACTGAAGTAACCATAAAAAGAACTTCAGATTCTGGCTTTTACACATACCTCCTTGCCAGCATACACTGGAGCCAATTGCTGTGTGCCTGCCTGTTACCATAAATGACCTCTAGGGGCTCCTATCTAAAGACAATCCCTCCACCTAAATGCTTGATTCTTCCCTTCTTGTCTTCTCCAGGACACTGCTTCAGCTGATCTCCCCTTCCAACTCCTACACCAGATTTTTATTCTGTAGTCAATCATTCACACAGCGTACAAACAAGGTGTTTTTTTCTCCCATCTAAAACAAAACAAAACAAAACCCACACACATCCTCAGCCAACTACCACCTTTTTCTTTTGCTTCCTTTTGCAGCAAAAACTCCTTAAAAGAATCACATTTCTCTCTGCACCATTCTCTGAATGAATGAATGAGTAAATATTTCAGATCAGGACTATGGGTCTGGTCCTTTGATACTCAAGTGCACAGTAACCAAAACCAAAAACTGATAATGCATATACCAAGCACCAATATCCTCTGGTATGTACACAGGAGGTGGCAGATGTTGCAGTCAACATCCGAGGACTTAAATGTTACTGCTTCCTACCCAAACACCCCATTTTCAAAAAATTTAAGAAACCGAGAGGTTAAGTCATTTCTGGCTCTGCCACTAATTTATCGTTATTTAACCTCACAGACCCGCAGGTACATAATCTATAAAACAGAAGACAAAACTTCTCTCTTGGGATTGTTGTGCCCACTAAAAGAGGGACCAAATATAATATAGTCCTATACTCACTGGTTTCTAAATTAAATGTGTATAGGATTACCTTGAGGGATTATTACAATGTAGATTCCTGTATCTTATCCAGCCCTACTGAATCTAAATTTTCTTGGAATGAGGTTCACAAATATGCTTTTTAAAATAAGCAAGATCCCAGACTTCAGGTGGCTAGAGGACCACATTCTGACAAAAAATGCCCCACCCAATCAACAAAATTAAGAATCCTCCTTTTTTTTCCTTCAAAAACTATCTTGGGTAAAATATCTTAATTGGAGAATAACACAGACTAGTTACAAAAGCACAAGAGGTTCATAAATAGCATGGGAAAGTGCTTTATAAAATCCCAATATTGTATTTCTTTAAAAACCATATATGGAAGCAATACATGGCTAATATATCAAGTAGTGTCCTGATTTGAGTCATATACTCTATTTTCTACTACAGCTGGTAAAAAGATATCACACTGATTACTGGGTTTAGATAGTTAAATATGAACTTGAAGGCATTTATATTGTTTAAATGAGATTACTGTAAAACTTCAGTAACACTATTGAGTTATCTCCTCTCATTCTCATTTATGGCTAAAAGCTGAATTATATATTATCAATCTTATTAAAAAAAAAAGACTAAATGCAGATTTTCACCAATTTTCTTCACAAAACCATCATCTATCTAGGAAGATAATTTCACACTTCTCATATCCAGTTTCTGGCTCTTACCTTTAAAATTTCTGGCTTTGTTTTTTCCATCACATGAGTCAGGCTAAAAAGGTGAAATAGAGCTTCTCGGACAAAGAAGGCCCGTTCACTGTACCTTTTCAATGCTTCTGCAATCTGAGTTTCATTGGCTTCTCCAGACACCTTTGAACACAGCCAGAAGATGAGCTTTTAGGATTCTTTTCAACCCTCCAACTGTCTCTATCCAAACATCATTTGTGTGGATGGCATCCAGGATAGTTATGTAAAGCTTGAAACAAATGGCTATGATTATTTTCCAACCCATCCAGAAAAGTCACCCTGTGAAGGTATACATATGCTAAACAGATATATATTAGATAGGCTCAGACCCTAGAATAAGTCTATGGGTAAAATTTTCTATACTGTACCTAAAATAAATCTCAAGATATTTAACTCTATTTATAAGGTCTTACTACACATAATTAGGCTTCTACTGCCTCTTAAGGTAACCCTCTCGCCCTAACTCACAATTTAGTAATGACAGTGGCCTTTTTTTATTTTTATAGCAATGTGTACATGTCAATCCCAAACTCTCAATCTATCCCTCTCCCCCCCACACCCTACACTGACCTTTCTGATCTTTCAATAAGCCAAGCTCTTTCCCAGGAAAAAGCTATTAAGTATAATGTCCTCTCTGACTGAAATTTTCCTCTCTCTCTTTACCTAATTTATATTCATCCTTCTCATTTCAAGTTAAATAACACTTCGTTAGAGAGGCCTTCTCTGACCCACCAATCTAAGTCAGGTCTTCCTGAAACATCACCTTCATAGCCATTACCATATTCCCCTTAGTAGACTGATCTATCCACTGTACCCCTACAGGCAGCACTGTGTGTGGCTCAGAATAAGCTCTCAATAAATATTTGTCAAATAAATATATTAATTGATTTTCCCAGATTTATCAAGAGCTCATTCAGCATTAAAAAATTCTGTTCAAAAGTAGGTTTATCCTGGAACTTCCCATTTATACAGATTAATATGTTATCTTAAGTGAAGTGAAATGAAAGTCGCTCAGTCATGTTCAACTCTTTGCAACCCCATGGACTATACAGTCCATGGAATTCTCCAGGCCAGAATACTGGAGTGGGTAGCCTTTCCCTTCTCCAGGGGATCTTCCCAACCCAGGGATCAAACCCAGGTCTCCCACATTGCAGGCAGATTCTCTACCAGCTGAGCCACAAGGGAAGCCCAACTGTGGTTCATATACCACTGGGTAGCCAAATGTATATAACAAGAAGCGGCTTTTTGGAAAAGTAACCCAGGAATAAGTAAAAATAGAAATTATTACAGTATCACCATGATCCTCAAAGAATTAATGGAACTAGGTGTTGAATGTCAACAACTGCTAATAAATCACAGAAAGAAAAACAACCAGACATTATGTACTTCCTTAACGAAAGAACGTAAAACCTAAGCATCCTGCCAAAGGAATTAAACATGAGTTTGACTAAGTCCTCACATCCAGCTACCAATCTGCAGAAAATACAGTCAATATGCACCACAAACATACAATCAAAAAAACCTAGACTGAGGGCAAGTCTACAGACCAAAGGGTCAGATTCTTTAATAACACAAAGTATAAGGAAAAGAAACGGATAGAGAGGGAATTTTATAAAAGATACTGAAAAGACGTACGATTTTGAAAAGTGGGCAAGATTAACTAAGTGCCAAGTTCTATTTATCAACCTGAGTGACGATTTCAAAATGGTTAAAAAAAAATACAAAAAACCCCCAAACCCAAGGTGGAAGACTATCTTTTTTTGGCAGCACCATTATAAAGGTAACACAAAAATAAATACATTTAAAATATATTACTTAGTAATAACTATGTTCATCTGGGTAAGGAATACGCAGCTTTAAGAAAATGAAGGGCTGTATCACAGCTAACATTTTAACCACTGATAGGATATGCTACAAAGGTCTAATAAGAATTAGACTACAGTACAGATGTGTGTGAAAGTGAAAGTGAAGCCGCTCAGTTGGGTCCAATTCTTTGTGACCCCATGGACTGCAGCCTACCAGGCTCCTCTGTCCATGGGATTTTCCAGGCAACAGTACTGGAGTGGGGTGCCATTTCCTTCTCCAGGGGATTTTCCCAACCCAGGGATCAAACCCGGGTCTCCCGCATTCTAGACAGACGCTTTAGTGTCTGAGCCACCAGGAAACACACACAAACAGATGTGTGTACCAACTGACAAAAAGACATATACTAAGCATTTGTAAGACTGCGGGAATAACAATGGAAGTTTCTTTACAAAATGTTTCTTACACTATTTATGTATAATATAGGCTTCTTTGGAGGCTCAGTAGTAAAGAATCTGCCTGCCAATGCAGGAGACACAAGAGACGTGGGTTCGATCCCTGGGTGGGTAAGACCCCTGGAGAAGGAAATGGCAACCCACTCAAGAATTCTTGCCTGGGAAATCCCATGGACAGAGGAGTCTGACAGGCTTCAGTTCATTCGTGGGGTCGCAGAAAAGTCAGACACGACTTGGTGACTAAACAACAATAAGAATGTATAATATACATACATAAAATTGATTTTGACTATGTATTCACATATATAAGCAGTTATTGAACAATAAAAATTTTCCTAATGTTCAACTCTTTTTGAATCACCCTGAACTTTTTCTTAGATTTTAGATTTGGAAAGACACTGAACTATTAGGAGAGCTAAAAAAGACTATATGAGGGAAAACACATTAACAATAATCTTCATCAGACTTCAATTATCCACATTCGGTTGATTCAAACAGCTTTACAATCATATAAAATATAACCTCAAGTTACCTTTAAATGTAAAATTACAGAACTTTTTTTACTGGAATATAAATAATCTGAACCAAATTTCACTGGCCTGAATATTTATTCAGTAGTTAACATTCTTGAGCCCCTACTCAAATCAAGCAATCTGGCTCCTCAAACTATATGCATCTTCAATTCAATAAATTTCATATGCTAGATCAAAAAGAAGAAAACAACAACAAAACAACCGTCTCTATGTACTAGTTTCTGCAATCTATTCAAAACAGAAAAAATGTCCTTTACCACTAAGTTAAACCTTATTAATATTTAAAATATGGATGAAACTAAATGTATATTCTGAGGAAAGACTTTCTTGTAGCACTCAGCACATAACTCTATTACAGCATTTCTCACAATTGACTAAAGCTATTTTTAAACTGTCTGTCTCTTCTTCACTGGATCAGAATTCCTTAAGAGCAGAAGCACTAGCTCAGACATCTTTTAAAAGTACGTATTAAGTCTTAGCTTCAAGGGAGAATTCTAAATTTAGGATGATTAGGCATATCAGTTTTGGGGCCTGAGAGATTTAGGAAGAATCAATAAAGGAAACTGAGAGAAAGTCCAAAAAGTACAGAAAAAACAAGGTCAATCTGATATCCTAGAAACTAAGTTTTTTAAAAAAAAAAGGTATTTCAAGAAGGAAAGATCAACTATGTCAAAAGGCATTTAGACCAAATGAGATGAAGGCTGAGAATACTGGGTTTAACATATAACCAGTGATTCTCAGGAGTGAGGCAGCCAGAAAACATAACAATCTTAATTGTGGGATAGTGGAAGGTTGAGGAAACTGATGGTTACAAACGAGCAAATAAGGTAGGGAAACAAAGGTGACAGAGTTGGCAATTCTATGTACGAAAACCCTCTGTGCTGGGACTAGAAACAGAGTAAGCGCAAGAACTACTGCTATTGCTGCTGCTGCTAAGTCGCTTCAGTCGTGTCCGACTCTGTGCGACCCCACAGACGGCAGCCCACCCAGCTCCCCCGTCCCTGGGATTGTCCAGGCAAGAACACTGGAGTGGGTTGCCATTTCCTTCTCCAGTGCATGAAAGTGAAAAGTGAAAGTGAAGTCGCTCAGTCGTGTCCGACTCTTAACGACCCCACCAGGCTCCTCCATCCATGGGATTTTCCAGGCGAGAGTACTGGAGTGGGGTGCCACTGCCTTCTCCGAAGCAAAAGAAAGGTTCTCAAATATAGGCAGAGATGTAGTAAAAGAAAACACTCCAGCTATCACCCTTAAGAAAATCACCCCCTCACAGAGTCAAGAGATAAAAATACATAAGATACATGAAAGTGGAAAAACCAAGTCTTTTGTTCTTTGATCCACCCACTACAAGTAACAGATAATGCCTCATAAGGAATACTGGGGAGTGACACTATCTCTGCTTTACTGAGGCATGTAAAACCAAAACTGTCAAACTAAATTAATTTAAAGCATCATAATATTAAAATAATCATTTCAGACCCATTTTTCAACTTAGCTAACCTGGAAAATTTTTAAAAAGGAGACAAAGCAATCTCAGCTCTATTCTCTTAACATGACCTATTGTTTTTCAACTCTCAAATTAGTAGTCAAATAAATAATTTAAAACAAACATCAACTTTTACATATAGTTGAATAAAGGGCAAAGTTCCAATGATCTCTATTTTTTTTTTTTAATTATTTTGAAACAATGATTCTCCATTTTGGCTACATATTAAAATCACCCAAGAAAAAAAAAAATAAATAAATGAAATCACCCAAGGAGCTTTAAAAAAAACTGATGCCTCAGTCCCACCTCCCTACAGTGCTTCTGATTTAATTGCTCAAGTTAGATGATTTTTTAATTAAAATTTTTTTCCAGCTTTATCAAGATATATTATTATAGATACATAATGACAAATACATTCTGTAAGTGTAACGTGTAAAACGATGATGTTATACGTGTAAATACTGCAAAATGATTATCATGATACAGTTACTTAACATATCCATCATCTCAAATAATTACACTCCAGGTAACTTTAATTACAGTCAAGGTTGAGAATCACTGGGTTGATAGAAGTGGAAACTAGATGACAGCAAAGCAGGTGTTTTCTAGAGTCAAAATTTCAAAGCAATGATGTTCCATTTGTAAAATCAAACTCATTTCACAGAGGCCTTGTATAATGTATATGTCTACTAGCTTCAGCTGAAAACCTTGGGCTAATTCACTCTAGGGTCTGTCGGCGGTAAGAACAATCAGCAAAAATCATACTGCTCGGGAATCATAGCTACTGGAGGATCTTTGCCCTGAGAAGCTTACTTAGTGCAGTGTGCTAGGGACACATTCCTCTCATCCTTGAGGACACAGATTTAAGCTCACCTCCTCTGGGAAATCCTTCCTAAACTCCCAGTACACAGAGATTTCTTCCCCTTTGATATTTACAATTCTTTACTGAACCATTTCTTAGGCAGACAAGTAACACTAACATAGTTCTTTACATTTTTATGCTGCCTTTCCCCACAAGCTCGGTGCTAGACACTTACCTTGTTCAACAACAAGCTGTTATGTTAGTTCCTCACACTTGCTGCCCTGCCCCTGGCTCATGTGACTTTGCCATTTCTGGCCCCAGCACCTACTTTTTCCAGCCTCATCTCATTGCTCTGCAACTTCCTGCTCTAGAACTCTAGCCACAGTGGCCTTCTTGAAGTTCCTTGGATGTACCATGTTCCTGGCTACCACACATCTTTTGCTGTATTCTTCTTGCTGCCTGGAATTTTCTCTACCAAGTTACTCATCCGTAAGGTCTTCACTCATTCATTCATCAAGTCCTCAGAGAAGCCTTAAACTAAGTCGAGCCTCTCTGCTAAACATACTCAATACAGTATTATGTAGCTTTTAGATTCTTAACACTATGCAGTTTAAAACATATACATGTGTGCACATCTGTATTAATATATATGTATGTGATATATAAATACAAATATTGAAATCATACACCCATGACATATGTATGATTCTTCACTGTCTGAATCCCTCACTAAATTACAAGCTCCATGAGGACAAGATCACGCCATTTCACTCCACCATCAAATCTCCATGTCTAGCCCAGTACATGATATGCAGAGGTACTTAATAAAATATTTACTGAATGAATGAATAAAAAAGTGACTCAAAATAATTTCCTACATTCTACTTTTTAAAGTCTAAATTTACAAATAATATAAGAACTGACATGTTGTAAGATGTTCTATAGCTAACCTTTCCTTCT
This sequence comes from Redunca redunca, assembly GCA_006410935.1. NCBI lineage: Eukaryota > Metazoa > Chordata > Mammalia > Artiodactyla > Bovidae > Redunca > Redunca redunca. The sequence continues at coordinate 216,104 of SJYQ01002068.1, forward strand.
CCTTTTTTGAGTTCGATACTGACTGCTAAAAAAGAACCCTCCTGCCCTGTTGGTAGGAATGTAAATTGGTACAGTCACTATGGAAAATAGTAGGGAGGTTCCTTACAAAACTAAAAATAGAGTTACCATATGATTCAGAATCCCATTCCTGGACATATATCTGGAGAAAATTATAATTCAAACAGATACATGCATCCCAAAATTTACAGCACCACTATTTACAATAGCCAAGACATGAACGCAATCTAAGTGTCCACTGATAGATAATGGATAAAGAAGAAGTGGTGTGGTATACACACACACACATGAATACTACTCAGCCATAAAAAAGAATGCAGTATTGCCATTTGCACCAGGTAGAATCAAATGATGCTTCAACTTAAGTGGTTTCATGAAGTAGTAGAGGAAAAAAAATGGGGCTCTGAAATTTGACAAATGTAGATCCAAACAATGATTCTAACTAAAACAGTAAACCATAATTTCTGTTTCTCATCTATAAAGCGGAGTTAATATCAATCTATAGATATTACCATATACAATATAAAGCATTTATAGGATACAACATATGTTAGAAAAATACTAGTTGTCCTTAAACCTGTTACAGTTCTATCCTTCAAGGTCTGATTCAGATACCATCTTCCAGCAAGACCAAAATTCTCCAGTGAGAAAAAGTTTCTCCTCCTTTCCTACAGCAACTATACTGATCCTTGGCTTTAGAGTTGTTTGTGATCATAACATTACTACTACTATCAGGCTCCTTGGAAACAAATCTGTATCGCTTTTATCTTTCAATCTTAAGTTGTACCAAGTTCAGTAGATGTTTCCCAAATGGAATTTAAGCCACTACACATGAGAAACCTTAAGAAGAGAAGGATTTTACCATTTTTACAATAGAGATCTTCTTGGAGAACTCTGATCCTGGGAGGGGTTGGGGGCAGGAGGAAAAGGGGATGACAGAGGATGAGATGGCTGGATGGCAACACCGACTCAATGGACATGAGTTTGAGTGAACTCTGGGAGTTGGTGATGGACAGGGAGGCCTGGCATGCTGTAATTTATGGGGTCGCAAAGAGTCGGACACAACTGAGCGACTGAACTGAACTGAACTGGAGAACTTAACTCTCCCATTACTCTTTTCTACAAAGGAGCACCCCTAGTTTCTTTGAAGTGATCCTTTAGATATGATATGTTTAAGTGGTTCAAAATATCTAAACATTATCATCACGAGAACTATCATTTATCCAGGGCCTACAACATGACTTGCACTTTACATATATAATTATTAATCTTCAGAATAATTTTGCAGGTAAGAGTCATATCTATTTTATAAATAAATGTAAACTGAAAAGTTATATCGTAGTTTGCTCTGGGCCATGAAGCAAATAATCTGGAATATTAATTCAAGCTCTAACGCAAGGCCTTTCTACTATATGTCATGTTTCATGAATATGATCTATATATTATTAGACATTCACCTTAATGGAGTCTTATGCAAACTAAACATTGATCAGCCTGACAAAGGAATATATTTTTAAAATCTAACCTTCAAATGTCCTTCGCCCGTGAGGAATTCAGAGTAGCCAGCATCAGTGGCCAGCAAACCTACAAACTGCATGCTGGGCCGTTGCTGAATAAAAGCTTCAACAGCTTTGTCCGTCACATGCTTCCTCCCAGAAACATCCAAGGAGACGAGGTTGGGCAGGATGTCCTTTTGTTCTAGTAATCGAAGAGCTATGTCCGATGTAAACTGTTTATCATCTGAAATATCAAGATGATTCAGATGTCTTAGTTCTCGAACAACATCCAGTATCTGGGTAGTTGTCATTTTTAAACATTTCAAGTGATGCATGGTTAGAGACTTGAGTCGGTCTTTGCAGGCCAGCAGAGCCGTGATGTCTGTGATCGAGGTGTTGGAAATATCCAGGCTCTCTAATCTTGGCAATGAGGCAACTTCAGCCAGGTCTTCATTGTAAAAGAGAACATTGGTGATGCTTAATGCTCGAAGGCCAGAAAGTCGGCTAAAGCACCGCTCATAAGGATCTTCGAGAGAGAGAGTTAATGAGTTCAGCACGAGGCACTGGAGATTTTGCTGGATCCATTTGTTACTGCCAAGCCCGCTGATGATGTCTGTAATCGTGATGTCAGCATTCACACCTGTAGCATCAAGTTCCACTAATTTGTGGTGGCAGAAGGCTTTCCGGAAAGCAACAGCAGAGATCTTGGCTTTGCGAATACAAGCTCGTTTTAAGCGCATCTGGTTGCCCCTAAAAATACCTACAGTTGCATCATTCAGGAGACCTAGGGAAAAATAAGCAGTACTTTAACTTCAAAAAATGGTTAAAGGATAGCTAGAATTTCCAGCATAATTTACACTTTCGAAGCACTACCATGTAACAGTATTTCATTTAATAGACATAACAATTCAGTGAGCTAAGAATGTGATTATCTACAATTTATAATGAGTAAACTGGGGTTCAAAAAACTGGTCTTCCAAGAACACAGAAATAGCACATGGCAGCATCAGGACTGTGTTAGGCATTACTGATATTCACTAATATCTGGTTCTCCTCCCATTACTGGACACCTTTCCCAACCTACCCTTGGATTTAGATGGGGCTACATGCCCAGTTCTAGCCAAAGGTACACCAGATCCAAGTACAAAAGTATCATGAAAGCAAAGAAAAGGAAATAATTTACCATGCCTGGAGATCTGAAAAAGACTCCATGGAAGAGGTGATCCTTGAGAAAGTCTTTCAAAGATGAAGGAAAAATTCAAAGATGGAGAAGGAAGGTGAGGGGAATTTAAGAAGAATACAGGGGAAAACCTATATATGAGTGAGAAGAGAACATGGTCGACTTCCGAAGACTTACGTATGGAAGTGGGAAGAGACAAGGAATAAGGCTAGATCACTGAAAGGTCAAGAGAAGAAAGCAGGCCAGCTAGAGATCTTGGGACACAAAGAATAATACAGTGGAGTTCCTGGTGTTTATCCCTGTACCATATATTCCAGACTTAAGCTGGCAATTGGGAAATACCAACAAGCACACACAAAAACAGCCCCTCCCCCGCCAGGGCCACAAAATCTGCTCACTCTAGCCAAAGTACCAGGAAAAGGGCAGCCTAGCAAGGGTAAATGTTTTTGTTCCCCACTTGACTTCTGTTGACACCCGAGACTTAGGGCTCCTCATTATGGCTATGCAGGAGATTCGTGTTCTGGCTCCTCATTAGGTCTCTGGTGTTTGAAGTAAAGTGATTACTTTATCTCACCACATTTGCTGATGTTGATGAGGTGTTGGAGACATAAACAAAAACCTCACCCTCATCCACACCAGCAAATGCCAAGAGGGGAACCTAGACTTTCACTCCTGCTATAACTAGTTGCCACAATCTCCCCAAAGAGAAGTGTTAGGAGAAGGCCGAGTATGGAGCCAGGACTTCCACGTCCATCTGGCAGTAATGAGGTGCTTCTCCCTTTCCGAGCTGGGGTGGTATCAAAGGAAGCTGAGTGGAGAGTTGAGACTTCATCACTGCCTAACAGTAAGTAATGAGGTCGCCTCCCTACAACATGCTGTCAGTGGAGGCCAAATGAAGAAGAGAAATGAAGTACTCACACGGCTCTCAGCTAGAGAGGTTATCAGTAGTGAACTAGTGGGGAGAACGCCAATGCCCTGCATAGCAGTAATGAGTAATCAGAACCACTAAGTCTCAGGTGTCAACAGAAGTCAAGTGGGGAACAAGAACATTTACCCCAGGCTGGCAATAACAAGGCAGTGCCTCCACCTTCCACTGCTAGAGTGGTGGCAGAGACACAAACAAAGTCTCACAACACAATATCCAAAATGTCCAGATTTCAATAAAAACTCACTCCTCATACAAAGGACCGGTACGATCTCAAAGTGAAAAATAGACTATAGATGTCAACACTAAAAAATCAGAAATGCTAAAGGTCTTAAAGGAGCCATCATAAAAATGCTTAAGTTTGCAATTACAAACAAGCTTGAAACAAATGGAAAACAGAAAGCCTCAGCAAAGAAGCAGAAGTTATAAAGAAGAACCAAAGGAAAATTTTAGAATTGAAAAATACAATAATGGTTGCGTTCAACAACAGAATAAAAGAACAAAGGAAAGAATTAGTGAACTAAAAGATTAAAAAAGAAAATAGAAATTACCCAAATCTAAAGAAAAGGGAAAAGAAACAGACTTAAAAAATATTTGAACACAGCTATTTGTCGCAGAAAGAGTGGAGGAATAGGGGCAGGGTTGAAAAAGTATTTGAAGAAATCATTACACACCTATTAAAATGGCTCAAATTAAAAAAAGTAAAACACCAAATGCTGGCAAGTATGCAGAGAAACTGAGTCAGTCGTATATTGGTAGGAGTGTAAAACGGCATAGCCATTCTGTAAACAGTGTGGCAGTTTTTAAAAACCTAAACATGCAACTACAATAGGACCCAACAGTAGCACTCCTGGGCATGTATCCCAAAGAAATGAAAACTTACATTCCCATAAGACCTGTCCATGGATGACTACAGCACTACAATATTCATATTTGACATTATATTTTTAATAGTTAATAGTTAGATATTATATTAATAACATCTAAACGGCATTATCTTTTTAGATGGTAAAATTCTTATTCTGATTCCTAGATCTTATACACACATTTCCTGGAAAATTTTTAGCATTGAGACAACAGATACAGTGAGGAAAGAGTATGACAAGAGAATTATAGAATCAAGTAAGTAAAACTCTTTAGTATCAGGCTTATTTTAATAAGGACTTCTACCAATATTATTAATCCTTTGAACTGAGTAAATAAGTAAATTTTTTTCTGATTTTTTTTTTAATTTTATTTTTTTACTTTACAATACTGTATTGGTTTTGCCATACTTATTTTCTAAAATCATTGTACTATTAGAAGACTTATATTAGCAATTTTGAAAGCATTCATAAGGAATTCCCTAGCAGTCCAGAGGTTTTTCTTTTGCAGTATTATTAGCAGTATCCACTCTTGACTATTTGAAGGTGGATATGATTTTTACAAAGAGATTAAATAATTTGTGCATGTGATGAATAAGATAGGTAATCACCTGACAGAAACACAAATGGGGCAGCACACTGTTTCTCTTGACCCTCACTTTCCTCATTTGAACTCAGTTTGAAGAAAACTGGTAGAAAACACATTCTGATCAAGCATATAGCTTTCCAAACACATACTCTGGAAAACAATTATTTAGTTGCTAATGCTAAGTCGCTTCAGTCGTGTCCGACTCTGTGCGACCCCACAGACGGCAGCCCACCAGGCTCCTCCATCCATGGGATTTTCCAGGCTAGAGTACTGGAGCGGGGTGCCATTACCTTCTCCGATTAGTTATATGTACTTAAAAACTACTTTCATTATTTTATTCATATAAAGCATTCACCAGTGCCTGGTATATAATAAACATTCAAAAAATGTTAGCTGCTATTATTAATCAACAATAGTTATATTTCAAAAGGAATCTGGGGAAGTTAAAACTTCAGTTAACATTTATTCTTTTGATTTACAAGACTAGTTATATGTACAAATATTTAAACTGAACTTGCTAAGTGTAATCATTAAACTGAGACCAGAAAGAAATGCTAGCACTAGCATAATCTTTTAAATCTCATTTGTAAGGGGTCTTTAACTTAAATGTGGATAACACCTATTGAAATTTACCCTCATTCCTTCAGCAGGTTGGAAGAATCCAAAGAGACTACAGACTTGAGCAACTTTAGTGAAAACCAAGGAATGCAGACATCTTCCTCCCACCCTTCCTTCGAATGCACTCTCTGCATTTGTGTGTGCTCTCGCTTCTGTTTCTCTCTCTATGGACACACACACACATATCAGATAATGGGATATACTTTCGCTGTGACTTTAAGTATATATAAATTTATGTATTTGTGTATGTGTGTTCACTTGCTTAGTCGTGTCTGACTCTTTGGGACTGGCATGGACTGCAGCCCACCAGGCTTCCCAGGCCATGGAATTTTCCAGGCAAGAATACTGGAGTGGGTGCCACTTCCTCCTCCAGAGGATCTTCCCAACCCAGGGACTGAACTGAGCTTCCTGCATCTCCTGCACTGGCAGGTGGATTCTTTACCACTGAGTCACCCGGGAAGGCCCTTATTGTCCCTATATTTAATATTTAATTAAATATAACAACTATAAACATATTTGAATGTATGTGTGGGTATGTGTGACTTGTTATTTAAAGTCACAACAAAAGTGTATATACCATTGTCAGCCATCCAGGAGCAAGAATACCTCTAATGTAGGAGTAGGAAGGTTGTGCGGCAGTGAAAAGAAAACAGATTTAGAATAAAATAAATCTGCATTTGAAAAAGGACTCTATCATTTACTAGCAGTGTGACTCTTATTAACCTCAGTTTCCTTATCTGTATATGAATAGGATAAAAATACCTACCTTATAAGTTTTTGAGAAAATTCAAGAAAAGTATAAAATACCTGGCATTAACATTACATGGAAGAGGCAATTAATAAATGATAATTATCACTACTGCCATATTCATTCTATTTTATAGTTGTGGAAAAAATTGTATTTCTTACTTGTAAGAGTTTACACACCCTAAATATATAAAGGGATTGAATCTCTTTCAACTTAGAACTTATACATAGGTAAAAAAATTCTCAATATATTGTGCATAATCAGAATTTCACAGATAAATCTTTCACAATTTATTTTCAGAATTTGTTTTTGAAGACAGAAGTAATACATTAGCTATGACTTCTGTTTCAAAGATCAAAAGCATAAACTAGTTTTTCCATTATAACATTTATTGATTTTCTTGCTGCCAAATAACACTGTAAGGTATTTTAGACCAGCAGACTTCGAAACTGCTATTTTGGGAGAGAAGTTATTTTCGCCATGTGAATAGCTTCTCATAAAACAAAATAGAAGAAACAAACACAAAAAAGGACTTGCCAGGTTAGAAAAGAAAATGCTTATTTAAATTATATCATAAGTAGCAAGGTAGGCAAAAATAAATGAATTCCTTTTCCTCAATTAGGCTTTTCTGTTACTGCTCTGAAAATAATTAAATGGCCACAGCAGCACTCCAAACCCAATGCTAATTAAAAAGGCATAATTTTTGTTTCCTCTGTTTATTTATTACCATGAAAAGCCATGGTCTGAAGTAGCCGATCAGCCACCTCCTGTGGGAATACTCCAGGTTCCTGCAGACACAATGTTCCATCTTGTCTCGCTGAGCAGAACTTCTCAAGGTGAGTAGTCAGGAAATTCAAGCAGATATCAAGTAAGGAATAAGGAGATGCCTCCTCCTTGGATCCCAGGAAGAAACAAAGGGAAAACCAAAGCCAACAAGTTAGTTTCCAGAAAAGTAGAGAACAAAAGATTCATTTACTTGCTCAACAAGTACTTTTATTGAAGTGTCTACCACGTGCAAGATACCATGTTAGGCAGCGGGAATACAACATATGATCCATGTTATCAAGAAGCAGGAGAAGAGAAACATTTAAACACATTTTTACTAAAAGTCTATTAAATACTATAGTTTAGGATATATTGGGTATTCATGTAAACATACAGCAAGGTATCCTAATCAGTCAAGGATGGTTAGGGAAGATGGCACAGCAGATTAATCTTCCTAAATTACCATCCCAGGACGCTCTACTGCTCAAAACATCAGTGGGATGCATGGGCCTGAACACAAAAGAAAAAAATCTTAGACTGTTGATGCCTGAGTCCTTCCAAAATCTAGCCCCAATTTACTTTCCAACTTGACCTCCCACAAAATTCCCATCGCAACCTAACAGTTCAAATATGCTCAGTTTATCTGGAGGAAAGAAGTGCTATACGTGTTACCCTCAAAAAAGAAAAAGGTTAACCCAGTTATTCCAATCTGAGGAATATAGAACTAATCAAATAAGCACAAAGATTTAAGTATAAGGGTTTTGATTACAGAAATAAACACTCCTTAAGGTCCCTAATAACAGTAATATAACTAAAATATAATTATAGCAGCTACCATCCACTAGTTGCTTTCCGTATGACTCTGCTGAGAGTTTAACATAAACTATCCATTATTTCAGTCATTCCTCACCCCTACTTCACTAAGTAGTGAAGCTTTATTTTCATTTTTGCATAACTGACAACTGGCTCAGAAAAGTAACATCTAAGTATTCTACACACAGTAACTGACAAAGTGTAACTTCAAATTAAAAACTGACTTAGGGGGACTCCTCTGGTGGTTCAATGGATAAGACTCCGAGCTCTCAATGCAGGCGACCCAGGTTCAGTCCCTGCCACAACGAAGACCTGATGCAGCCAAATAAATAAATAAAAATATCTTAAAAAAATATGACTCAGGAACACAACTCTTAATCATATTAAATTGATATTACACATGTGACATTTTAATGGCTGAATAATATGCAGCCATTAAAAATTATAGTTGAAAGATATATTACTCAAATCCAAAAATATTCATAATACAAGGTAAGTTTTTTAAGATACATAGTTTATAGAACTTCCTCAACCTGATAAAAGTCATCCATTCATTCTGATCCATTCCTATTCATGGATCAGAAGATAATATTTTAAAATTGATCTACAGATTCAGTACAGTCCCTACCAAAATTCCAGCTTCTTTTTTTTTGCAGAAATTAACAAACTGACCTAAAATTCATACGGAAATACAATGGACCTAGAATAACTGAAACAATCTCTGAAAAGAACAACAAAGTTGGAAGACTCACACTTGTCAGTTTTAAAGGTTACTATAAAGCTACAGTAAACAAAGCAGTACGGTACTGGCATAAAAACAGACACATAAATCAACGAGATGGAACTGAAAGATCAGAAATAAACTCTCATATTTATGGTCAGTTGATTTAAACAAGGCTGTCAAGACAATTCAATGGGGAAAAAAACCAGGCTTTTCAACAAACAGTGCTGGGATAACTGGATGTCTACATGTAAAAGGATGAACATGGGGTCCTTCCTCATAGCACATATAAAAATTAACTCAAAATGGATCAAAGGCCCAAAGGTAAAAGTTAAAACTATTAGGTTCTTAGAAGAAAACTTTGGGATAATCCTTCCTGACTTTGAATTGGTGAATGACTTCTTAGATATGACATCAAAAGCACAAACAACAAAAGAAAAAAGCAGATAAACTAGACTTCATAAAAACAAAGACTTTTGCATCAAAGGTCATCATCAAGAAAGTGAAAAGAAAACCCCCAAAAATGGGAGAAAATATTTTGCAAATCATGTATCTGTTAAGGGATTTGTATCTAGATTATACAAATAATTCTTACAACTCAATTATAAAAAGACAACTCAAAGACAGGCAAAGGTCTAAAAGGACATTTCTCCAAAGAAATACACATGACCAAGAGTCACATGAAAGACATTCAACATCATTAGTTACCAGAAAAATGCAAATCAAAATTACAATGAAGTAATATCTCACACATACTATTAAGGCTATAACCAAAAGACAGATAAAAACAAGTGTTGGTGAAGATGTGAAGAAACTGGAACTCTTGTACCCTGCAAGTGGAAATGTAAAATGGTACAGCCACTTTGGAAAACAATGTAGCAGGGGCTTCCCTGGTGGCTCAGTGGTGAAGACTCCTACCAGTGCAGGAGACATGGGTTCAATCCCTGACCTGGGAAGATCCCACGTGCTGCAGAGCAACTAAGCCCATGCACCACAACTATTCAGCCTGCCCACTACAGCCCAGGAGACGCAACTACCGAGCCTACCTATCACAACTACTGAAGCCTGTGCGCTACAGACCTGCAACAAGAGGAGCCAGCATAATGAGAAGCCCAGGCACTGCAACCAGAGAGAAGCCCCTGCTCTCCACAGCCACAGAAAAGCTCACACAGCAATGAAGGCCCAGCACAGCCAAGAATAAATGAGCTAAAATTTTTTAAAATCTAGCAATTGCCATATAACCTTGCAATTCCACCAAGTACATACTTAAGAGAAATAAAAACGTAAGTCACACAAAACTTGAACATAAATGTTTACAAAAGCTTTATTCATAACAGACGAAAAGTGGAAATGGCCTAATATCATCAACTTATGAGTGGATAAACAAAATATGGTATATTTACACAATGGAATACTATTCCATTGTATTATGGAATCACAGATGGATCTCAACAACATTATACTAAATGAAAGAAGCCAGTCACAAAAGACCATATAATGCAGAATTCGATTTATGTACAATGTCCAAAATAGGCAAATCTATACAGACAGAAAGATTAGTGGATCTTGATGAAAGTGAAAGTGGAGAGTGAAAAAGTTGGCTTAAAGCTCAACATTCAGAAAACGAAGATCATGGCATCTGGTCCATTCACTTCATGGCAAATAGATGGGGAAACAGTGGAAACAGTGTCAGACTTTATTTTTGGGGGCTCCAAAATCACTGCAGATGGTGACTGCAGCCATGAAATTAAAAGACGCTTACTCCTTGGAAGAAAAGTTATGACCAACCTAGATAGCATATTCAAAAGCAGAGACATTACTTTGCCGACTAAGGTCCGTCTAGTCAAGGCTATGGTTTTTCCTGTGGTCATGTATGGATGTGAGAGTTGGACTGTGAAGAAGGCTGAGCACTGAAGAATTGATGCTTTTGAACTGTGGTGTTGGAGAAGACTCTTGAGAGTCCCTTGGACTGCAAGGAGATCCAACCAATCCATTCTGAAGGAGATCAGCCCTGGGATTTCTTTGGAAGGAATGATGCTAAAGCTGAAACTCCAGTACTTTGGCCACCTCATGTGCAGAGTTGACTCATTGGAAAAGACTCTGATGCTGGGAGGGATTGGGGGCAGGAGGAGAAGGGGACGACAGAGGATGACATGGCTGGATGGCATCACTGACTCAATGAACGTGAGTCTGAGTGAACTCCGGGAGTTGGTGATGGACAGGGAGGCCTGGCGTGCTGAGATTCATGGGGTCGCAAAGAGTCGGACACGACTGAGCGACTGAACTGAACTGAGAGCTAATGGAGAGGAAGGGTTGTAGGAAAATGAGAAGAAAATGCTAATGGGTACATAGCTTCTTTTTGAAATTGAAATATTTGAAAATATTCTGAAATTGTGTATTTGCACAACTATTTGTATATTAAAACCACTGAACTGGGTACACTTCAATTGGGTGAACTGAATGGTATATGAATTATATATCAATAAAGTTGTCACAAAAATTAGTTTACAAAACTATAAATATAAAACTGAAATAAATACATTAAAATATTAACAGTAGTTAATAACTCTGGGTAAATTGCTATCAGTTATTTTATATCGTATGACCTGTCTCTTGAGAAATCTGTATGCAGGTCAGGAAGCAACAGTTAGAACTGGACATGGAACAACAGACTGGTTTCAAATAGAAAATGGAATATGTCAAGGCTGTATATTGTCACCCTGCTTATTTAACTTATATGCTGAGTACATCATGAGAAACCCTGGGCTGGATGAAGCACAAGCTAGAATCAAGACTGCTGGGAGAAATATCAATAACCTCAGATATGCAGATGACACCACCCTTATGGCACAAGGTGAAGAAGAACTAAAGAGCCTCTTGCTGGAAGTGAAAGAGGAGAGTAAAAAAGTTGGCTTAAAATGCAACATTCAGAAAACTAAGATTATGGGACCTGGTCACATCACTTCATGGCAAATAGATGGAGAAACAGAAACAGGAAATCAGTCCTGAAGATTCATTGGAAAGACTGATGTTGAAGATGAAATTCCAATACTTTGGCCACCTGATGCGAAGAACTGACTCACTGGAAAAGACCCTGATGCTGGGAAAGATTGAAGGCGGGGGGACAGAAAGGGATGACAGAGGATGAGATGGTTGGATGGAATCACTGACTCAACTGACATGAGTTTGAGTAAACTCTGGGAGTTGGTGATAGACAGGGAGGCCAGGTGTGCTGCAATGGGGATGCAAAGAGTCGGACACGACTGAGCAACTGAACTGAACTGAACTGATCTTATATAAATAAATCTAATTTTCTATATACTATGTGATTTCTAGAATTAAAAGTTATTTTAAATTACACATTTTACAGTTTACAAAGTGCTTTCACATGGACACATTTGATATTGTAATAACTGAGTAAAGTGGACAACAAAGATATTATTTATAAGATGAGAAGACAGACTTCACAAAAGTTAAATGGTTGGCCCAATGTAACAGAGGATGTGAGCTACCAACCATGAAATTTGTTCTTCATTTCTTCCATGTTAATAAACCTCTTATTTTTACCTGGGCATAAGACCATCTGTAACAAAGGTCATATACCTCTGTCTTCTCTGCAGCCAGAGGTAGCTAGAACACTTAAGAAAAAGTTCAAAGGAAGTAATTCTTCAAATTCAACTTCTGCATCATAGAATTTTGCATTTTCTGTTTTACTTCCTGTGTTATAAGTATGAATTCTTCCTGCTTTTTCTTCTCTTCAGTGTACCATCTTTCTAAATGTCTATAAATTCATCACCCAGATGAAACAAACTACCCTTTGACCTCAGTTGTTGAGTTTCAAAATAACCTATTTATTTTACAAAAGAAAATGAATGAAAGTTGGGTAACTGTCAGAGATGAGACATGAACTCTCTGAGTACATAATTTTTAGAAGTCATTTTAACAGAACAAACCTACAGAAGTAATATATGAACATTTAGAATACTGAATTAATCATTATAAAAAATGTTTTCCAATTGATAAAATATGTTCACAAACAAAAACAATTTTTTCACCACCACGAATTTTTCCTTTTCAGAGAAAACTTCACCTTATCTCTATGTTAATTCCTATTAGTAAGCATAAAAAGACTGTTCTAGTCAGCTGCTCTTCTATTGGGAAGTACATGTGCCTAATAGTTAATTACCTGGGCTTTGGAACTAGAGTGCAAATCCCAACTTTTCATTTGCTAACTGTGTGACATTACACAAGTTATCTAAACTTTCTGCTCCTCAGTTTTCTCATCTTATAATGCAGATAATAATAATGCCTACTTCATAAAGTTGTTGTGAGGATTCAATGAGATCAACAGGATCAAAAGAACTCAGAATAATGGCAGTATGTCTGGAAACACAGCTTGCAAGGGTCAGAGTCAGGATTCAGACCCAGGGAATGTAGCTCCAAGAGCCTATGCCCTTCTCCAGCATAATATACTGTCTTTCAACTTTATATACAAATTCTAAATGTTATCTCACCTGATACTGAAAGCAGTTATGTGATGTGAACAAGGAAAATCATCTCCACTTAAAGAAAAACAACAGAGAGGTTCTATATGTCAAGCCAGTGACACAGCTAGAACCGTACTCAGGTTATCTGAGATCTCCTCTAAAAACTCTACTCCCATCTGTGATTCCCCAAATCCTAGTATTTTTAGCTAACACAGAAGTATTGAGAGATCAGTAATTTTAAGTTTATTATTATTATTTTTGGCTACATCAAAGCATGAGTTCCCCACCCAGCGACTGAACCTGGCCTATGGTGAAAAGTAAAAGCACCTTCTAACCACTAAGATTTCCAGGGAATTTCCTTTATTTTTAAACAGACAACAGCAGCACAGGACAAACAAAGAAAGGATAAAGCAGAAGCTGAAATTCAGTGTCTAAACAATTCATCTCTTGAAAATTCCTGCTCAGGGAGATTTTTCCCTTCCCCATTAGGCACACTCCAGGCAAGGCAAAAAAAAGCTCCTACTAGAAAAAAAGCAGGAGGGAGAGGAGGTCAAGTCTGATTTTGTTTGGATCAGAAGGTAACCCACACAGTTCAAAGACTAAATTTCTAGGAAGAACAAACGAGAAAGTTCTTTTTAATTAATTGAAATGGCTTCTACTCAATCTAGACCAATCCAACACTTCACTGCATAGCTTTTATCCTATCCCTCTTCTAAAAAAAATTTCAAAGGTTCCATATCATCCATAACCACAATTCTCATGCTTGGAACACATTTCAAGAGGCTCCCCAGCAGGAGTGTGCCATGGGATTAAAACCACAGTATTAACTTGACACATTTTTTTTTTAACTAAAGAAAACAATTTTATAAAATAGATAATGATCTTCATAAATAGATAAATGGAATGGGCTATATGGTTTAACTGTATTTCCAAATATTACCCTGTTTTTTGGTAAAGCTTAAACATTTGCTGGGGCCCCTGGGGACTCGGTTCTGGACGGAGGGGCCCTGCACTAAGCACGGCACTGTAAGCACAGGTGGAGAGGAAAGAGACCCGGTGAGTGTGTTTAGAATATCAAACACACTCAAAGACTATTTGAGGGGATAAGAGTACGGGAGGTTGGGGGAAAGTGAACCACGTTACGTAACTAATAAAAATATTTTTGTATTGAAACAAATGTATTAAGTAAAAGGCAAAAACTGCATGAATTTTAAGATAAAACACAAAATTACCAAGAAATTACTATCTGTAACACTGGTTTCAAGTAAATCCCTTTTCTATCTCCCAGGAAATCAAGTCTCCTCTGCTGTAGGAAGTTGGAAAAGAGACCTAGAGAATAAAATATAAACATTATAGCAAGGTATTCAAAACCTTTATTAACTGGCTCCAACCTTCCTTTCCAGTCTCATTTTCTACTGTTTCCTTTTCCCTCTAAACATGTTACTAACTAGATACACTAAACTGAATGTTCCCCAATGCAACCTACTATTTACCATCTCTTCCTAAGCAGTGTATCGAGCATTTTCACATCTCTGAAACTTATTTTAGATGAGTCCTTCTCTGTGGCAAAATCTGACACATCCTTTAGCAATCAGTCAAACCTCACTAGTTCTATGATGCCCTTCCTAATTTCCAGGGCAGAATTAATTTGACTCAGCACCTGGGAGATTAATTTGCACCATTATCTATTAGCTACTATGTACTGAATGACAGCTGTGTGGTGACAGGCACAATCCAGCAACTTTATATATACATCTGCAATCTTCAAAAGAACCTGCTTTGAACAAAATAGGTAAACTAAGGCTCAGAAAGATTAATTTACTGTGAAAGATAAAAGAGCCAGCAGAAGGCAGAGCAAGAATAAAAATTACAAGAGCTATCATTGTAGTGACAGAGCACATGCACGCATGCACACACACACACACACACACACACACACGCGCACACACACACACACACATTTTTCATGAAACACTGTCTCTGATTCTGGTTCACAGCTCTTTAGATACATGAGTTCTTTGAATTTCTAGGTCCTATGAATCAAGCACCATTACAATATACATTTTAATGAGGAAACTGAGGTTTAAAGAAAAAAAACACATAGATATACACACACACGGCCAGCATGTTAATAAACTGGAACTCCAACTAAAAAATGAGGCCAAACCCATATTTTCAAGCTCTTAAACCACTATAATAATATCATAATCATAGGGCTTTATTTGTTCATATATGCTATGTACTATATGCAATAATCTATGCTAAGTACATTACATATATAATTTCATTTCCTTCTTATTAAAACTGTACCAGTATCCCCTATTCTATGAAGATGAAGACACTGAAAGTTAAGGAGTTATTAATTTGCCAAGATGATACAGCTAATAGGTGCCAGAGCCAGGACAGGACCCCAGGCAATCTGATTCCAGAGTTAAGGCTGCGCTTTTACCACTACATAAGCTGCTCTTTATATCTGACTCCCAAGCCAGTTTATTTTATAATTTCTGTTACACTATAGTTATTTATGACTGTACCTGTCTCCCCCACTAGATCATGATGCTCTTCAAGTTCAAGGAACATATTAACCCTTTTTGTATATCCTTAGCACCCAGCACACTCCCTGATATTTACCTGTTAAAAGAGAAGAGTTCAAATTGGAATAGTGGTAGAGACTTGCCCAGAGTCACACTATTTGTAAGAAGTGGGGCAAAGATGTAACCCTAGATCTTCTTATTATGAAGTCTATATCTTTTCCACTATAACATGGGAGAGACAGGGGTTCGATCTCTGGGTCGGGAAGATCCCCTGGAGAAGGAAATGACAATCTTCTCTAGTATTCTTGCCTGGAGAATCCAACAGACAGAGGAGCCTGGTGGGCTACCGTCCACAGTGTCGCAAAGAGTCTGATGCCACTGAAGTGACAGCACGCACCCACGCACACCAGGTGCTCAGTTGCTCCAGTCGGTCCGACTCTTTGAGACCCCATGGATGGTACCCCACCAGGCTCTTTTGTTCATGGGATTATCCCACAAGAAGACTAGAGTGGGTGGCCATTTCCTCCTCCAGGCGATCTTCCCCACTCAGTGATCAAACCTGGGTCTCCGGCAGCTCCAGCACTGGCAGGTGGCTTCTTTACCACTGAGCCACCTGGGAAGCCCCATACTGTACCATACCTCAGAACAATTATTAGTTTGGCACTGACATAAATGCCAAAAAACAACTTGGGGACCAGCTGGTTGTTACAGTGACTCACACAAGTGGTGATAATGCTGTGGATTACGGCAGAAGCAAAGAAAATGGGAAAAAATCCAAAATGAAAAACAATTTGAAGGAAGAATTGACAAGATGCAGTAAGTGACCAAAGAGGAAACAGGTGCTGATTTCTGAATTCCCAGTGCCTAGCATAATGCCTGGAAAATCCCATAGACAGAGGAGCCTGGTAGGCTGCAGTCCATGGGGTTGCTAAGAGTCAGACATGCCTGAGCTACTTCACTTTCACTTTCCTGCACTGGAGAAGGAAATGGTAACCCGCTCCAGTGTTCTTGCCTGGAGAATCCCAGGGACGGCAGAGCCTGGTGGGCTGTCGTTTTTGGGGTCACACAGAGTCGGACAGGACTGAAGCAACTTAGCAGCAGCAGCAGCATAATGCCTGGCACTCTCCTAGATACTTGAGTGTTCTCTGGATTGACCAGCATTCCTACAGAATCCTTTTGACATATATTTGGCCCTCACAGCAGACTTGTGGAGCTGGTGTAATAGACGCTATTTTGTATATGAGGATACTGGAGATCAGAAAGAACAATGCACCCAAGTTCATCGAGTTAAAAATATAGCAGAATTAGGCCTTGAACCAACATATTTAATTCTAGTTTTTAAGATTTAAAGTAGTTGTTAACCAAGTGT